>CM056050.1:540270932-540608602 GCA_029574335.1 Rana kukunoris | reverse complement strand
GGTCTGCAGTCTCTGACCATGTCTCTCATGACAATTATGTCTGCAGTCTTGACCTCTCCTGTACTATGTCTGCTGTACTGCATGAATCTCAAGTCTCATCTCTGTACTATGTCTGCAGTCTCTGACCATCTCATGTACTATGTCTGCAGTCTCTGACAGTCTTCTCATGTTCTATGTCTGCAGTCTCTGACCATCCTGTACTATGTCTGCTGTCTGTACTGATGTCTGCAGTCTTAGTCTGACCATCTCATGTCTACTCTATGTCTGCAGGTACTATGACTGAATCTCATGTACTATGTCTGCAGTCTGAACCATCTCATGTACTATGTCAGCAGATCTCTGTACTAAGTCTCCTGTAACTATGTCTGCAGTCTAATGACAATCTCCTGTACTATGTCTGCAGTCTCTGACCATCTCCTGTACTATGTCTGCAGTCTCTGTACCATTCTTGTACCAGGAGATGGTCTAGACTGCAGGGCATCGTACATGAGATGGTCAGACTGCAGACATAGTCCAGGAGTATAGATGGTCAGTGATGACTGCAGGACATAGTACATCTAAACACGTGGGCAGGACTTTACAGCTGTCATGTCTGCAGTGACCATAGTCTAGTCCTGTAGTGTAAAAATAACTAGTGACATTGGTGGGTTCGTGTAGCACAAGCTAGTCTGCAGTATTAGTTAGCAGTAGACAATATAGTGTGTAATGACTCGGGGAGTCAGATGTACAGCCATGAACAGCAGCAGCAGTGGTAATAGTTTTGTATAGAGTGCAAATAACTTTTTGACATAGGTGGTCTGTCCAATGGATGCAGGGACTGATGGGAGAAAGTACATGTGGTCAGATGAGACCATAATATAACTTTTTGGGTCATAATTCCACTAACCGTGTTTGGAGGAAGAAGACTATGATGAGTAACATGCCAAGAACGCCATCCCTACTGTGAAGCATGGGTGTGGTAGCATCATGCTGTTGGGGGTGTTTTTGTGCACATGGGACAGGGTTACTGCATTATAATAAGGACAGGTATGTTCGGGGCCATGTATTGCGAGATTTTGGGCAACAACCTCTTTCCCTCAGTTATGCTTTGAAGATGGGTCGAGGCTGGGTCTTCCAACATGACAATGACCCAAAGCACACAGCCAGATAACCAAGGAGTGGCTCTGTAAGGAGCATATCAAGGTTCTGGCGTGAGCCTAGCCAGTCTCCAGACCTAAACCCAATAGTGGAATTTTTGAGGGAGCTCAAACTCGGGTTTTCACAGCGAGTAGCTCAGAAAACTGACTCATGTAGAGAAGTCTGTGTGGAGGAGTGGGTCAAATATCCCTCCTACAGTGTGTGCAAAGCTGCTGGTAAAAAATTACAAGAAAGTTTGTCCGCTGTAATTGCAAACACAGCCTACTCTACCAAATATTTACATTGATTTACTCAGGTGTTCAAATAATTTTTTTCAGCACTGTAAATAGATCAGGGAATGCATGACAAGGGACCCTTCAGTGCCCTGAACCGACGCGGGGGTTTTGCCAAAAACTCACCGCCGATCCAGGACTCATTCATCTTTATGAATGTGAGTCTGTCCACGGAGTCTGTGGACAGACGGGTCCTCTTGTCCGTGACCACCCCACCTGCCGCGCTGAATGTTCCGCTCAGATAGTACGCTGGAGGGGGGGCAAGACAATAGCTCCAGCGCATACTGAGCGAGCTCGCGGCAGGTGTCCAATCTGGCAACCCAGTACTCCATGGGGTCGTCAGTATTCATACTCTCCGAAGCACCGGGGACGCCATGTAATCTGCCACCATGTGGGCCAGACGCTGGTGGTGACTGCTTCTGCTGCTGCTGGTACTGGGTTGATCCGATTGGAAGAACATCCTCATCTCTTCCATTAGGTCCCCTGCTCGGTGCTGCTGGGTGCAGACACCTGCTGGGTGAGATGAGGGGCGACAACTGGAGGACGGGGAGTTGCCTGCTCCAAACGGCTGACAATGCCTGCCTGCAGTTCCTCCATCCGGCGCTGCCTCCGACTGGCTGGGATGAACTGCTCCACTTTCCCCTTGCACCTGGGATCCAAAAGGGTGGCCATCCAATAATCATCCCTGCCCTTGATGGTCTTAACCCGGGGGTCCCTCCTGAGGCATCTCAGCATGTGGGCAGCCATGGGGAAGAGCGCAGCCCGCTGGGACTCCTCACTGCTGCCCAGGTCAATGAGGTCAGACTCTTCTTCCCTGAGGCGCTGCTGATCACGCTCAGAGCTGCCCAACCCCCGGACTATCGGTGCCCCCAACACCTGCTGTCCCTCCTGGCCAGGCCCTGACTCCAGGACGACACCAGCAACCTCGTCCTCATCATCATCATCCTCCTCCTCCTCCTCGTCCTGGCCCTGGTCTCGGTGGAGCAGTGCTGCCTCCTCCTGCTCCACCAAGGCACTCTCCCCAGCTTCGAGCAGGCGATCTAGTGTCCTCTCCAGCACGAACACTATAGGGAGCACGTCATTAAGGCCGACATGCTCCCTGCTGACCATCTTGGTCGCCTGCTCAAAAGGGCCCAACACCTGGCAGACCTGGTGTATCTGCCCCCACTCCGCACAGGTGATGTACGGGAGTGTTGATGCTGGGCCGGCAGTGGGTTGCTCCAGCAGGTACTGCCTCACCGCCCTTCGCTGCTCCACAACCTCTCCAGCATTTGGAGGGTGGAGTTCCACCGCGTTACACTGTCCACAATCAGCCTGTGAGGGGGCAGCCTGTTGACCCGCTGCCACTTGGACAGGGACGCGGTAGCGGTTGGGGAGCGCCTGAAGTGGCTGGCAATCCTACGCACCCTTAGCACAATGTCACTCAACCCAGGATAGGTGCACATGAACTTCTGCACCACTAGGTTGAGGACATGTGCCAGACAGGGCACGTGAGTCAGACTGCCAGCCTGAAGGGCGGAGAGTAGGTTGCTGCCGTTATCACAGACAACCATACCTGCCTGGAGCCTTCGTGGTGTCAGCCACTTCTGGACCTGAGCCTGAAGTGCGGTCAGCACTTCTTGTCCAGTGTGTCTCCGGTCCCCTAAGCTAACAAGCTGGAGCACGGCCTGACAGCGCACGTGCACCACACCTGAGTAGCTACGGGGGCGCTTGCTGGGAGGCTCAGCAGCTGCGGAGACAGAGGCTTGACGGAGACCAGCAGTTCTCCCCTGGACACCCCGGGGCGGCACCACAAAATCTGTTGCCGCCGATCCCTCCCCGGCGCCTTGGAGGGAAACCCAATGGGCAGTAAAGCTTATGTAGCGCCCCTGCCCATGCCTGCTGGTCCAGCCATCCATTGTCAGATGCACCCTGTCGCTGACAGCGTGATCCAGCGACAGGGTTACATTCTTCACAATGTGCTGGTGTAGGGCAGGGACACCAGTCCTGGCAAAGAAATGGCGGCTGGGGACACGCCATTGGGGTTGGGCCTGCTCCAACATCTGTCTGAAGGGGTTGCTGTCAACGATATTGAAGGGAAGAAGATGTTGGGCAATAACCCTTGCCAGGAGCCCATTGAGGGGAACGCACACGTCGGTCTCCGGTGGAGAAGGGAGTGTGGCGTTCAAAGGCGTCTGAAATAGTCGCCTGGCGCCGGACGGCAGTGCGGGACACGGACGCGGAGGGTGCTGTCAAAGTAGAGGTCTGGTTGCCGGTACCAGTACCACTAGTAGAGGGAGCGGGGGGGCATGACCTGCTGGGAAGAGATGAAGCTGTGGCAGGGGCTGCTGTACCCTGCTCACTTGTGGTGGTGGCGCTGCTACCACCACCACGCTTCATTTGGTCATGCACCCGCCAGTGATTTATCCTCAGGTGCTGGTTCAGGGCTGTGGTACCCACCCGAGCCAAAATCTTCCCTCTCTTCACCCTGACTGAACAGATCCGGCAGATGGCCACTAGAGGGTTGTCTGCCACCAGGGTGAAGTAGGCCCAGACAGGTGACTTCAGCGTCACCCTCCCGTCAGATGGGGTAACGCTGACTTGCATCTGCTGGGACTCGGTACGCACAGGTGGAGCTGCCTGCTGCTGCTGCTGCTGCTGCTGCTGCTGCTGCTGCTGACACCTCCTGCTGCCATCTCCAGTGGAGACCCTGACGCTGGTCTCCCTGGTGGTGACCTGGCGCACCGTTTCCACAGGGTGCCTACCTTCCCCGTCGTCACTGTCGCAGTGAGCCGACGAGACAGATGGCAACCATGATGGGTCACCCTCCTCGCCCCCAGAGATGTCAGACCAAGGGCTGTGATGTTGTGGTATGAGGGAACCAGCTGACATGGAGCCGATAGCCTGGCTCCGCTGTTCCCTCACCCACGCCTGGGTCTGACTAGGTGCTGATGTTTCCTGCACCAAAACAGCACCACCACTTTGAAGGGATGTCTCTGGGATACTGACGGCAGGTATCCCATACTCATCGTCCATCCCTTCAAAAAGGTCCTGACCATCAGGACAGAGCGGGAGCTCTGCCCGATGCATGGCCTCCACCAAGACATCCCTCTCACTGTCGCTGTCGAACAGTAAGATGCTGGACTCTTGGGGGCTGGGGGGGGGGTACTACAGGCAACGGTGTAATAGTGGAACTACTGTGAGTCGGGACCGACGACTCAGTGGCACTGCTGTGCCCCATGTAGTCCACCACTCCTTGAGCCTGAGATGGCAATATGGGGCGGCTGCCAGATGCAAAAAAAATCACGCATGAGGCGGACTCCCCTTCCACCTGATCCTCTAGCAATAGTAGGGGCACGAGAGGTACCCCGTGCTGGCAGCGACCCAGCACTGGGAGTAACTCCCCTACCCCTGCTGCCACGGCCACGGATGCCGCTCATAATTGCTGATGTGTGTGTGTGGGGGGGTAAACTTTATTGGGGGAGGGAAATGTGTGTAAAATGTTTTTTGGTGTTTTTTTTAAAAGACAGGCACGCAGACAAAGACCTAAACAGACAGCTACTAAACTTTAATAAAACTAGTACACCAAAGACAAGAACTACAAAAAATAAAAATAAATGCACTCAACAAACACTAACTGCTTACACAAACGTATATGACTATAAACTAAGGCTACTTTTTTTTTTTTTTTTTTTTTTAAAACACTAACTGACAAGGACTACAACTACCAAAAAATAAAAAAACACTAACTAATAACTTTTTTTTTTTTTTTTTAACCAAGAAAACACAGACACTAAAACACACACTAAAGTAAGCTAGCTGCAATAAATGTACACCAACAGTATGTACACTTACTATACAGAAATCTAACTAAAATGAACAACACAAAACCTAGCTTTTAAAAAAGCTCTTGGGCCTTTCAGGAAGCAGGAAAATCTGCAATTAAATGAATAAGAAGCAGTCAATAGCTAAGCTGCAACTTACTACACTAACAGAAGTGTAACAACACAGCAGAAAAAAAAAGAGCTTTTAAAAAAGCACCTGCGCCTTTAAGGAATGAGGAAATCTGCAATATATGCAATTAAATGAATAAGAAGCAGTCAATAGCTAAGCTGCAACTTACTAAACTAACAGAAGTGTAACAACACAGCAGAAAAAAAAAGAGCTTTTAAAAAAGCTCCTGCGCCTTTAAGGAATGAGGAAATCTGGAATATCTGCAATTAAATGAATAAGAAAGCAGTCAATAGCTAAGCTGCAACTTACTAAACTAACAGAAGTTGAACAACACAGCAGAAAAAAAAAAGAGCTTTTAATAAAGCTCCTGCGCCTTTAAGGAATGAGGAAATCTGGAATATCTGCAATTAAATGAATAAGAAGCAGTCAATAGCTAAGCTGCAACTTACTAAACTAACAGAAGTTGAACAACACAGCAGAAAAAAAAAGAGCTTTTAAAAAGCTCCTGCGCCTTTAAGGAATGAGGAAATCTGGAATATCTGCAATTAAATGAATAAGAAGCAGTCAATAGCTAAGCTGCAACTTACTGAACTAACAGAATTTGACCAACACAGCAGAAAAATAAAGGGGCTTTAAAAAAATCTATAGGGCCTTTCAGAAATCTGGAATATCTGCAATTAAAGCAATAGGAAGCAGTCAATAGCTAAGCCTGCAACTTACTACACTAACAGAAGTTGAACAGAGCACAAAACAAAAATTAGCTTTTAAAAAAGCTCTTGGGTGTATTGCTTTGCAAAAAGCAGTTTAGGATTATGAGCTGGAAAATATCCACTGGAATCAGTAAGTACTGTAGCAAATAGCAACCATAAAGGACAATGCTGATGATGATGATGCAAGATGCAAAATACCAGCAACACAGAAACAGTCTCCACACTCTCTAGCCAAGTTCTGGATCTGCAATGAAATGCTGCTGGGAGTGACCTTATATAATGCCCATACAGGCAGGTTCCTATTGGTTGCTAACCTATGACGAGTGTGGAAGGAGAACTCTGATTGGCTCTGATGCAGAAGGGCGGAGTAAATAATCGCGCAATATCCCTATTGCCGAATATTCGCATTGCGAATATTCGGCAATATAAAAAATTCGCGTCAACTACTCGGACCAAGGTCTCTAATAATAACAGCAATGCTTTTAGACGTCGAAGGAGATCACTAGGATGTGATCTATTTTAATAATGAAACTGAAATAATCGTTCTGAGGCGGAAGTAAAGATAATCGCGCGATATCGCTACTCTCGCGTAATCGCATTGCGAATTTTTCGGCAATAAACAATGATCGCGCGATAAGCCTAGTGACGCACATTCGCAATGCGAATATTCGGTAATATAAAAGGATCGCTGCAGCTACTCGGCCCAAGGTCTCTAATCATACCAGCAATGCTTTTAAACGTCGACGGGGATGTCTAGGATGTGATCTGTTCTAAAAAAAATATTGGAAAAATTCGAATATTCGAAATAGCGAATATTCACCGCGAAATTCGGAATATATCGCGAATACTCGAATATGCCATATTCGAGCCGAATATTCGCAATACGAATATTCGTGAGCAACACTACACAGCAATGATAAACTTCCCTGTAGAATCAATAACCTTGTAAAATGACAATTCACAAATTCAACTGTTACTATACTGCAGGTAAGTAAGTGGTTAACAACGTGAAATAAGATTAGACATTTATTATGTCAATATAATGAAAACTATGTAAATTGAAAATATTGAAAATGTTATGTTTAGAGAAAAATCTACAGGGCGGTTATTGATTCGGGAGAATAATTATCAATTGTATAATACTCAAATCAATATTTAGGAGAACACAAAATAATATTAGATAAAAATCAACACAACATAATTCCCCTGTTCCAAAACAGCTACTGGTCTGAATTGCTGGTTACAAGAGTTTTTAGAATGGCTGCCGTGGCTTTCAAGATGGCTACTCTTAAAGAGGAATTACTAATTGCGACCTCCGAGTTCCAAAGCATAAGGTGTTCTGGAATCTTCATGAATGTAAAAGTGTGAATTGATGAATGTAGTGCGTGTGTGTCTGTGTGTGTGATGGAGTGTCATTGAGTGTTCTTGAGTGTCCCTTGAGTGTGTCACCTCTCATAATTTATACCATCTGGGACAATAAGCTCATACAATTATAATACACTCAGCCCAGAAGGTGTGGCTTATTTTCCATTGGTTGGAAAAATCTAATGATTTACCTTGGTGAATTTAGGTAATATCACCTTCAACCATTAGGCATGGCTGATGGCAGAAAAAGATTCTCCCAACTATCTGTTAAATATGTTCTATTTTTCATATTGTGTATCTGTTTGTATATTGGTGCTGAAGAATATATATATTATTCTGGGATTCTGGTAATCGGTACAATATACAATACACTTAATATCATTTTGATTAATCAATATCACATAAAATGGTTATATATATGAATACATTTATAATTCTTGTATATCCTATGAAGACTTGTTTATCTAAGAAAAACACATGCTATATGTATATTTTTATTTAGTTATAGTCTTTAATAACACTGATTGGCATCTTAAAACAATTCTTACTTCTAATTTGTTATACATCAAAATCGTATATTATTACCTTACAACAATATTTTTATTAGGTCAGTAGACACTAAAATCATAATTGTATCTATGACCTGGAATATAATATATAATTTGAGTGACTTATCAAATATAGGTATTTAAAAATAATTGGAGTGATGGGACCACGTGAGTATAGGGAAAGGCTGCTTGGGGCAGTCACAGTCAAAAAAGTGTTGGCTAGGATTTTCAAGGCACTGATAACAGGAACATAGAATAGTATAAAAAATATTTATTAACATAAAACAAAATACAATTCTAAAAGCATTAGGGACAGGCCCCACAGATCAAAGGGGCAATATAATGGAACAAACCCATCAATGTCTAGTAAGTGGAGCCAGCCAGCGACCTCGACCGGTTTCGCGGTGATACCGGTTCTTCAGGAGGGTCTATAGAACACATAAAGATTTACAATACAAACAAGCATATTAGATACAACATTAATATTTTTTATACTATTCTATGTTCCTTATCAGTGCCTTGAAAATCCTAGCCAACACTTTTTTGACCTGTGACTATTGATGGTTAATAGGCCCCAAGCAGCCTTTCCCTATACTCACGTGGTCCCATCTCTCCAATCATATATCCTGAATGATGGCACATTGATATAATTTTTTACTAGTTCTAACTGAGGCTATACTCTCCTTTTTTGATTATTTAAAAATAAAACTGAATGTACAAATTTCAAATATCTTCCTGAAATGTTTTGAAATGAACATTGGACAGGCTCAATTAATATTAAGTGAGAGTTTAGCTGTATAAACAATTCCTAGAGTCGTCTAATACAATGGGGTTCGTTAGATAAGGGTGATTTATTTGTGATAACAGTCTAGTTACATATCTGTGTAACATTTTTTGGCGATGTTTTTGTCTCTTTTATCTACCCAACAAGGACAGGTAAATATTTTTTGGTTTCTGAAAAGGAGCACTTTTGTTCAGGAGACTCTGTTTCAATATACTGTAAGGTTTGTATAATTTTAGGACGGTTGATCCATTGAAACTTGGAAAATATACTAAGTCACAAAGATCTTTAGTTCATTTGTCTTGAGGCCTAACTGAATTTAAAGGGGTGTTCCAGCCGCAATTTTTTTTTTTTAAAGTCAGCAGCTACTAACAGTGTAGCTGCTGACTTTAAATAGGGACACTTACCTTGTCCTACTTGCCCACGCTGATGGCCCCCCCGATGCCGGTCCCACGATCGATCCAGGTCCCGCGCCGCCATCTACACTATGGGAAAGTACGGCTTCACTGCCGATTTCCTACAGCGCTTGCGTGAGTCTCACGCTGGCTTGTGAATGGGCGGCTGCTCTCTAAGAAAACACACAGTTCCCAGAAAGCAGCGCGCCCCATTCACAAGCAGAAGAAGAAGAAGAAAAGACACCGCGGTGTGGAAGAGGCAGATTACGGACTTCCGCATAGCAACAGGTATTTCGGGTGAGTATTTTTTTTTTCACGTTTTTTTAATTTAATTTTTTTAAGCAAGATGACCAATTGTTGTTTTCCTGGGTGGAACTCCGCTTTAACATCTCCACCAGTAAAATATGAAATGTATTATTTTTTTATCATAATTATAACAAAATATATCACTCTGTGTGTAAGGTGTCTATATAAAATATATGAGTTTCACTTTTTTAATTGACTTTCTGAAATAAATAAACTTTTTAATGACATTCAAATTTTATGAGATGCAACTGTAGATTGGAGGATGTAATAGTGTCTTAGTATGTGGTACTACTAAATGTCAAGTATGTCAACTACTTCTCTTCTTTTTTTTTTTTTTTAAATAGTGTTACAATTAACATTCTGATTTATCCTAATGATTTCCATAATGCCACAGATTGCTACAATGGCTACTAATCTCACTTTGGGAATTTATCAACTAATCTGATGAAGAGCTGATGCCTCTCTAGAAGTGGATGACTGATATTTTGTCTATAATAGCTGGCTGAGAGCTTGTCTGAAGTATTCAGTTATTAATTCACCGAAATTAAAGTCTATGGGCAGAAGTCGGCTAGAAGTCAACTTAAAGTAGTACAGGAACCTTTTCCAAAGTCGGAGCAACTTCAGTAGTGCTAATTAAGACAGCTCTTATTGACTAAAATGGGATATCACATGTCTCGCAACCCCGGTTCTCACAAGCCGGATCCCAAATCACGGCAGTGTGAATCAAGCTTAAGTTATCAATGGTTCATACGCAGAATGACCTTTGATAGTCAATCATAAATGACTGCCTGAGGTCCGCTGATGTGTCAGTGACTCATTCAGACTGAGAGTGTACATTCACCTGCGATACATTGATGTTGACATGTCAGCCCTAGCAGCGGCCAATAAAGTCCCTGGTTGTTATGCTCATGTAAAACAATAAAGCAAATTCATAGGATCCCTCTGCCAACAAGACCTTAGATATTATGTGGTGGTATTTTTGATATGTCCATGTGAATAAGCCCTTACACAGGATTCCAATGACAATAGGCATCATTTAACCCTGAAGTTACTCAGTAATGCAGAGAGCAAAGCCTGAGTGCCGAGAGGATAAGCAATGCATTAAACACTTGCCTACTGGGCACTTTGACCCCCTTCCAGTGCTGTCTCAATTTAAATGACAATTGTGCAGTCATGCAGCACTGAACCCAAATGAAGTTTTTTTTTTTTTAATTCACACAAATAGAGCTTTCTTTTGGTGGTGTTGAATCACCACTGGGTTTTTTATTTTTTGTTAAATAAATGGGGAAGAAAACTTTTGAAAAAACTAAGACCTTTGTCATAGTATGTTATACATTTTTGCCACCAGGTAATTTTTCTCCTGCACTGATGGGCACTGATGAGGCTGCACTGATGGGTGACACTAATTGGCAGCACTGGTCGCCACTGTTGGGACTGCACTGATAATCAGTGCCTGATTATCAGTGTAGATGTCCATTTCACACAAACCAGTTACCGACTCCCCTCTCCTCAGGCTGTCAGTGTAGCTGGCCAGCTAGGACCTGTCTTAGGTAGCTAATATAACCTACATGTATATACAGCTAAGCCTGCTGGGAACCTAGTGTGGTGCACATGTTTATATGTGAGAGACAAAGGCAGAGTTATTCACTGTGATTTTATACTTGGATGTCATATAACAGTTGTATGTTGTGTTCACAGAAGCAAAAGAAAAAATATGCCTTTAAGGCCGCGTACATACGAAGGGACATGTCCGCTGAAACATGTCCGACGGACCGTTTCCAGAGGACATGTCTCCTCCGGATTTTCGTCCGACGGTGTGTACACACTATCGGATGAAAATCCCCCCGGCCAGGGAACGCGGTGACGTGGCGTGACATTGACGCCGCCACGTCACCAAACGAGCAAGTGAAATAATTCCACGCATGCGTCGAATCCATTCGACGCATGCGCAGAGATTTATGTCCGCTGGTTAGTGTACTAACCAGCGGACATATCTGACGGACATGTCTCCGGCGGACAAATTTCAAAGCATGCTTTGAAATTTGTCCGCTGGGAAAACATGTCCGCAAGCCCGTACACATGATCGGATATGTCCGCTGAAACGGTCCGTCGGACCTGTTTCAGCAGATATATTCGATCGTGTGTACGTGGCCTAAGAGTCATTTGTATGGCAGCAGGAGGTAAGTAATAACAGTTTAATTCATGCCAGAAAGCATAGAGTTAAGCTTTTGTGACTCATCAGAAGCCTTGGCCCTATCACAGCCAATCTCACATTGAGCAGAGTCTTGACCAGTCACAGCCAGCTTTACAAACACTCTGTCTGGGAGGTTCCTAATACTCCATGTGCTGCTAGATTATTCCACCATAGAGACAGAGAGCCACATGGAGACAGAGACACAGAGCAGAACAGACACAAGGCCAAAGTTATGTTTTATGGAGTCATTTTTATTCTGCTTAATTTTCATTACTTTGTGTACGTATAATATATGGGGGATGCTTGATGGAAGGGATGAGTATTAAACTGAATTACGCTATGTTGGCATTCTTTGTGTTTTTTTATTACATCTGAGGCTGATCCTCTAAAAGTGATTCCCCTATCAGACGGATATGTCAGCAGCACTCAAAGATATATCTTGGATTATTGTGAAAGGCTTGATCTGATTGATCTCTGGTGAGTTTGAACCCCTGCGGGGACCGTTTGTATAACACGTGGTGGATTGCGAGTGCGGTGGATGGTGCATGATCTCTATCTCCTCTATCACCATTATTGGACATTACATCTACGTCAATACTGACCTCAAAACACCTGAGACTGTCTGTTGATTTATATTATATGGTGTTGTTAGTCACCTTATATCTAACACCAGCGCTGTTTGGTATTTTGCACTGAGGTGGACATTTGTTCTAACTAGGGTTGTCCCGATACCACTTTTTTAGGACCGAGTACAAGTACCGATACTTTTTTTCAAGTAGTCGCCGATATCGAATACCGATACTTTTTTTAAACGTGTCCCCAAATGCAGCCATGTCCCCCACATATACAGCCATGTCCCCCACATATTGCAGCCATGTCCCCCATATACAGCCATGTCCCCCACATATTGCAGCCATGTCTCCCATATACAGCCATGTCCCCCACATATTGCAGCCATGTCCCCCATATACAGCCATGTCCCCCACATATTGCAGCCATGTCCCCCCACATATTGCAGCCATGTCCCCCCACATATTGCAGCCATGTCCCCCACATATTGCAGCCATGTCCCCCACATATATGCAGTAATGCTCGGTCCCGCCACCCGCAGGGAGGTGTGTACCTGATCGGCTCCGAACGGAGTGATGTTGGCCTTGGCTGCAAGCCGACTCCCAGCGCTACGACGATCAGTCATACGAAGACTGGGACGGCACAGTAGCGGAGAAGTCCAGAGAACACGGACGGAGCAGACGACTCTGATCGTCCAGCCAATAGCGGGCTCCGCTCTCCAGGCTCTTCCATGTCTGCGATCACCCACCCCGGCCCATACACACTTCTCCACCGGACTAGACTCAGCCCACCACACAGGAAGTGTCCGCACTCTCCGCCCAGACACACCCACCTCACCTGCCTGCTCCAATTACAAGCGCCACAATTCACTACAGCAGGGCTCAAAATTTCAAGTCCTGAGCCACTAGCCAGGCCTTAAGAGTTACTCGCCACCAGTTGCCTAACCTAACACCTCCTCTGCCCCACCCCTAAACATGCCCTTGTAAATTATCTCATGAAATTACACTGTTAAATATTTTAAGCAAAATTAAGTTCCAAAAATAAATATTAACAACTTTAACAATAGTAAAAAAAAAGCATATCATTACCCATCTGTGCAGCCTTACTGTGCCCCATCACTTGCAGCCTTACTTTGCCCCATCACTTTGCCCTATCAATTGTTGCATTACTTTGCCCCATCAATTGCCGCATTAATGTGCCCCATCAATTGCCGCATTAATGTGCCCCATCAATTGCCGCATTAATGTGCCCCATCAATTGCCGCATTAATGTGCCCCATCAATTGCCGCATTACTGTGCCCCATCACTTTGCCGCATTACTGTGCCCCATCACTTTGCCGCATTACTGTGCCCCATCACTTTGCCGCATTACTGTGCCCCATCACTTCAGACTCACCTCACACAAACACTGGTTCCCCTTTGTGCCGAGGCTGCAGCCCTCTTCTCCTCCTCCTGTATCACACACACAGCGTGTATCTTTCGCTGTGTGTCATGGAGCAGGGTTTGTGTTTGGCGGCACTGTGTGATAAGGTCCCGCCCCCCTAGACCGGCTAATGTAATAGGCAGAACACCGAGTCAATCTACTCACCGAGTCAAGCATTAGCTGGGGGGCGAGACCTTGTCGCATCGCACCGCCAAACACCGCTCCATGACACACACAGCGGAAGATGCCCGCTGTGTGTGATACAAGAGGGGGAGAAGGAGAGCGCTGCAGCCTCGGCTCAAAGCGGCACCAGGGCAGTCCAGCCCTGCCGCTCTCCGTGTCCTTCGGCTGACAGTTTCCTGGCTGATCGTTTCAGTCAGTAAACTGTCAGCCTGGTTTACCCCCGCTCTTCACTCGCCCTGAAATAAATTTAACTCATAAAATGCGAGCAAAAGAGTGACATTTTGAGGGCTGCACTACAGTACCGCCCTCACACCACTCCCACCCAGCACGACTCTCATCTGCCCCACCAATCAGGGAAGAGAGCTCCGCCAGGCTGCTGAGGTGGCTGTCATCAGGCTGACTGAAAATACAGGCAGCTTTGTATATACAGCGGCGGGGTCGGATTAGTTTTTACGGCGGCGGCGTTGGCGGAAAGAATTCAATTTTGGTATCGGCGGTATTTGCCGGAGTATGAGTACTCCCGCAAATACTCGGTATCGGTCCCGATACCGGTATCGGGACAACCCTAGTTCTAACTGTATGTTAAGAATTCTTTTTTACATTTTGATCTAGGAGAGAGAGAGAGAGAGAGAGAGAGAGAAAGAGAGAGAGAGTGTTTTTGTACATGGACTGTCTGCTGCAAAGCAGTGGCATTATATATGAAGGAAAGTGAAGTTAATAAAAAAGTTATTTTAAGCATTTGGTGTGATCTTTAAACCTACTGCTTCCATATAACGGCGCTAGAGGAATTTCAGAGTAATAGACAGTCTTGTTGGACTGAAAAGTCAGAGATATCACAATTCTTCTAATGCCACAGCGCATGAGGCACTTCATAGTGCTGCGCCTGCCACAGTCACTGTGGGGAAAGGAATGCCGATAACCGGCTTGTGTTTATGCTGTAAATTGGCCCTTTACCCCGATCTGTGATCAGCTGTGTCCTAAGGCCATAGTGATCACAGAGCGTGCCACAGTGGGCACGATCATGGGAGGACGACATATTCTGCCCTCCCAGAACTAGATGATCGTGCTGTAGTTGTCATTCGGCTATAGTGCAGATGGGAAGTGCTTTAAACGTTTTTCTTTACAAAGTGTAGCTTGAACACATTTACTAAGCTTTGGGGAAAAACAAGTTGCAATGCACACAGTCCATTTGCTTTAAAGTGGATGTTTTTTTTTATGTCACAATGTAGAGAATAAGATTTCCTATCATCTGTGCCCAGTCTTGCCACACAGAGTTGATACAGCTCTGAGCAATTCTATTTTAGGCCTCGTACACACGAGCGGATATGTCCGCTGAAAACGGTCCGATGGACCGTTTCAGCAGACATCTCCGATCGTGTGTATGGGCTAGCGGACAGATTTGTCCACCCGACAGATTTCAAAGCATGCTTTGAAATCTATCGGGTGGAATTCGTCCGCCCGACATGTCTGCTGGTTAGTACACTTACCAGCAGACATGTCGTCCCACACCGCCGCCGCGCCGCCGCCGCGCCGCCGCCGCGCCGCCGCCGCGCCGCCGCCGAATGGATTCGGCGCATGCGAGGAAGTGTTTTTACTTCCTGGTGCGGTGACGTGGCGGCGTCAACGTCACCGCCACGTCACCGCGCCGTCCGCCGGCGGGGAATTTGATCCGATGGTGTGTACACGCCATCGGATCAAACTCCTGATCAGACATATCCGATGGAAATGGTCCGCGGACCGTTTTCATCGGATATGTCTGGTCGTGTGTACGAGGCCTTATTGTTCAGTGAAATACAACAGGCTTCCAGATAAAAACCAAAGTCCTTACTTGAGTGAGGCCGTGTACACACCAGCGGACATGTCTCCTCTGGATTTTCATCCGACGGCGTGTACACACCATCGGATCAAAATCCCAGCCGGCAGACAGCGCGGTGACGTGGTGGTGGCGTTGACGCCGCCACGTCACTGCACCAGGAAGTAAAAAACGTCCACGCATGCGTCGCATCCATTCGACGCTTGTGCGGGCAGATATGTCCGCTGGTTAGTGTACTAACCACGGACATATCCGACGGACATGTCTCCAGCGGACAAATTTTAAAGCATGCTTTAAAATTTGTCCGCCGGTCAGACATGTCCGCTAGCCCATACACACGATCGGATTTGTCCGCTGAACTGGTCCGTCGGACCAGTTTCAGCGGACAAATTTGATCGTGTGTACGCGGCCTGACAGGTTATTTACATATCTCTTGCACTAGCTTGCAGACATGCACAGCTTCTGTAAAAAGTGCACAATTCACATCCCCCTCCCCTCTCCTCCTCATCTCTCCCAGGATTGGCTGTCTTTCCTGTGTTTTGATTAAATGTTTTCAAAATATGGGGTGATCCACAGTATGTAGAGATGTATTTTGTCCGAGCTTGAGTGATCTTCTTATTATTGTTCTATTGAAATGTGGTGTGTCTGAGGTCACCTGATCACATATGAAACATACCTATATTTCTAGGATGTGTAATGTGGGGGAGGGGTGGATTTCTCACTTTTTATACTTACACCCAGTAAGGCTGAATGAACTTAGGGCTGGTTCACATTAGTGCACTGTGCGAGATCGCAAGTGATGTGACATTGGGTTTACATCCACTTTAAGTAAATCCACCCCTATGAACCTTGCTTTAGTTTATTTTCTTTATGAGTCTTTATTCCTTTTAATAACTTAATACAATATCTTCTGCAGGTGGCCAGAAATAAGTTGCTATGGCAACAAGCAAAATCCAGGTATAAAGTATCTATAGTTATAACTATAAAAAGGTCCCTTTAAGTCAACCTTTCACTGTTTTGTCTCTCTTGACTCGGAATAAGCACAAAACCTATTGACGTCATTTACTTCTACCGTTCCCTGAGTCTTAAACACATTGTTGCTTCTTATAGCAATCTACTTTCAGCAGGGCAGATATATTCAGATCTTTTATGTGAAAGTTTAGAAATCAAGGTTTTGTTTTTGGCAGTAACTTCTGTAGGTTTAAGCCAAAATGTGTTTTAACATGAATGGGACTCAAAAGTCACATTGAAAAAAAAAAAAAAAAAACTCAGGTTCCCTGCGCGGGGCCTGCATCCACACCACATTCTGTGGCTCTCTCCTCCGACTTTGGGTCAGAGGATAGAAACGCAACAAGCAGTGAGGGATATGGGAATCAAGACTCTCCCAGAAGTGTCAAATGCAATTTTTCAAATTAATTTTAAATAGAGTAGGGAATAGTTGAAACTCATCAGGTTGTTTATTGCTGTCTGTAGTGTTATGGAGATTTCCCTTTACTCTCTGCCATAGAGATGCAATGGGAAGTTAGAGACAATCTCTAAAATGAGGGAAAGCTTTTAGACAGTTGTTACTTTAACAGCCAATTCTATTGGAAGTTTTAACTGCACTTCTTGTTATGGTGAGATCTCACATTTTGGATTATACCTCAGCTTCTGGGCCGGGGGCCCTTCCCTCGGAGACCGTGGTTTTTTCATACTGATCCTGGGACCCTTTACTTCTGTCGCAGGCCCTTTGTTATGGTCCTGCAGTGAATCTGGTAGATCCTCCACTGGTGTTAGTAGGACTGTGAATAGTGTCAGTCGTAGAGCAGTGGATGGTGTCAAAATGGCAGTGGACTTTGTCAGCAATGCAGAGGACATGGTCAGTAGAGCAGAGGATGGGGTCAGTAGTTTTTAATTTTTGTTAGTTCATTTTTTACATTTTATTTTATTTATTTTTTTACTATTTTCTAGGAGCCCTGTTGAGGGGCTTTGGTGAGATTTCAGGGGTCTAAAACAGTCCTATCACTCACTGGTCCTTTCAGAAAAGGAAGGGGCCGGTAAATTACATGTTTATTGGCCCTTTGACCCACTTTCCATCCTGAAAGCATTCCCCGTAGAAGCCGGTGAAAGGGGGTTTGGGGTTAGCACACAGGGACTGAGGGGCAGCAGGAAACAAGTAACCTGGACACAGGGCAAGTCCTGCTAGATCACTTCAGGCTGGCCCCTTTTGCAGATATAGCCATGTAAAACATGAAATATGTGCATCTATACTATTTAAAAGACAGTAATACACTGTCTCACTCTGCACATGCTCAGTTTCTCTATATTTGTGGGCATTGCCAAATTTGTAGAGGCTGATCTGCTGAAAGCCTTACAGGGAAATTAAACCCTCCCATCCTTTACAGCCATAGAAGCTGCTTCTGTTTGATCTGCAACTGCCATGGTGCTGCACATGTGATCAGTTAGGAGGACACCAGCATTTGATAGTTTGACAGTCTGGTTGAAGATACAAGAAAATGTGAGTTACAATCTCAGCATTATAGGAATGTAACTTTGTAACCGTTAAATCAATGGGTTTAGTTCCGCTCTTTATGATTTACTGCTTGGGCTCTGGGCTTCAGCAAAATTGCATAAAAATGGAAAAGGAATACTGTGCTGTGTCCAAAGTGAATACAGAAATTAGCTGTCAACACAGCTGTAGACAAAAAGCAAAATTGTGATTCAGCAAAATGGCAACCTCAAGCAAAAAGAAACAGGAACCATGCTGGAGGCAATTTACAGCACACATTAATTTTGGTAACATAATTATTAATGTGGATAGTATTAGCTTGCTAATGATTTTTTTGGGGTATGGGTAAAGTTCCACTTTATTTCAATTTATACCTGCTAATCTGGTCAGTAACTTTATCTTTAGGCCCCTTTCACACTGAGGAGTTTTTCAGGCGTTACAGCGCTAAAAATAGCACTGCTAGATGGTGGTCGTACCAACCCGTCAGTTACCCCTGAAGCAGCTATATTGGGGTCTTATGCTGGATTAAGCAATCTAGTTTATAGAGGGTTAAGGGCTAGCACCCAGACTACTGCACCAATGAGGGCCACGGTGGCGGTGTGGGGATAGGTCTCAAGGCTTCTGGCTGAGCCTGGGTCGTTCTCCACCACGTCCCTCTATGGGGCAATCTATCCCTGTCACATCTGAGAACTGTGCTGGATCCACAGCTATGGGCGCGCTATGACATTAAAACTCTGAGGCCCTGTACACACGATAAGACCGGTTTGATGAGACTGGTCCGACGGACCGTTTTCATCAGACAACTCTGAACTTGTCTGATGGTCTGATGGTCTGATGTGCGTACACACCATCGTACCAAAATCCGGTCGGGTCAGAACACGGTGACGTAGAACACAACGACGTGCTGAAAAAACAAAGTTAAATGCTTCCAAGCATGCATTGACTAGATTCTGAGCATGCGCGGGTTTTTGGTCCGATGCTTTTGTGTACTAACCATCGAATCTGTCCGACGGACAGGCGTTCATTGGACAGGTTTTAAAGCATGTTTTAAAACTTTGGTCCGACGGACAACGGTCCGACGGGCCGTACACACCATTGGGCTGAATCCCTTGGTCCTATTGCTGGCTATCACTGATAACCTCTCCACCTCCACGCATAAGAAGCTTTTTATCTTTTATGCAGCATTCTATACTCGGAAAGCAATCTTACTTCATTGGAAGGCTGCTGAACCGCCTGGTCTGTCTGCCTGGCGGAAGGTAGTAAATGACACCCTGCCCATATATAAGCTGACATACATGGGGCGTAATTGCCCCATGAAGTTTGAAAAGATCTGGGCGGGTTGGGTGGCGGCTAGGAGACTGACGGTGTAATGTGTTTAATTTTACTTGTCTGTCTTTTTCCCTCCGGGGCGGTTCTGGGCTTCCTCCTCCCCCTTGCTCTTTAATTTAGATTCTAAATTTTAGAACATGATGGTCTTCATGTTTAGATTCTGGTGATATATCTCCTGTCCTGGGGCTCACTGTGGATACGTATTGCATTGTAAGAACTGGTCACTGTATTTGGCTTATTGGCTGGGGTGGGCCCTCCCCCCCTTCCCTCCCTATTCAAAACATGACATGCCTACAAACGAATGCCCCATCCCCTAAATATAGCAAGGCACCGCCTACATGCAAAAAAGTGTCACTTTTGCCAACTATAATGTACACACGATCGGTTTCGTCTGATGAAAAAGAACTGATGGATTTTTTCATCAGATATCCGATGAAGCTGACTTTCATCAGTCTTGCCTACACACCATCGGTTAAAAATCCGATCGTGTCCAACGCGGTGATGTAAAACACAACGACGTGCTGAGAAAAATGAAGTTCAATGCTTCCGAGCAGGCGTCGACTTGATTCTGAGCATGCGTGGATTTTTGAACGATGGATTTCCTCACAGGCGATCGGTTTTTTAACCATACGAAATTTTTAAAACAGGTTCTATTTTTTTTTCACTGATGGGAAAAAAACTGATGGGGCCCACACACGATCGGTTCATCCGTTGAAAACGGTCCACCGGTCCGTTTTCATCAGACGAACCGATCGTGTGTACAGTGCATTAGACTCCTTGACACTCCTCCTGAACTTTGCTTGCTTGCAGACTACAGCTGAATCACTGTTAGCACATCTGACAAGCTCTCAGTTTGAT
This sequence comes from Rana kukunoris, assembly GCA_029574335.1. NCBI lineage: Eukaryota > Metazoa > Chordata > Amphibia > Anura > Ranidae > Rana > Rana kukunoris. The sequence goes on along the minus strand of CM056050.1, from coordinate 540,588,297 downwards.
TTAAAGTGTTACTAAACCCACAACAGTAAAATGTGGCTGTACATGCAGAATAGCATGCTTGTTATACTCACTGTGGAACATAATGGGTTAATTCTCTGCATTGTGTAAAAAGGCTCTTTAATCCTGTAGAGAAAGATCCTCCACCTCCTGCATGGTCTCTCTTCGCAAGGCCAGATATGATACAGTCAGAGTGGTAAGGCTGCACATGCTCAGTTTGGTCTCAATTGCTGGAGAGAACATTTCCTGGTTGATCAGAGCTAGCCAGGTCACAGGATATTGACATCACACACGTGGACGTGTATACAGATCCTAAATGACAGCCCAGTCCCTCCCTCCTCCTCCATGCCCAGTAACTAAAAAAGAACACAGTGGGTGGTATTTCACAGATCAGCCAAAAAAGGTATAAAGTGTCAGTTTTACTTCTCCTCCTGTGGCTATTGATCCTCTCTAGTCCTCCAGACTGACTCTTCACCAGCCCACATGGTTGATTCTCTCACCAGCCCACCCGACTGACTCTCAGGAGGATTAAGACTTAGGCCCCTTTCACACCTGCGGACCCTATGTCCGCTTTTTCATCCATCCGTGTGCGGATGAAAAAGGGACATACATTGGTCCCTATGAGATCGCGCGTGTCAGTGGATGAACATCTGCTGACACCCGATCTCACTCGCCTATGCATTCCTCCGATTCTGCAGATGGAGGAAAACCCTATTTTTCCTTCCATCTGTGGATCGGATGAACACGGACAGACGGAAGAGCGGAGACAAGACAGGGCGGTCCTCGCGCTGAGCAAGCGGAGGTTCACGGGCAGATCATTACTGATCCGCCCCGTGTGAAAGAGGCCTTAAGTACACCGCTGTCTTCAGGGAGAACTGGCTACACGTGGCAGTCTCTCCCCCCCCCCTTGTAAGTCCCCAGTAGTACTGATCTACTTGCACTGTCCTCTCTTTTGCCCCCGTGCCCCCAGGAAGGGCTTGGTGTGTTGTGGCAGAATCCTTCCAGCACCTGACCCCCGGCCCAAGGCAGGACGCCCATCCAGACTAGGTGGCACCCCTGAGGGCCACCGACAGCCTCCACAGCACTATATCTCCATATTCCACCCGACTGCCCCTGCTGGCATGGTTCATGCCTATTTATGAGGTAAGCTCTACCCCCTGCCAGCCCACTACTTGGGTTGGCCAAGGCCTCATAGGTTTTCCAGGCAGCTCCTCCTAACCTCTTGCTCACTAGCCCTAGAACATTCTCTAATGTCCCAGAACCAGGGGGAGGCACAAGAGGAGCCATCACGGTGAGTCATCTAGCCCTGACTCACTGAACCCTGACCCAGATTATATATGCATAATTTATACTATAAAAATTCTGTCTGCTGCTAAAGTGTTCGGGTTTGACTTGAAGAAAAGGTGGCAACCTTAGCACCACAGCATAGTTACAGGACAGTTGCAGCATGGCCCCATTCACTTGAATAGTCCCACTTAGTGGGCACTACCCTAGAAATACAGGGAGTACAATTTCTGCTGTGACTGCAAGTAGAAACAAGCTCTTGGCCCCCATTTACACTCAGTGTAAGGGTAGCAAGCAATTTGAAAACTTTATTTTTCTTTGAATTTGCATGTTGGACTTGTACAGAAGCAGAATTGCATGTTTGTTTGCTCATAGACTTTATGGGCGGCCTCTAAAATAGGGTGACCAGACATCCCCAGTTTCAGGGGACAGTCCCCTGATTGAGGACACTGTCCCCGGACCAAACAAAACAAGAGAAGAAAGGCGCACCAGCCTAGTGCATTACCACTTGACACTTTATTCGATGGAAATAGTATTAAAAACTACTCACAAACAGCAGATAGAACAGGCTTGTCAACAAAAATGTAGGTGAATTCCCTTCGGACCACACTCCACAGTGGGGGGATACGAGGAGTATTTTGCTGCCGGCTGACGCGTTTCAAGGCGTCTAGGGCCTCTTCATCAGAGCTCGACAGTCCCCGGACCAAGTCTGTCCCTGGTTTTGTCCCCAGATTGGATTAAAGCGGAGTTCCACCCAAAAATGGAACTTCCGCTTATCCCACTCCTCACCCCCTTACATGCCACATTTGGCATGTCATTTTTTGGGGGGGGAGTGGGGGCTTCAGGAGGAGCGGGACTTCCTGTCCCACTTCCTCCTTCCGCCGAGGAGCTGGTTAGGCGATTAAGCTTAATCGCCTACAGCAGCCCCTCCCTGTAGGCTATCGCCTAGGACACGTGACAGGTCCTAGGCGATAGCCTGTCCAATCGAATAGCGCAGTGCCGAGCCGCGCGCACATGCGCAGTGGGTTGCCCGGCCGTGAAGCCGAAAGCTGTCAAGGCCGGGTGCCCACAGTTAGAATGAAGACGCCGGCCAGGGAGGGGGGGGAGGAGTGGAGCCCCGGCCGTTTCGTCGCTGGAACGCTGGAGCAGGTAAGTGTATGTTTATTAAAAGCCAGCAGCTACACTTTTTGTAGCTGCTGACTTTTAATAAACATAAATTTTGGCTGGAACACCCCTTTAAATAAGGGGCAGGGGCAATTTCAAAGACAGTCAGTGCAGAATTAAAATAAAAAAATGTGAATTACACCCCCCCGCTCCGCCGTGCCTACTAGCATAGGGGGTTGTATTTTTCCCATTATCTGTGCTCCTTTCTGTTGATCATGTGCTCGTCGGAGTGGAGGGAATATTTCTTCAGTTTCGGGTGCATGCCCATTCAGCTTCGCTCGCATGTTCTTCTGTCTTGGCTCAAATCCTGGCCAGCCACCTGCCGATCTCCTTGCATTCCCTGGTGGAGGGAACGTCCTCCGCTCCCCATCCAGTAGTAGCCGGGGCCCAGAGAGTAAGACTTGAGAGGCTGTGAGGCAGCGACGGGCAGAGTCACTGATTGCCGCCATTACTAGTAAAGAAAAAATATGTGCCCGGATTTCATTTTAAAAATATGGTCACCCTACTCTAAAAAGCACATTCTTCAAGCATTTCTCAGCCTCTCCTTTTAAAATCCAAAGTGCCAAAAACGTGTGATTCTGCCCAAAAGAAACACACATACTTTTTTGAGCTTTGTGCGAAAAATGACGCAGTGCTTGGGTGTGAAATGGTCCAATAAGAATAATGGGATTCTTTATCATGAGCGTTGTCACGCTTTAGGAACAAAACATTGAGCTGTGAATGGGGCTTATTGCTGATCTGCCGTTGTTTACAGCAGAATTCTAAATAGATTTAAAATAGGCCTAACTTTTTTTATCCATTTTAGGTAGAATAGGGGAGGGTTATAACCCCTCTCATTTTTTTATTCTGTATTTGTAAGAAATCAGTGATAGAATGTCTTCAGCCACAGATCTTCACTCATTTCAAGCACTTGGCATCATTCACGTCATGAGACTGGCACACAGATGTCTGGAGGACAAGGGAGATGACCGCTCTGTGCACTAGAGGGCGCTGTAGCAATAGAAAAGACGCACAGCCTTCTTAGCACAGCATGTGTCACCGGCTCCCGTCCTCGCTTTACGGCTGAGTGACGTGGAACGTCAACAGAGAAGATGGCTGAGACGGATGAAGCTTCTCCGTTGTCTTCTCCGTCTCCGACGCTTTCCTCCCCGGGAGAGGAGGAGGAGGCGGCGGCGAATGACACCTGGTAAGACAGGCTGCCAAGAAATTGGAAAGATGGGTGCGGGACACTTCACTACAACATACGGGGCGGGGAGAGGGACAGGAGACCCGGATACACTGAGGAGGAACAGGGGCCAGTGAGGGATGGGAGGGGGCAACAGAGGACGAACAGGGGCCAGTGAGGAAGAGGAGGGGCAGCCAAGGAAGAACAGGGGCCAGTGAGGGGAGGGAGCTACCGAGGAAGAAGAGTGGGGTGCAGTGAGGGAAGAGTGGCAGCAACAAAGAAAAAGGGGTACATTGGAGGAAAAATGGGGGTCAGTGAGGAAGAAGAAAGGATAACTAAGGAATAAGTTGGGGTTAATGAAGAAAGAGAGGGGACAATCAAGGAAGAACAGGAGGTCAGTAAGAGAGGACAGGGGGCAATTGAAAAAGAATGGGGGCAACCAAGAAAGAACGGGGGGCCAGTGAGGAAGAACAGGAGGGCAGTAAAAAAGGAGAGGGGGGCAACTGAGGAAGAACAATGGGAAACCTGAGTAAGGAGAGAGTAGGAGAGGAGGCAACCAAACACGAAACTGGGCCAGTGAAAAAAGAACAGGGACAACGGCGGAGGAACAGGGGGCAGCTTAGGAAGGAGAGGGGGGCAGCTTAGGAAGGAGAGGGGGGCAGCTTAGGAAGGAGAGGGGGCAGCTTAGGAAGAACAGGGGGCAGTGAGAGAGGAACGGAGGTAATCAAGGAAGAACCGGAGGGCAGTAAAAGAGGAGAGGGGACAACTAAGGAAGAACAATGGGAAACTGAGGAATGAGCGGGGGCAACTTAGGAAGAACAGGGGGCCAGTGAGGAAGGAGAGGGATCATTGAGGCTAGGTTCACACGTAGCTTTCATGTATGCAGGTTTTTGAGCTACAAGCATAGGACAGCCCATCCATTTCAATCGGCTGCCCTACATGTACCAAAGTAGCTCATGTAACATGTTGGGATTTAAGCCTTGTACGTTTTTTGGCGCATGTCTGCTTTCCGCATTGAGGTGCCACGAACAATGGATGGCACCACAAGTGGCATGCACTTTTTTTTGTTTTTATGAGTGTTTTATAAAGGCTTGCAAAAGCGGTGGTTTTGTATGTGTAAATAGAACCTGAAGAAGATCAGGGGACCACTGAGACTAGAATGGGGAGCAACTAAAGTGGTAGGACTGATGCTGACGCCAAAACTTGCACTGGACACTGATTACAGGGGGGCACACTTGATTTGGAACAATTAATAGGAAATTATAAATATTAGGTATGTGTGTTTGGGATTCCGGGGGGGGGGGGCCGTGGGTGATGCTATGAAGCTGTTGGGGACACTGAGGAAGAGATGGGAGACATTGGGGAAGAGGTGAGTGCAGGTGGCAATGCCGAGAGACGGCAGTAAGTCGTGATACTGAGAAAGGGATGGCACTGACAGCTAAGACACCAAGGAAGAGATGGGAGTGGGGGTAACACTGGGTAAGAGATGGGAGTGGGGAGAGGTTAGGGCAGGGGTGTGAAACTCCATTTTATTGAGGGCTGCATTAGCAGTATGGTGTCCTTAAAAGGGCCGGTTGTATCTGGGGTGTGATATGTAAAAAGTGCTGGGTTCACGAATACGTTGCGCACAGAGTGCAGAGCTCAGGAGTGTGTTACATTTGATTTTCAGGGGTGTGCTGTGTACAGAGTGCAGAGTATAGGGGTGCGCTATGCACAGAGTGCAACACCAATCTCCCTCCCGAAGCTTCCTTCGGATGCGAGGGCCACATGGCAAGGCCTGGAGGGCCTTTTGTTTGACATATGTGGGTTAGAGTAACAGATTGTGATATTAAAGTGGACTTTCACCCTCCTATTATTTACAGCAAAGAAAGGTGCCATCTTAGCCTCATGGTGCTGCACATGAGATCAATTATGACATGAGCTTTTTGATTTCTTGACCGTTTGGTTGCGAGAACAAGCCGTTGTAATAGTTTTCATTCCCTGAATGTAACTTTTAAGAAACTGTTAAAACGTTGGGTTTATTTCTGCTTTAATAGTGAGATGTGAACTGATTTGCCATGATGCCAAAGAAGAACTTGAATTGGTGGGTGACACCAAGGAAGATACAGGAGCAGTGGGTCACAAGGCCAATGAAAAGGTGGCAGCAATAGGTGATAGAGAGGAAGAAACCGTTACAGGTGGTGACTCCGAGGAAGAGTTGAGATTGTAGTCTTAAGGCCCATACACACAATCTGGAATTGTGTGATGGCAGGATGTTGTCAGAGCATACAAACGGTCGGATTTTTCATCGGACAATTGTCAGAGTTTCCGCCAGCAAATGTGGGATAGCATGCTTTAAAAATTTTTAACAACAAATGTGTGATGTCGGATTATCCGATCGCGTGTACAGAAGTCCGTCGGAAAAAAAATCTAAAGTACAAACACGCATGCTCCGAACTACTGCTAACCATAAGACAACATTAGCAGAAGTTGCCCAAAGGGTGGCGCTAGAGAGCTGAAAAAACATGTAGTTTTGTGTATGTTGGCCAACATTACTTTGCTGTTTGTATGCAATACAAGTTCAAGGCCAACTCCCTTCTCCCAAAATTCCACGGCTTTGTCCGATGGAAATCCGATCGTGTGTATGAGGAGGTTTACACTGAGGAGGTGGCCATGAGAGCCAAGAGTCCATACAAGACAGATGTTTTCCTGGCAATGGACATTGACTAGTGGGGGACATTGTTATATAATGGTGGTATGAATTTTTTTTTATAGGAAATGCCATGTAAAGTATTTTTTTGGGGGGGAAGAAGTGCCTTTCTTTGATGCCAAGGAAGCCAGCTACGAATTCATACAAAATATCTGTTGCTTGAAAGGACAATGATTTCAGTATAGATAATATTCAGCTGCATGCTATGAACCATGTCACACCATAGCCTCTCCATTGGCTGGCAGACTATGCTGTAACATAACACTGAGAGGAAGGATTCTACCATATGGTAAATGGCACAGACAGAGATGCTAGCCTAAAGTCCAGTAGGGATTGAAGTGATGGAAGGCACATACGTCACATAAATGTGAGGCAGAGTGTGATCCTAAAATAAATCATGGAAGGAAGAGAGAGGCTAGTATAAGGAAGAATAATAAATATAAAAATCATAGATTAGAAGGGCAGTAAGTGTGTAGACATAGATAATTCACAGGACAGTGAAGGTAGTGAGCAATGATGTGTGAGATATTTGTGTAGGGCAGGGGTATGCAATCAGTGTACCTACAGCTGTCCCATGAGGCATAGCAAGATTCTGACAGGCAGAGGCATGATGGGACTTGTAGTTTTGCAAAAGCTGGAGATCCGCTAATTGCATATCCCTGATGTAGGGCATTGCCCTGTCAAGGTAGAGAACTAAATGGAACCATGTTGTACACTGAAAATGATAAATATCAAGGCCAGTGTAATTCAGTGAAGTTTACGATGAAGAGCACCTCTATTAGGATGCTGTGGAGAAGAGATAGAAAGACAAGTGCAATGCAGTTAAGATGATAGAAGGTAAGGCAGGTGTGATGCAGTGAAGGTGATGGTTAGAGAGGCGGCTGTGGTGAATGTGATGGGTAGAGAGGAGGCTGCGGTGAAGGTGATGGGTAGAGAGGCAACTGCGGTGCTGTGAAGGTGATGGGTAAAGAGGGGGTTGCGAAGGTGATGGGTAGAGAGGAAGCTGCGGTGCTGCGAAGGTGATGGGTAGAGAGGCGGCTGAGGTGCTGCGAAGGTGATGGGTAGAGAGGCGGCTGTGGTGCTGCGAAGGTGATGGGTAGAGAGGCGGCTGCGGTGCTGCAAAGGTGATGGGTAGAGAGGTGGCTGCGGTGCTGCGAAGGTGATGGGTAGAGAGGCGGCTGCGGTGCTGCGAAGGTGATGGGTAGAGAGGCGGCTGCGGTGCTGCGAAGGTGATGGGTAGAGAGGCGGCTGCGGTGCTGCGAAGGTGATGGGTAGAGAGGCGGCTGCGGTGCTGCGAAGGTGATGGGTAGAGAGGCGGCTGCGGTGCTGCGAAGGTGATGGGTAGAGAGGCGGCTGCGGTGCTGCGAAGGTGATGGGTAGAGAGGCGGCTGTGGTGCTGCGAAGGTGATGGGTAGAGAGGCGGCTGCGGTGCTGCGAAGGTGATGGGTAGAGAGGCGGCTGCGGTGCTGCGAAGGTGATGGGTAGAGAGGCGGCTGTGGTGCTGCGAAGGTGATGGGTAGAGAGGCGGCTGGGGTGCTGCGAAAGTGATGGGTAGAGAGGCGGCTGCGGTGCTGCGAAGGTGATGGGTAGAGAGGCGGCTGCGGTGCTGCGAAGGTGATGGGTAGAGAGGCGGCTGCGGTGCTGCGAAAGTGATGGGTAGAGAGGCGGCTGCGGTGCTGCGAAGGTGATGGGTAGAGAGGCGGCTGCGGTGCTGCGAAGGTGATGGGTAGAGAGGCGGCTGCGGTGCTGCGAAGGTGATGGGTAGAGAGGCGGCTGCGGTGCTGCGAAGGTGATGGGTAGAGAGGCGGCTGCGGTGCTGCGAAGGTGATGGGTAGAGAGGCGGCTGCGGTGCTGCGAAGGTGATGGGTAGAGAGGCGGCTGTGGTGCTGCGAAGGTGATGGGTAGAGAGGCGGCTGCGGTGCTGCGAAGGTGATGGGTAGAGAGGTGGCTGCGGTGCTGCGAAGGTGATGGGTAGAGAGGCGGCTGCGGATAGTACATAGATCAAGGAAGTCAGAGCTTCTAATCTGTGTGCTTTCTCTGAGTAAGTGACTAAAGTAGTAGTGCATGTAAACCCTAACAATGAACTCTTAACTTTGTTTGGTCTGTTAAATGTGTTTGGAAAATGACTGTTGTCGGTGTTCTCCCAGCCAGCAGGGTCTTATATAAGTGAGTGGATACCACATGTTGAATGCTGCTGGCAACATTTTGCCTATGCAGTGCAACAGATGTATCAATTTATGTGTATTTCATGTTGTACTTGTCAGTGTTTAGAAAAGTGCATGCCAAAGTCCAGGCTAAAGTTTGAAGATACATCACGTGCTGCTTTTGTACAGAGATCACATGACTAGGGGTTTGTGCAACTTGTGTGCATGTCACTGAAAACTGCAGGTTATTCATAGATTATTTCCCACCCTGGAATGATTTTAAAAGGAATTTATGATATGACAGGAATGTCTGTCCTGGTACTTGACCACTTAAAGAATGTTGCTCATGTATTTATTCACACTCTACTTTAAATTTTCCTTCTTTTTTTTTTTTTCTTCTTTTTTTTTTTTTTGTATGACATCAACAAAATCCTTTAAAATGTTGCTTTGTTCTCTGGCTTTTATTGGCTGGCCACATTAATTACAGCCCTACTGCCAAGTGCGGATTTAACATAGAGTTGTTTAGTCAGCATTCCTGGGAGCATTTGAATTATATCCAGACACTGTGGGTGTTAACAGATTGTCAGGAAGGTGTGGGGAAAGTCGTGCCATTCAGAGCAGGGTTGGCCAACTCACCTAGTTACAGGTCAAAAGTTCTTCACAATCATTGCTAAGATGTTCACTCGAAAGATTATTTTACACAAGTGGGGTGTATCCTTTGCAGCCTAGAAGCTGCCATCTTGGCCTCTGTTTGATTTGCAGTTGTTATGGTGATGAACATGGGATAAATATGACACCAGCCATTTGATGGTTCAATTAACCACTTAAGACCCGGACCAAAATGCAGGTAAAGGACCTTGCCCCTTTTTGCGATTCGGCACTGCGTCGCTTTAACTGACAATTGCGCGGTCGTGCGACGTGGCTCCCAAACAAAATTGGCGTCCTTTTTTCCCCACAAATAGAGCTTTCTTTTGGTGGTATTTGATCACCTCTGCGGTTTTTATTTTTTGCGCTATAAACAAAAATAGAGCGACAATTTAAAAAAAAATGCAATATTTTTTACTTTTTGCTATAATAAAAATCCCCCAAAAATATATAAAAAAACATTTTTTTTCCTCAGTTTAGGCCGATACGTATTCTTCTACCTATTTTTGGTAAAAAAAATCGCAATAAGTGTTTATCGGTTGGTTTTCGCAAAATTTATAGCGTTTACAAAATAAGGGATAGTTTTATTGCATTTTTATAATTTTTTGTTTTTTTTACTACTAATAGCGGCGATCAGCGATTTTTTTCGTGACTGCGACAATATGGCGGACACTTCGGACAATTTTGACACATTTTTGGGACAATTGTCATTTTCACAGCAAAAAATGCATTTAAATTTGCATTGTTTACTGTGGAAATGACAGTTGCAGTTTGGGAGTTAACCACAGGTGGCGCTGTAGGGGATGTGTGCCTATGTGTTTTGTTTACAACTGTAAGGGGGTGTGGCTGTAGGTGTGACGTCATCGATCGCGTCCCCCTATTACAGGGATGACGCGATCGATGCTACGGCCACAGAGAAGCACGGGGAAGCCGTGTGTACACACGGCTCTCCCCGTTCTTCCGCTCCAGGGACGGATCGCCGCACTGCAGCGGCGATCGGGTCCGCGAATCCCGCAGTCCCGGAGTTTCTGACCGGGTCGCGGGTGCGCGACCGCCGGCGACCCACGGCTGGGTACTAAAATCAACGTATATATACGTTGATGTGCCCAGCCATGCCATTCTGCCGACGTAAATGTGCAGTAGGCGGTCCTTAAGTGGTTAAAGTAGAACTATAGGCAAAACTTATTTTTATTTTTATTTTTTTCTATTTTGGATAGAGTAAGGGAGGCTTATAACTCCCCGTTCGTTTGTTTCGCCATCTGTGTCCCATTAAAGAGATTTCCTATCACTTCCTGTCCTATAGTCAAACAGGAAGTGAGAGGAAATCCCTGCAAATAAGAGAATTCCTTGGGGACCCCCAGCTTACCAGAACTAGTGTCGATATTGGAAGATTTCCCCTCTTATTTCTTTTCTGGGGACAACCCAAAATTTGAGATTTTCTTTTAATTTCAATAATAATAGTCAACAGAATAAAGAGGGCAAATGGGGGGGGGGGGGGGGGGAATGACGAACGTTCAAGTTCCACTAAAAAAATAAATTAAAAAAATAAACAGCTTTTGCTCCATATACTTTTAAAAGTTTAAACTAAAGGCAAAACTAACAACCCATTTAGTTTAAAATAGAAATGAAATCATTTTTTTTTAAGTGATCACATTGCCTCTGCTCTCAGCTGCATAGGAGCTGGGGAGGAGAAACTGCAGCTCACTGAACTTCCCAGTGAATGACTGTGCAGGGAAGAAGTGGGGCGTGTCGGCAGAAGTCTGATCATTGGAGGAGAGCAGGCTGAGTTCCAGCACAGCTAGAAAACTGACCACGCTGTGCTCTCATGCCTGTGTGTTTAGTTTTTAATAGGAAAGCAGAGGGACTGGCAGGAACATCAGGGATTTTACTCAAAGCAAGCAGTACAAAGAGGACAGAATACTTTTTCATACAAGTACATGGTACAGCAGCCACATATGAATATGAAATGTTGGGTTTACATACCCTTTTGGAGCACAAGCAGCCGTGTCAGTTATTGTAACTGTTTTGGGAAACCAATCGTTTAGTTTCGCTCAAAAACTTTCAATGTGGGACTAATTTTGCTGTACAATTTTTTTTATCTCCTCCAACAGGTAGTGTGAGGTGCATCCATAAAGGCTAGGACAGGTGTATGGTCCTGGGAAGTCATTTGCAGAAATCACTGTATCAGCCCCTAAGAGATGTGAAGAGGATAGTGATTCTACCTTTGACGTTCTCCTAAAATAAGGGTGACAGCCCTGGATATTCAGATAACCGTCCGCAGTGACAGCATCTGTATTTCTCATGGGTTTCTTTTTAAAACTGATTTAACCACCTTTTATCTTCATACAACTAAAGGACTGTCACATGATCTCATAAAGACAGCCTGATGGTGTCCAAACAGGATCTATGAATGTAGGTGTCAGAGAGCTATCATTGATCTGCCTGTCCTCCATTCTTCATGTTTCATTCAAGCTGTAGTATGGCTTCTGTGAATGGAGACGCTGGGTGGAAAGGGCAAGTACAGTCAGGCTGTTTTGATGAGCCGGTTGATTTTGGTTGCACTTAGGCTTTAAAGCAGATCTACTGACTATAACCTGCAGCACTAATAAGTGTATTCTGACTGACAGTGGGGAAGTTTCTCTGCTGTCAATGCATTAGCTCAAATGGCTCACCAGGGAGGTCCCCCCACCACATCAAGTGTGTTGATGGGAGAATCGTTTGTTTTCATTCAACCCGCTGGTTAAATAAAAAGGGGGGGGGGTTACCTTTTTAGGCTAGGGCAGTCAGATAGTCATGCCAGTTGAACTTTTCCACCATGTCCTCTGCCCTGGAACCTGGGATACATTACAGCTCCCAGAAGGCTGCGGGGCCATTCACAAAGTGCACTTCTCATATGTGTGGTGGAAAGCTGGCTGTGAAGCCACAAGGAGTCACAGCTGGCGGCCTACAGTTGCCATGCCTTTTTTTTTTTTTTGAAGAACTGACTGATGGTAAAAAATAAAATAAAATAACAGGCATGTTTTACTTTTTACAGGCTTTTGCACAGCGGCCCCCAATCCTCCTTTTTTATGGGGTCCCTCAGCAGCTTTTTTGGCTCCTCCTCTTCTCCAGTCCCCCCATGGAGAGCTGCATTCCATCGGTCACTCATGCGGGCGCTCTCCCAAGTCCTGCTGCTGTGTCCATTGACACAGACAGCAGGACTCCCCCTGGCCCCCGTGTCACTAGATTTGATTGACAGCAGCGTGAGCCAATGGCTCCTACTGCTATCAATCCATCCAATGAGGACCCGGGACAGCGGCTGGAGCTGCTGTGCTCGTTTTTCGTCGCTGTAAAGATTAGGTTCAGGTAAGTAAAAAGATATTGGAGAGAGACACCGCTCCCTCTTAAGGTGATGGGATTATTTTGGGGGTGTATTTGCGTCTGTCACCAAGGTGAGCACACACATGACAACAATTTAAGAATTTTATTACAAAATATCTAATAAAAGTCACATGGTCCAATAAAACATATTAGAATTGACCATGAATTGATACTTAATACATGAAGTTCAAAAGATGCTTTGGATATGCAGAAAGGCCAACATGTCCTGCTTCTTCAAGGCAGCTCAGCATGCATCTATAGCTTCATCAAGCTGTAGAATTGATAGTTTGAGCGACAGCAACACTATACAAGGGGAAAAAAAACATTTTGGGCCACTCGCAGCAACTTAATGGTGAAAGTCAGATCCACCAGAGTTGGTCAGTAGGACATTGGATCGTGTTTTTAACATGGGATTGTAGATTGTCTCGGCCTGATAATCCTATGTTAATCTATTGTCCCATGTTAACAACACGATACGATGAAAAACACTGAGGCTTGTAACCCCTTTAAGGACTTGATAAATCCCAGAAGCCAGTGCTTAAAAAAATCTAGAGTAGGAATTTCCTTTTTTTTTTATATAGATGGAGTACGTTTTTTAATTTGTCCTATGCAGTGACTGCATGCATAATTTAGAAGGGTTTCTCTATGCCGTCAGGCAGTCAGGCAGTTCATTTTTACTTTTAAAAGATGTTTTATTGGAAAAGGCAATGGCATGTATACATAGTACAATTCAGCAAGTACAGCAACAATGGTCAGAGGATGATAAAAGAACAATAAACAATAAAATGAAAATGAAACAAAAACACGGGGAGTGAAGTAGCCTAATACATGATCTGGCATTGGCAAGTTGGATATTGCTTGCATTTATTGGAGGTGTCCCATAGGGAGCTCCGCCACACCGTAGTAAGTCCGGAGGCACCCACCCTCCCCTGGAGCAATAATGGTTACCAACAAGTTGTGCCCAATGGGTCTTTGTGAGAGGGGGGGGGGGTTCACCTCCCCCACCACATCATACACACGTGTCTGCATCATTGAGCCACCTATCCCATATCTTATTAAATTTCTCAGGGCAGCCCCTATTTATGTACAGAAATTTTTTAAACGGTAGTAGTGTGTTTATTTCCCTCTTCCATTCCGTCCATCTAGGTGGTCTGGGCCTCATCCATTTTCTAGCAATAATTTTCCTGGCTAAAAACAACGTCTCCTGTAAAAAGGTCTTAGTCTGTCTGTCCATGAGGACGGGGAAAATACCCAGGAGACACTGCTTGGGGTCCAGAGCAACCGGGGAGCCCATGTTGTCGTGTAGGAAGGTAACAATTTGGGACCAGTAACCCTGTAGTACCGGGCAGGACCATAAAAGGTGAAAGAACGTACCTATATCGGCCTTACACATCGGGCAAAGATTAGATTGTTCTCTCTTGTATCTGGCTACTCTAACTGGGGTCAGGTACGACCTGTGAAGAATGTATATTTGAGTAAGCCTGTCTGAAAGCTTTGGGGATACCTCTTTACAGGTCTCCATAGCTTCCTCCCATTCGTCCGTATCCATTGGGCCCACCTCCCCCTCCCACCTGGGTTTGAGAGCATAGGCCACCCTTCCAAATCTAGGGGCGGAGAGCATGGAATAGAATGATGAGATAAGGCCTTTTGGATCTAGGCTTCTTGCTATGGCTACAATTTGGTTGGGTGCAGGTGGGGGCACCGACCCTGAAAACTGGGTCCTAAAGGCGTGATACACCTGGAGAAATCTGAAATGCATATAATCGGGTAAATCAAATTCCTCCCTGAGGCTATCGAACGTCCTGAGAGTGCCATTTCTCACCAGTTGGTGCAGATAGAGTAGGCCCTTTGAACTCCAGCCCACCGGGTCTGGGATCTTGCGGAACTCCCCCAGGTGTTTGTTATGCCATAGCGGCGAGTAATCATTGTGAACTGGTATCCCAATGGTGGCAGATGCCAAGTCCCATACCCGTCTGTAGTGACGTAATAGGGGCTTGACCTCCTTGCTCGGAGCTGTGCTATCTGTCCCCGACGCTACTGCATACAACGAGTCTCCTGTAGGGTGCGACCACCGAGGACATATTAAAGCTTTAAATCGTTCGCTGTCGGTCTTGTCGAGGTGAAAGAAATGTGAGAGCTGGGCTGCGATGTAATAATTACTGAAGTCAGGTAGGGCCAATCCCCCCATGTCCGTCGGGTTCTTAAGTGATTGCCAAGATAGCTTGTGTCTTGTTTTGCCCCAGACGAAGGGCCGAAGGAGAGCCTCTAATGTTTTAAAGTACCTAAGGGGTATACGTGAGGGGGAATGCCAGAGCATATATAACACCTTGGGTAGGAGGACCATCTTAATAAGATTTACTCGGCCCCACACCCCCAACGGGAGACGGGCCCATGCGTTCAATTTGGACTTAATTGTGGCGAGAAGCGGGTCAATGTTCAGGGCAATGTAGTCGGTGGGGTTTCTAGACGTGCATATACCAAGGTATTTTATTTTCTCCACCCTCTGTAACGGTAAACTAGCCTGGGATTCGGGGGGGGGGAAACTATCTAAAGGTAAAATCTGTGATTTGTCCCAGTTAATCTTTAGTCCTGAGAACATGCCAAACATTTCTATCGTATGGAGGGCTTTGGAGAGCGAGGGACCGGAGTTCGCCAAGTATAACAGTGTGTCATCTGCATATAGACTTATCTTTTCAGTAAGGGGGCCTACACTAAGTCCTGTGATCTCTGGGTCTGCCCGGATAGCGATAGCTAGGGGCTCCGCCGCCAGGGCGTACAACAGTGGGGAGAGTGGGCACCCTTGTCTTGTGCCTCTGGAGAGGGCAAAGGTCTCAGAGGGCCACCCATTGGCCACCACCCGTGCCGAGGGAGCTTGATACAGAAGCCTTGTCCATTTAAGAAAATTCGGACCAAAGCCATAGTGCTCAAGACAGCTCCAGAGGTAGCCCCATTCCACCGAATCAAACGCTTTGGCGGTGTCAAGAGTCACCACTACCCGTGTTCCCACTTCCTCATGATCTGCCTGTAAATTCATAAAGAGTCTGCGTAGGTTAAAGGACGTATTACGGCCTGGCATGAACCCCGCCTGGTCGGGATGGATAAGGGATAGTATGACCTGGTTTAGGCGCAAGGAAAGGACTTTCGCTAAAATTTTAACGTCCACTTGGAGGAGTGAGATGGGGCGGTAGGACTCAGGGAGGCCTGGGTTCTTCCCAGGTTTGGGTATTAAAACTATTGTGGCTTCTCTCATAGAAGGTGGTAACGTTTGGGTCTGGAACAGGTCATTATACAATGCTAGCAGTCTAGTGGTGAGTACCTCTCCATAGTGTGAATAGAATTCTATTGGCAGTCCATCTGACCCCGGGGTTTTCGAGCAGGCGAAGCCCGCCAGTGCCTCGCCTATCTCCTCGACCGTTAGGGAAGATTCCAATAGGGCCACCTGATCAACCGTCAACTGTGGGAAGGTTACTGCCTCCAGAAAAGTATTCATGGGTTCCCTGTCCAGTGGGGCCTTAGATTTGTATAGTTCCGAATAAAAATCCCTAAACCTGGAGCTCACCACTGCTGGGTCTGACACTCCTCCCCCTCCCGGTTCATGCAGGGTAATGACAACTGGTGGCCTATCCTCACAGTGAACCAGATAGGCCAGTAATTTGCCCGCCTTTTCCCCATGTTCAAACAATTTTTGTTTTGTGAAGAATAGTTTCTGCCTAGCCTTGGTGTAGTGTAATTGATCTAACACCCTAGACCTTTGTTTTAGGATAGCCGCCGACGACTCAGATGGGTCTGCTGCATAGCTTTGCTCGGCAGCAGACAATTCCGCGACCGCCAGGTCAAGTGCCGTCGTGGAGTCGGCCTTGATGCGGTTGATGCGTGAGACCAGTTTTGTTCGTGCATGTATCTTGAACGTCTCCCAGACCACCGAAGGGGAGGCCGAGCCTTCGTTATCCTGAAAAAACACCCTCCAGTCGTCTGTAAGGTCATCGTCTTCAGGTAACAGGGATAACCAGAAGGGATTCAGCCGCCACGCCCTATGGGGCCTGTCACGGGGGACTCCCAGGGTGATTAGGTAGGGGGAGTGATCTGACAGAAGCCTGGGGCCGAAGGTCGCGTCCAGCAGTCGCGACCTGAGGCCTCCCGACAGAAGGATATAGTCAATCCTGGACAGCGTACCGTGTGTAGATGAAAAGCATGAATATGCTCTTGCCTGGGGGAACCTGTATCTCCAGGAGTCTGTTAAGTGGAATGTGTCAACTAGTTTAGAGAATCTGGACACTGACGGTGAACGGAGAGAAGTCTGGGAGGGGGACCACCTGTCCAGTGTATCATCCATTGTGGCATTGAAGTCACCCATCCACACTGCTTGTGACGAGGGATGTCGAGCCATAAAGGTGATGCCTTCATGCAGAGCAGACATGTTAAAGGGGGGGGTATGTAAAAGGCCAATATAAGCAGGGGCTCCCCAAACAGCCTAGCAGAGAGGAAGACATAACGACCCAAGGGGTCCGTACATATCTCCTCAAGTGAGAAGTGGACAGATTTGGCAACTAGCACCGACACACCTCTAGAATGGGAGGTGTGGGTGGAGTGGTAGGACCACCCCACCCATGGGCGGCGGAGCGCCATCTGTAGCCCCCCCTCTATATGGGTTTCAACGAGCACCACCACGTCAGCCCGCTGTTTTTTCAGGAATGTCAGAACCGCTGCCCGCTTAACTTTGTCACGCAACCCCCTGACATTCCAGGTCAAAAATTTTAGTGACGACATGTCTCTGTAGATTTAATTAAATTAGGAATTCCACCACAAGGGGACCATGTCCGCATCTGAATGAACTCATCCCCCGCAGCATAGAAGTGTACCAATAATTTCAAAATGAGAACATCCACTGACCCTCTAAACCATACATTGCCATGTTGAAGATGCATTATGCCTAACATATAAAACAGTAAACAGAAATACCCCCTCCCCCCCCCCCCCACCCCCCTCCCCGCCCTGCATCCCCCAAACTTGATGCGGGCATAAACCCAAAACTGATCAAACATCCCCATCCCTGGGTAAAAAGTAGGGTAAAACGAAGAAAGAAAAAAACGTGCAGGAGCGTGCAGTGTCCGGTATGGGACCCGGAGGACCCTAGCATCTAAAATAGTCAACACAAAAAGGAAGAGGAGAAAAAAAAAAACATCAAGGAGTATAGGTCCCGTTAAGTAATATGTCCTCCGGAGCATCAGGCAGACATGGCTGGCATTCCCACCGGAGCTTCCCGCACGTGGATCCAGAGACCGGGATGGGCATGGGGGACAACCACGCTGTTCCGAACACACAGCTAGTAGCTCCCAAGCTCCCGCTACAACGTAGCATACATTAAGCGTGGGCCCTGCGGAGGGCCCCACAGGCAATAACATATTTAAAACAAGCACCATTTCTCAGATCAACTCGAATCTGCAGTTCCTAGGGGTTCTTTTTTTCTTTTTCTCTTTTCTCTTTTAAGGCCGCGCTCGGAATGAACAATGGGCAAAATATATGGCTGCATGGCAGAGAGGCAGTTCATTTTTAATGAATCTTCTCTATATTGGGCTAAGGCACTAATCGGAGAACAGGTGTGTTGCAGTCCATGAATTGTTCATCACACACATCCTGCAGCTATATTCTACACATGTATTGTACTGAATCCTTTTAACAAATGAAACATGAGACTTGATGATTATTAGGAAATTATGCAAAACATCCTTTTTTTTTTTCGTCAGAGGCTGAAGGAAACCCTCCAGTCATATTTTTGTTGGTCACATCCTTTAACCCCCGCTGCTAAGGGAAGGAATGTGTATTGTGTGTTTAACAGGAACAGAAGACGGCACAAAAAAAGTTATCCTGCTTCAGTGGGTTCTGGAGACAAACTAGCCATTACCTATATGTTTCAGCAGTGATTTCTTGGCCATTTTTCAGAGAAAATGGTTAGTGTTTGGCTGAAGCCATTTATTATCAATCAACTGTGTTTGCTCTTTTAAAATCATAATGGCAACAGAAACAAATCAAATAACCCTGATCAAAAGTTTACATACCCCAGTACTTAAATACAGCATTACAATTTAACTACACCCACTCGATTTTTAGATGGCTAAAATTAGTTTTAGTCGAATAAAATGTCCTGAAGATTTAGTCGACTAAATACGATTAAAACAGTTGCAGAAGGCTAAGGCTCCTTACACACGGAGCGGTCCGTCAGCTCAGCGGGGGGTCTCCGCTCAGCTGTCGGCAGACGGGGCGGTCCCCGCACACTGTGCAGGGACCGCCCTGTCTTTCCTTCGCTCTCCCCTATGGGGAGTCGCATGGAAACGGACCGTCTGTCCGTTTGCATCCGATCCGTTTGGCCGGACGGAAGAAAAATAGGACATTCTTCCGTCCGCAAAAACGGATGCGGATCTGGCGGACGTTAGCGGATGCATCGTCCGCTAACGGATCCGCTCCCATAGGGGCCCATTACAAGCCCGTAAACTGACTTGTAATGAGCGGACGAACGGTCCGCTAGTGTGAAAGGACCCTAAAACTAAAATGCCATTTTAGGACTAAGACTAAAACTAATTCGAAATTTGCTGCCAAAACTAACACTGGTAGTAATGTCTTTTCCTTTAATATTTGGTTCTAAAATGTATATTTTACTTGCTAGCACAAGAGGTATGTGCTGATACTTTTAAAGTGATTGTAAAGTCTGTTTTAAAAAATAAAAATAACAAACATGTTATACTTGCCTGCTTTATGCAGTTGGTTTTGCACAGAGCAGCCCTGATCCTCCTTCTAACCACTTAAGGACCGCCGCACGCCTATGTACGTCCACAACATGGCTCGTACAGGCACAAGGGCGTATATTTACGTCCTCGCCTTTGTGCGGTTCGGGGGTCCGATCGGGACCCCCTCCGCGGCGTGCGCCGGTCCCCCCTGGCTCTGGGAGCGATCGCCGACGAGCGGGCGGATGTCCGTTTTTTTCGCCCCCCCGCGATCGCTCACAGCCAATGGGAGCGCTCCCCCTTCATGTCACTTCCTCCTCCTGTGTTTACACAGGAGGAGGAAATGATGTAATCTCTCATCGCAGCGGTGTTTCCCACCGCTGCTGATGAGAGAAGACATCCACAGTAAGTGTGCACCAACACAACACTGACACACACACACATAGGCACATTAACCCCTTGTGATCACCCCTCCACCCCCCTGTCACAGTGGCACTGAATGCAGTGAATCTAATCACTGCATTTAGTGTCAGTGTGACAGGCAGTGTGAAAGTTAGTTAGTCTTAGGTTCAGGATAGCCCCCATATCCCCCCCTGATCACTGCCCTAGTTAACCCTTTCACTCCCTATTGCCAGCGTCACTAAGCGATCATTTTTCTGATCGCTGTATTAGTGTCGCTGTTCCCGCTAGGTAGCTATTTTTTTTTTTTTTTACTAAAGACATGTGGCTGAATTAATTTTGGCCTAAATGTTTTACTAAAATTTAGTTTATTTGATTTTTTTTTTTTATAACAAAAAGTAAAAAATAGTGTTTTTTTTTCAAAATTGACGCTCTATTTTAGTTTATAGCGCAAAAAATAAAAATCGCAGAGGTGATCAAATACCACCAAAAGAAAGCTCTATTTGTGGGAAGAAAAGGACACGAATTTTGTTTGGGAGCCACGTCGCACGACCGCGCAATTGTCAAAGCGACGCAGCGCCGAATTGTAAAAACACCTTGGGTCATTTAGCAGCATATGTGTCTGGGTCTTAAGTGGTTAAAGCCGTGATCTGTAAACACACTCTCAAAAAATCCACCGGGTGGCAAAAGAAATGCACGCACATAGAGTGATGCACAAATGTGCAACGGATGTACACATGGTCCTCCGAAATCAAAGGAACTTGTTCCTCCATGGAACACCTGCATCTCTATACGGGAGAACACTGCCCTGCACTGGCGTACAAGGCCTTGCACAATACGAGATACAATTTCCATCTATGAAGCTGCTTTTGTATGCTATTTCTCATTAAACTTCAGGTCTGTCTCATTTGCCTAGACATCTGGGTGTTGCACATGGGTAGTATAATATCTCTGTCAACACATTGGAGGATTTCATTCCTCGGATGACATAGACTGAATCTGCATTTTATAGATTGCAGTAATGTTATGTGTTCAGATAATAACCTGTCTTGCTAGTTGGGCTCTGACCCTTATGCTAAGTTTTTTTATTTTATTTATTTTTTAGAAAAGCATGTTAACTTTTTATAATTTTTGTTGTATGTCATGTCGCCTTCTCTGCAACGGCATACGTACATACATTAGGTGAAGCTTTGTCTTGGAGTTCAGGATGGCGTGTGAAAGTGGCTCTTATGCAAAAATCCTACAGCTAGAATATCACTCACACCTGCCGCCTTTGTGAAGGCTGTGGAATAAATTACACATAAGCTGGCCATACACTTGTAGATTTTTTTTTTTTTTTCGTAAACCCTTTACAACCACTTTATGCGACAGGTAAGCCTATAATAAGGCTTACCTGTAGCTACCCAGAACGTGGATCCTGCCAATCACCACCACAGAGCGGCGATAACCGGAAGTAACCCCCGGGAGAAATGTCGCCGGCCGGAGGGGCGTACGAGGACCACTGCGGGGGCTTCGATGTGATCTAAGTAATTCATAATGAGCTAGTATGCTATGCATACTAGTAGAGGTCCACCAATATGGGTTTTTCTATGGCCGATATTTTTTTTTTTTGCAGGTGGCACTAATTGGCACTGGCAGGTTTCACTCGATGGCACTAATTGGCACTGGAAGATGGTACTGATTGGCAGGTGGCACTGGCAGGCACTAACAGGTGGTACTGGTTGGCACTGGATGGCGGGTGGTACTGATTGGCAGGTGGCACTAACAGATGACAATGGCGGGTGGCACTGATTGGCAGGTGGCACTGGATGGCAATAGTTAGCACTGGGTGGCACTAGTTGGCACTGGCAGGTGGCGCTAGCAGGTGGCACTGGTTGGCACTAATTGGCACTGGCAGGTGGCACTAATTGGCACTGGTGCAAAATAAAAATGGTGTCCCCCCCTCGCTACAGACAACCCCCCCTCGGTACAGACCACCCCCCTCTGTAGTACAGACAGTAACCCTCCCTCAGTGCAAAGTGACACCCCCCCCCAGTAGTAAAGACAGTAGCCCCTCGGGGCAGACCTCAGACAGCGATGTGTGTGTGTCCCTCGAGCGTGGGCTCCTCCTCCTCTGTGGGTGTAAACAGAGAGGAGGGCCGCCACCGGGTGTACCAAGATGGTATATAGGATTTACAACCATATTAATGCTTGGGAAGAGACTATCTATTATTAAAGCCAAAGCAAAGCTCCTGTACACTAGAATACTTTTTTGGGATTGGTGCAAAACCAAGTAGACATCTAGCACTTTCCAATGCTGAAGAACAACATCTACGCTTCTATATCCCACACATTACCTCCCCACAAGGGGATGAATACCTCAAGTTGCCAATGAGTGCCTCAGACAGTTCTATGCAGGCTTATACAATCTAACCTCTAAAACACAGGTGTCAAACTGGCGTCCTTTAAGCTGTTGCAGAACTATCAAACTAGTTATACTGCAAAACATTACTTTTTACTTTATCAGCTACTGTCAGACTTTAATTTAAGAGGAAAATATTTTTGTCTTTACAACCCCTTTAAGGGCATTGAGACCACCAAACATCACTATAAAGTCTCTGCATATATTGAAAACATTCTGATCTCATTGACAAACCCAGAGACTTCTATCCCAAATCTCATAAATTAGTTGGACATATACTCGGCCCACTCCAATTACAAAATGAATGTCTCAAAATTTGGGTTGATTTGGAATGAGACACACGCTTCAAATCCCTTCTAACCCTACCATGAGCGCACTCACCTTGGCCAAGCAACACACACTTTTAGGGGCTACTTTGTCCACTGTTTCTAAAACCATAAGTGTAATTGGACCGGGCAAACGACCATCTCAGATGACCCCGGTTTTGGGCTATTTAGCCTTTCCACCAGGTGTACAGGCTCCACAATTCAAACCTCTTCTGCTCACTACTTGGCTCAGCTTCAGGGATCTGGCTCTCACTCTCAGATTTCAGAAACTTGACAGAACCTCCATTAAAGCTTTAGCAAGCCATGCAGATTTTCAACTTTTTTTTTTTTGCTAATCTTCTCTGTATCGTTACAATTTTAGTATATGTCCTGCCGAAGCGAGGACAATCCTTGGGAGGTGTCCAGGAGGTTCCAACCTTTCAAAACTGTGTCGCTGCAAATTTTTTATGCCACATCTTGTTTATCACCTCCTGCTTACTTACTGCTTCTATGGAAGATTTTACATCCCATTTCTTTTGAAATGGTAAAGTGATTTGGTACATTCTTTTACCCAGGAAAAAAGAGAATTTTTTTTTTTTCACTTAAATTGTACATTTCAGTAGAATCCAGAAAAATCTGATTTAAAATTCTGACAAAGTGGTACAGAATCGCAACTGTAATAAGATCTACCTCTTGGTCTCTCCATTCATCTTATAAATACAGTGAGATTGTGTATTCCACTGATGTGGTAGCCAACCCTTCCCCTCGTGTTTTTTTTTTTTTTTTTTTTTTTTTTCTTCTTCTTCTTCTTCTTCTTCTTCACCCCTCTTTTTGTCTAACAATTTAAAGTGTGGCTCCAGGCATAATTTTCTTTTTTTTAATTGCAATATAAACTTAATTACATATTAAAAATTGCCAGTGCAAACACTTACCTGCAAACTTGTGGCCGTTACCATCATAGCTGTGGGCTTGTGAAGCCCAGTTTCTGTGTCTGCCTGGTTTTTCAGAGAGGTGCATGCTCAGTAACCAGCATGCACCTCGCGATTTCGTGCATGCACTGTAGAACGGTGCTCGTAGCGCTATTTGTTTTGTTGTCATGACAACGGGCGGCGACAGAGGAATGTCCCGCCCCATTATGACAACACAGATAACAGAATCCAGATGCTGTGATCCCCCCCTAATCGTGTCATTTCCTGTATGGAAATAACACAATTTTTTGGCAGAGTAAAACGCACAGACTACTCGGAAATGATGACACTCATTTCCCAGGAGGCTAGGCGGCTTAGGAAGGGAAGAAAACCACCGCGGTCCAGGAACTAGGCAGGTTAGCAAATCTGCTTAGTAACGGCAATTTGCAGCCAAGAAACAACATTTTTTTTGGACAAAATGTTTTATTTTACATCATAGGGAAGCTATTAAAATGAAGTTTAATTTTAGGGTGAACCTCTGCTTTAAATACTACACTGAGGGTCCACTCACCACAGGTACTTTTGGACTACACTGGGTGGCTATTCCAGCGCAGTCCCACTGCCCCCACATTGCAAATGCCTTGTCTTTGGTGTGGCCAGTTCCGAAGGCATTGGGGTGCACTAAAAAAAGTATAGCCAGCCATACTTTTGCCATCTGATAGAACTTTATGAAATGTGTCATTGCAGTGAAAAAAATTTGAGATGGAGGTTACAAGTCAACATATGATCTCTCCATCAATGATCTGTAGCGATCACCTTTTTTCAAAATCATATTTAATCTATTCGATAATACCGTAGTTCTGATATCATTGTTTTTTAATCTGGATTTATTTGGTCTTTTTCCTGTTCATGCTTGTTTATTTTATAAAAGCAAGTACCGTAGCCCTTTTTTTTTTTTTTATCTGAAAGGCACAGCTTGCACATGTTAATATGCATTGAGACCTTGTCACAATAAATGAATATCCAGGTAGCACAGTCTGCCAACTTACAAAATTATTAATGAGGTATAAGATTAGAAGTGATGGAAAGACCTGCTTTTAATTTGGAAGATATACATTTCTTACAGAAATGCTCTATTATCATTTTAGGAATGTCAAAGCTGTGTGCACCGATCTGATGTGACCTGAAGGAATATTCTAGGGCCGTCTTCATAACATTCTGCTTGCAGGGCACTTTGAGACGTATTAAAAGATGACATCCCATAAATCCAATACACCACGTTCTCTACAGAGAGGATGAAATGTGAAGCCATTATTGATCTTTCCCATCCGCAGCCTTCCTCAAGAAAGCTTGTTCTGTGTGATGCTTCGGCCTGAATATATAACATTTAAAGGGTCTCAATACAGATTTCTTAATGTACAAGATACTAGAAAACGATGTTACTGTAACATGGATCTATTTGAAAATGTATAATCCGTTTTATAAGAGAACAGTGATGTACCAAGTGGCATTAGCATGCTTTCTTTTCAGTTTGTAGACATACGTGACAACCTAATCAGGGATTGTTGCACAGTAGTGCGTTTCATAGTGTTTTTTTTTTTTTTTTTTTGTACTCGACTAATCTGGTCATGGTTTCCTCTAAAATATTTATAAATATAAGTCAGCTGGGATAATTAAACCAACTCCATTAAAGAAATTACATTGTTGTGGATAACACTTTCAGGCTTATTTTATTAAGGAGCACAACTTTCCATCTCAACCTATATATATAGCATTGGTTGTAAACGCCACCCCTTTCTTTAGCTGCATTTATTTTATTTTTAAAATCTCCTGGTATGCAATTAAGTCTGACGTGACTTTAACTAGCCTATGATGGTGTTCTCCTCTATGGCCTCATTCACGTGACTTGCGTGCTGCCTGCAGGGCTTAGTTTTCCTGGCATGGGGATCCATGGATGTTGTGTGCATTCTCATGCCAGCAGTCCAATAGATGTCAATTGGTATACGCAGTTTTACAGACAGCTGCTGTGTCCCAATGTGACATTTGTGCGGGTAGATGGCCCCGAACACATCCAGGGTCCCACATCTATAGGACTGCTGGTGTCTTGTCGAACTAGTTCCCCTATCGATATGGTTCCCTGCTTGACTGCAGGCGCAGACGAATTCTACGTAAATCTCCGAACCTCGGACTGCATCCAGGCTTATTCCTTACTATCCCCGTGGATTTGAGGATGTTAAAAGAGCCAGGAGGCCGAGCGCAGCGAGCCGTCTGAGCGAAGTGAGGACGTGAAGCCGACTGGCCACTTACAGCAAATTCCACGTCGCTCTGGACCTCTTGCTACAGCTGCTCAGATTCAGTGATTTTCCTCAGCTTGGATTATGCCTGCGCAGTCAATGGGGGGAACCATATCGATAGAAGGAACCATATCGGCAGACCACCGGCACGGGAATGCGCATAACTCATAGGCATCCTGGTGCCGGAAAAACATGGCCTTGCACAGGGCACCCTAGTAATTGGCTGTAATGGCAGCTTATACAGTACTTGTTTCATATCTGAAAGGCAGTTCTGATACCAAAATTGTCTTTTTAGGCCTCTTGCACGTGGCACTGATGTTTGAGCATCAGCATTTCTAAACGTTATTACAGGCATTTGTGTTGCACGTATTTATGTACTATTTTATTCCTAGTCAAAATCCATTGATATTTTTGCTTGTATGCGCTTTGCGGTGCAAAATACTGACGGTGAATGTAGGTTTTTTATTTTTTTTTCCTTGGCACAGAATACGCTGCCCTTGTGTTTTGCACCTGTGTGTACAAGGCACATTGTAAAAATTGGGCTGCATTTCAGATCAGTAAAAAAGATGTACTGAGCTTTTTCAAGCTGCAGTGTGCAAGAGGCCAATAAAATAGCTGGTGGTAGAAAAGGACTGACAACTGTGTGTTACTGCATTGCATATTTTGCAAGATAAACAATAGGATCTCCAGAAAAACTTTAAAAGAGAAGTATGGGTTTGTTTTGTTTTTTCCTCAATCATAATTTCCTAGGTGTGTGCAGCATTGGTCCCCCTGCGCTTCTACACTGAGAACCGAGTGATTGAACATTTTACATAAGCCGATGGTTTGGTTCTCACAGCTCCCAGAGTAGATAGCTGCTGACTGTCATTTAACAGCTCTCCTCTCTGCTCCTCCTCCACACTGCCTGGAGTGCTGAGCTGTGGAGTGGCAGGGAGCAGCTGTCTCAGGCTTTCAGCGGCTCGCTGAGAGGCTGAGACTGGTAGTCTAGGCACCTGGTGAATCCAGACTCCCATTGTTGGGATGATGCGGTGCCTGGGCTGATTTCTGTGACGTCAGCAGAGAGCGGATTTCAGACCGCTCTCTGCTGAAAACAGGTCACAGGAGTGAAAAACTAAATTGCACTCCTGATACCCAGAGGAAAAGCCCAGCCAAATGAGCTTAGGCTGGACTTCTCCTTTTTAAGTAACCCCTCAGCATCTGGATAACAAAACATAGTGATCCAAACTTAAATACACTATAAATTTGAATTGAAGACCCCAATATTAAAGACATCACAAATCAGTGTTGCATCCCATCCGGTGAATAATTTATATTGTACAAAAATGTGATGTGTACTTGTATCAAGATTGTAAGCGGAAGGTAGTTGGTGAACTCTGTTTTAGCCAATTGCTTTTACAGACATCAGCCCTGGTTACCTTCTGTTGCCTCCCTCCTCACTATGGACTTCTGCAAGAACTGAATCTGCCACTTCCCTCCTAAATGTAGAAGCAGAATTTACAGGTTCTCACAAGAAGTTTCCCACTTTTTGACTTCTCTTAACAGGTCCAGAAAGCTGTAAATGCTATTTCTCAATGTATAAGCCAGAGGTCTCCAAACTGCGGCCCGAGGGACAGATGTGGCCCTTTGCTAGCCTTTATCCCGCCCTTGGGGCACAATTCCTCCCACTGACATGAGGCACTATTCCTCCCATTGTTACCAACAATGGGGCACTATATTATCCACTGATACCAATGATGGTATACTACTCCTCCTACTAATAGGGGGAATACTCCTCTTCCTATTGACCACCAACCCTAAGGCCATATATGTTCTCACTGATGCTGGGCCCGTGACTTTTTCTTCCCTTGCTAGCCCCAATCCGGCCCTCCTAAAGACTGAAGGGCAATAAAGTGGCCCTTTGTTTGTAAAGTTTGGAGACCCCTGGTATAAGCCATCACAGATCTTTGTTTTTCCTAATGTAGTACATGCTGCTGAGAAATGTTTGCATCTTTTCTAGTGATAAATGCAGTGTTTAAGTGTGGCCTTTCCATGTTCATAGGGTAACGGATCTAGCTGAGGCTCTGGAGGCAGGCGGCTGTGACCTGGAGACTGCAAGAAATATTATTCAAGGACGACCTATTCCTTCAGATCTCAGGGCAAAAGTGTGGAAGGTAAGCAGTCTGGATACTACCGTACTATCCGTTTTTATATAAAATGTAAATGTAAAATATATTTTATTTCTGTAATTGGATGGTTGAAAAATTAATGAATCTGGCATATTTACATAGTACATAAAATAGGACTTATTTTAGTAATGGCAGAAAAAAAAAAAAACATGTACATTACATATAAATTCCCTACTTGCCCTCCCTCCTAGGTGCAGGCCGTTTTTAAATCCGCAGTGTTGAGCTACGTACCTACATGCAGATCCAAGTCTGTCCAATTTGTCATCTGCTCAATCATTCCTAGCTTCTTTTGTGATTAGAGTCTCTCAAAGGGACCAGATCAGTGTGAGGCCGTTATTTTATTATTTTATTATTTTTTGTATAATCAATTTCTATTGTATAACAACCAAGGACATGACCCGTCAAATAAGACATAAAGCGTAGAGCCATGGACCACGCAGGGTCAAAGAATAGGCAGTGAATAGCAATCATGTCGAACACAGACATACATGTCTTGAGACAACATATCGACAAGAAACGACAACAAAAAAATAAAACTGGGTATTTGCAGAGCTCAAATAAAATATAACTGAGAAGGGAGAGAAGGGGGAGGGAAGGGAAGGAGGTAGGTGGTGGGGTAATAGAGCCCGGGGGAGAGAAGGACCAGTAAGGGGTAAGCCCTGACGGTCCGCGACGGGGAGGGGGGGGTCAAGTCGCCCGTTCTTTTATTCTTGACTGATCCATGTTGAATGAAAAGGTCCTAATTAACCACTTCTCCACTGGAGCAAATATTTGGTGCACATGTTAAAATCATTGGCATTTTTTACTAGAAAGAATTTTTACATAAGCTCTGGGCAAATTAAAAAAAATATCCCTTGCAGTGGGGCCGTGCCTGCACTGCAAATTGCTTGTTTTGTCTAGGACAGATGAGAAACTGTTTTACTTACCTGATCCATCGCTCCACTGGCAGGCGGTGCTCCCCACAATCCAGTGGTGGAATTTGTTTCTTGGCGTATCACTTGCAGAGGGGGCCATGGTAATAAAAAGACCAATTGGTCATTTATTGTTATCAACCACCTTTCATTAGATTGGGGTAGGTTCTTATGTATCTTTAAATACATTTATATATATTTTTCTATGTAGTATTGAGTATGGCCCATTTTTACCAATAGTAGCTTCTTTTATCAACAGAGATCCCCTCCACTCTTGGAGACTCTTTGCTTGATAGTCCCCCCTCTTATTTTCTACTTGTGTTGGCTAAGGTAATCACCCCACATTGTGGGTGTGGCCTCTCCTCTATATATGAACCTCTTTTTTGCTTATACTCTACAGCAATCATACGCCCCCTGTCATATTCATTGTTTGTTTATAGGCCATGGACCCTACTATGGTCTTGATAAAGTCAGGACCCTAGATCAGTGAAGTATGGGGGGTGCAGATGCTGTGGGAACCGGTGCAGGAGGAGCAGGTAAGTAAATCTCTTTGCTAAGGCTGCCCCTAGAACATTGCCATATAACCCCGTACAATTAAATTTTTTTATTTTTTTTTCATCTGAATCTTTCATCAACATCCGACTGCTTTTTGCCTTGCATTAACTTGCAGTTTCCAGATTAGTTACCCTCAGGGTATGCCACAGGGACCTTTCCCAGGTTCCACTGTATGGGACTAGCCTGTAGTGTTTTCTTTAGGCAATGGATCTTCTTTTGCTGCTCACCTTGGCAGAAAGTACATGTGAAGTTGGCTGCAGGGTGCTATATAGGTCTAGGGTCGTTATTTATTTCTATGGTTCTAAGACCTTTTCAATGGTATTCTCGCCAATACAGGCAAAGCCTGGGCCGCCTTAGACCCAGTGTCATGTATAAGCTAAGACAGGGTTTTCCTATATATGGAATCCGATTCCTGATTTTAAACAACGCTATCCGCAGGGCATAGACCACTAAGCAGTTTAGTGGGCAGAGTATTTGGGTGTTTTTTACTTTATTGTGGCAACCCTGCTTTTTTGTCATGTCCCAGGGCAGTGTCCTATTTTCACACTGCTCCCCTTATTTGACTCTGCCTCCCACTCACACATGCACCATTTGGCTTGCCTGACAAAGGTAGATTTTTCTTTCAATATGGGGTTGATTTAATAAACTGGAGAGTGCAGAATCCTGGTGCAGTTGTGCATGGTAGCCAATTCGCTTCTAACTTCAGCTTGTTCAATTGAGCTTTGGCAATAAAATCTGGAAGCTGATTGGTTTCTATGCAGAGCTGCGCCATATTTTGCTCTATACCAGTTTTAGTAAATCAACCCCTATGCCTGGATTCTTTGGAAATTTTTTGGCACTTCCAGAACCTTTTGGGTGTTCTGTTTCAAATGCTACATTATGCATTGACATCCCCCCTTAGACCCAGCCTGTCTAGACAGTATGGTTGCCTGCTGACTTGGCATCAACAGGCCACTTAACTATTCAGTAAGGCTTGGAAGTTGAATCAACTTTAAAATTTTTAAATAATTGTAGTACAAATATTTTTTTTTCCTGTCTTTTGAGGTGCACGAAGACAACTTACCTAAGCCTTGTCTTGACAAAAAACGAATACAACATACAACAGACCAGTGAAGTATGGGGGGTCTGCATATGAAAAAAAAACAGGGAGGGTCTAGCTAGAATTAAAGTGTAAGTTCCCCCTCCCGCCACACTCAGGTGCCCTCTGATGCTTACCGGAGCTGTCAGTAGCGGCGGAGGCGATCGGATACTTTTTCCTGCTTCGTATGGAGACGACTGAGGGGAAGATGGTCTCCACATCCTGGCAGAGCAGAAGCGGCGTCAAAACATCCATATAATAATAAATAAATAGTGCTGCGCTGTGTGATGGGGTAGATGAATTAACAAAAAGACAATGCTATAAGATATGTGAACATCAAAAAATATTAATCGCTAATCTTGGTGATACAAATGACATTCAATCAAAAATACAGAGTGCTCAGTAATATTGAAGCATGCACTGCTATATAGTAGCAAACCTGGCGTCAAAACATAATTTCCACCCATAGCTCTTAAAGTGCCATTTTTTTTTTTTTTATTGCATTTTTAGTGTAAATATGAAATCTGAGATCTTTTTGCCCCCAGAACTCATATTTAGGAGGTCCTGCCATACTTTTTTTCTATTACAAGGGGTGTTTATATTTGTAATAGGAATAAAAGTGACACACACTTTTTATATTTTAAAAAGTACAGTGTACAAATAAAAAAATCGAAGGTAAAATAAATAAGAAAAATATTTTTTTAAATGCGCCCCGTCCCACCAAGCTTGCGTGCAGAAGCGAACGCATACGTGAGCAGCGCTCACATATGAAAACGGTGTTCAAACCACACATGTGAGGTATCGCCGCGATCGATAGATCGAGAGTAATAATTGTAGCCCTAGCTCTGTAACTCAAAACATGCAACCTGTAGAATATTTTTAAACGTCGCCTAAGGAGATTTTTAAGTATAAAAGTTTGTCACCATTCCACGAGCGGGCGCAATTTTTAAGCGCAACATGTTGGGTATCAAGTTACTCAGCATAACATTATCTTTCACAATATAAAATAAAAAATTGGGCTATTTTTACTGTTGTCTTATTTTTTTAATTAAAAAAAGTGTTTTATTTTTTTATTTTTTTTAAGTGCACTTGTAAGATCACTGCGCAAATACGGTGTGACAGAGTATTGCAACGACCACCGTTTTTATTCTCTAGGGTGTTGGCAAAAAAAATTTATGTTTGGTGGTTCTAAGTAATTTTTTCTAGCAAAAAAAAAAAGTTTATTATATTTATGATTAATGTATATTCTATTCTGACAGATTGCACTTAACGTGGCAGGAAAAGGTGACAGTCTAGCATCCTGGGATGATTCTCTTGACCTGCCAGAACAGCCATTGATTCATAGAGCTTGCAAAAAACTTATAGGTGAGATTGCAAAAATTATTAAAAAAAAAAAAGTATGTTTCTCACTACCAAGAATGTAGCTAAAGAACTAAGAGAGCTCTGAAGGAATAATAAAACTGGAGTTTTGATTTATACTCCTAAGCAAACTATAGTCGTTGTCCCCCTGTACACAGAACAACTAGCAAAAATCTATATGGAAAGATATATGTATGGGAACCTTTTACATTCTAGATATTTTTTTTTTTTTTTCAGTCTAGAAGAGTACTCTATTATTTCCTACTTTTTACTTTTACAGTGTCACCTGCCTGCTCATTTTGTTGACACAAATTCCTTGTCGAGTTAGCAATATGTAAAACAGATACTGGTTTCAGCTGCCTGGCACTAATGTGGGGCAGCCTAAAGTTTAAATATGTGTATTTGGTGTGTGTGTTTTTTTTGTTTTTTTTTGCCACGCTCTTGCAGACTGTGTAGCGGTCTGCCCCTACTTCAGATATGGGCAGGCAGCTCAGTGAACTACCTAAAGTGCTCACCAGTACTGGGAACTACAAGCCATCGGCTGACATTACTTGTAGTTCATTGATTCACAGGGATCTGTGAATGAACAATGTGGCTGTGTGGGCGGAGCTCTTTTTGAATTATGCCAGTGCGTGCAGGGAGAAGATCCCTGGCCCGCTGTCACAAAAGGAGGAGGGGGACAAATGCTGAACGTGTTACACTGTAAATATGGGTATAGCATGTTCAGAAATGTGAACTTATCCTTTAATCAAGACTGGCAATTCGGAATCCTTTGGAAAGTAAAATAGTTCACATAAATACACCTGTCAGTTCCTATATATTTTTTTTTTTTTTTTTTTTTTTTATCATCCGTGTCCCATTTGAAATATTTTGCTTACCTTTTTTGACCTGTAAACAGTGGACTAAAACAGAGATCTCCCCAAAGTGGTTTCCCCCTCCGAAATCACTGTCATGGAAACAAGTGTCCCCATTGGTACATTTCCCCTCTATTCCTGTTCTGGTGACTACTCAAAGTTTTAGGTTTTTCCCTCAGTTACCGTCTGTCAGTGGTCACCAGGACAAACGGAGGGCAAATCCCCCTAGAAGAGAGACAGAAGGCAATAAAAAACTGATAGAGGTTTTAAAACAAAGTTGGGTGTAAATTATACAGGTGTACATCCAAACACATTACATCTTCTGTATTAATATTATACAGTGTAATTGGATATAGTGCAATTTGTTTTTTAACTCAGAATAAAAAACATATATTCCAGAGAAATTAATAAGTAATGGGTGAAAGCATGGGTGACTGCAGACTCCTGTGTACATTTACAAAGCTTCTGCCAGAAGTTTGGAGTCCGTGTTAATGTGCGCAGAACATCAATTTGTTGTTATTCCTTCCACATCTTTAGAAAGCCACCTAAAAGTATAATGTATTTGATCTTCAAATTCTTTCTAATGGTGACATCTTCCTTTGTAAGTGTCTTACTTGTAACAGTATGCTCTTTTGTATTTGTTAAGACCAGCTAGTTGTGCCAGAAGACAGGAAAACATCAGTCCTTCAAGATGTTGAATCTGTTGTTACTTTTTACTGTAAATCTCGAAATGTCAAATACCAGGAAGATGTCAGCTGGATTCACCTCCTGCAACCATTGGTGGACCTCAACTTGCCACGTAGCGACTTGTATAATTGCTTCTATGCAATAATGAATAAGTATATTCCCAGGTATTGACTTCCTTTTTCTTTTGTATACTTCTTTGGTAATTTATACTGTGCATTCACTTAGGTTTGAGTTTGTTGAGCACTTTTTCATATGCCTAAAATTATTTTATAAAATGGAAATGTATAAAATTTAATTTTTAATAAAGCAAATGGTCCTTTTTTCACAACCATTTAAAAAAATATTTCATTTTTAATATAAAGCAACGTTTTTGAAAGCCTTGTGTAACCTTAGGAGCCGGCTTACACTGGGGCGGCACGACTTCGGGGGTCACTCGGCAAGGCGTCCTGAAGGCGATTTCAGAGGCGACTTGCAAAATTACTTCTGTATAGAAGTCAATGCAAGTCGCCCCAGCAGTCGTACAAGAACCTTTTTCTAAGTCGGAGCGACTTGCGTCGCTCCTATTAGAACGGTCCCATTGAATAGAATGGGATGCGACTTGTCAGGCGGCTGAGTCGCCTAACGAGTTGCCCCAGTATGAACCGGCTCTTAGATCACCTGTCTTGAGGTGTTTATAGCTTTATAAACAAGTCGTTTTGCAGTTTTTAATACATCCACGTTCCGCACTCCAAAATTAATCAGCTGCCTCCACTGCAAGGCATGTCAACATGCAAAATTCTACATACTAACACAAGGGTGTCAAACTCAATTTCATTGTGGGCCGCATCAGCATTATGATTGCCCTCAAAAGGGCCGGTTGTATCTGTAAGATTTGATGTCCAGCGCATCCCTTCCCCTTACATTAGATGTGAAGAGCCACCCCACCATCATAAGTTGAGTCCCCCACTCTCCCTTACATCACAGTGCACCCCCCTTTCCTTATGCTGCTGCTGGGATGAAGCTGGAGGGCCACATGAAATGGCCTGAGGGCCTGATTCGGCCCGCGGGCCTTGTGTTCGACACCTGTGTACTAACACATAGAGGTCTGAAGGCAAGCTTGGGCCTAGAATGTGGTAAGGCTTAATGTTTAATTGAGAGAAGTTGAGGCTTTTTGCACAGCCAGTACCTCACAACCAAAGGAAGCCCACAAACACAAGAATTGATTAAAGCTGCTGTCCATGTTTTGTGTCCTTTAAATGGCTTGTTTAGACCAAGCTGGTTCAAATTAACTATTTGCTTCACTAAGCGCTGCAGTGTCTCTAAGCACTGTATGTACAGCATATAACTTATAAAGGGGTTGTAAAGGTACAATTTTTTTCCAAATAACTTACTTTACTTTAGTGCAGTCCTCCTTCACTTACCTCATCCTTCGATTTTGCTTTTAAATGTCCTTATTTCTTCTGAGAAATCCTCATTCCTGTTCTTCTGTCTGCAACTCCACATCAGGGAGAAAGCCTCGCATTACTGTGTGGAGTGTCATGCTCGCCCCCTCCCTTGGACTAAAGGAGAGTCAGGACTCCCACTAACACACATCTCCTTTCTCTATCTGCAACGTAGAGAGCGTCCTGACTCTCCTGTAGTCCAAGGGAGGGGGCGAGCATGACACTCCACACCAGGGAGAAAGCCTTGCATTACTGTGTGGAGTTACAGGTAGAAGAACAGGAAGTGAGGATTTCTCAGAAGAAATAAGGACATTTAAAAGCGAAAGATGAGGTGAGTGAAGGAGGACTGCACTACGGTAAAGGAAGCTATTTAGGGGAAAAAATTATACCTTTACAACCCCTTTTAATCTACATACAGTCAACAGTGCTGGGTTTCTGCTGTGAAAAAGATTTGTTTCTGCTGTGACAAAGGAAGCTTTGTATTCCTTCACAGAATATAAAGCTGCCTTTGAATGGCTGAGCACCGCTTAGCCAGACTCTATTTGTTTCGGGTGTAAGATGGGAACCCAGCACTGTGGACTGTATGTAGCTGTATTAACATTCCGTTCATACAGAGCTTAGAGCCACTGCAGTACTTGGTGAAGAAAATAGTTTGGACTAGCTTGATCCAAACTGTTTAAAGTAACATGAAACATGGACAGGCACTGAATGTACATTGGAAAAACACACAGAAAAGAGATCTGTCTATGTAAACAAGGCAGATCTTCTTCTTTCTGACAGTGGGGAAGAGGATGGATTTCTTTATCGTACATCACGGGACACAGAGCGCATAGCCATTACACTTGGGTTATATGGGTACCTTCAGGTGATGGACACTGATGTAATCAATTTCACAGGAAGTTTCCTCCCTATATAACCGCCTCCCACTGGGAGTGCTTCAGTTTTTTCGCCAGTGTCTTAGGTGTTGGTCACGTCTAGCTGTCCCTCGGAGGTCTCGGGACCCAGGATAGCTAGCCGGATCCGTCCGAAGTGCTTCAAAGCCAAGGTGTACGGTACCCGGGCCCTGCTGGAGTGGGGTTTTGCCTATAATGCCTCTCCTTGGAGGGCTGGATTCTGGGCTCCAGTGCCTTAGTCTCTTCCAAGAACTAAACGCTACTGATGCCAGGATGCTATATAGGTCCAGGTGTGTGGGTTCCTTAACACAGGACCCCGGTCCCTGAAGGTCCAAGACAATACCCACGGAGATGGGGGAAGGTTGGGCCTCTTGCATTTTGCAATACCCTGCGGCGTGGAGCAGGGCAGAGGGAACCTGCGGGACTTGGTTCGACAGTAGGTATCCCCCTGGGGGTTCTGGGTCGGCTAATGGTATGCTTGTGCATCAGCCACTATCTCCACTATGTCTTTTGAGGCAGGATGGGATGTACTAATGTTTACCCAGATAACTCGTAGGTATATGTATGCTTTTAAAGATATGTATTTGCTACTCCCCCCAGATCTGCCTGTTAGCATGATACTGCAGCCCCACGTGCTATAAGGAGGAAATGCTGGCAAAACTCCTGTTTCTTAGGAAGCCTATGGGGACAGCTTCCTCTATGTGTGCACTACAATAAGATTAGTGTCTTGCCTGGTGTCTGTTGGGTTGCTAGCGCTGGTCCAGGCTTCTCCTCTGCTTTCTGCTTCCTCCATGTTGGTTTCAGCGTGGGGGGGGGGCGCGCGCGCGTGCGCGCCGCCTTTTACAGCGTCAGCGTGCGGGGGGGGGGGGGGGCGGGCCAGCAGCGTCAGGTCTCAGTTAAAGCAGCAAAGCATTTCCTGGCTGGTCATTCCCTCCTGAAAGCAGAGGAGGCTGAGGACACAGAGCGCGCAGCTGAGCCATTTCTGGCTATACAGTGACACCCAGTGGGGGTTTGTGGATCTTCAGGTCTGGACTTGGCTCCATACTGACCAAAAAAAAAAAAAGAGGGTTTTCTTTCTCGTACATCACGGGACACAGAGCGGCATATTCATTACTATATGGGTTATATGGAGTACCTTCAGGTGTGGACACTGGCAATCTCAAACAGGAAGTCCCCTCCCTATATAACCCCCTCCCCTAGAGGGAGTCCCTCAGTTTTTTCGCCAGTGTCTTAGGTGTTGGTCACGGAATAGCTTTGCTCCACATCCTTGGGATTAAGGGCGGGCTAACCGGATCTGTCCAAGGAGCCTCAGTGCCAAAGTGGACAGTACCCGGGCCCCAAACCGTGGGGTTTTGCCTATAATGCTCCTCTTTGGAGGGCTGGACCCTGGGCCCAGGACTTGGAGTTCGTAAAGACCATAAGTTCCTGTTTGCCAGGGTGCTATATAGGTCCAGGACAGTGGGTACCTTCATAGGACCCCAGGGCCTGAAGGTCTATTACGCTACCCACGGAGATGGGAGAAGATTGGATCGTTTTGCTAGACAAACATCCTGCAGCATGGAGCAGGTAAGAGGGGAGCCTGCGGGACTTGGTTCGACAGCAGGCTCTCCGGGGTAACCTAAAAGGGGGGTAGCCTAAGTATGCTCTGCATTGGCAACCTTGCTCACTATGTCTGTGAAAGACAGGATGATCCCATTTCCCCCATCACTAGGTTCCCCTGTCTAAGAATGGTGTTGCTAGCTACCTGCTGCTTTCTTCCTAGGACTGGTAAGGATCCCTATGGGGCCTTTTGGAGAGTCCTACCTGGCCGGGGGTTTGAATCTGCCGCCTGGTTCTGCAGTCCTGGGTCTCCAGCAGCGCGGCTCCTCCATGTTCTTCCTGCTCCGGCATACGCGCGCGTGCGCGCGCGCACGTCTTATAGACGTTTTTCGCGCCGTTCGGAGAGGAGGGCGGGGGGGGGGGGGCGTGCCTGCAGCGTCATACAGGGGCGCGCCTTGTGCTGTTATAGATCAGCAGGCATTGTCAGTGCTCAGTCTGAGGCTGATCTCAAAGGGAGAGGACGCAGAGCGGCAGAACAGTGACTCCCGGTGGCGGAAGAGGGGTAGTACAGGCTGGACTTGGTTCCAATGCCTTTCTGTTAAGCCAAGAAATCCCCCTTTTTGCAACAGGTTGGAGGCTGGCAAACTAAGTTTGGGGTCGCTGTATGTTTAAAAAAACAAAAAAAAAAAAAAAAGAAAGAGACATATATATTTAAAAAAAAAAAAAAAAAAACATACGGGGCCCCATCAGTTTTTGGGCATTACTGAGCTATTGTCCCCTAAGCTCTAGTTTTGTACTCCTGGCCACTACAGTCTGTTGTTGTTGGCGGAGTCCCTCGATTTTGTATTATGGCTTCTAAAGGTTCGGGGTCAAAGGGTACAAAAAAGACCAAAAAACAAAGGGGTTCCCCCTCTGATTCTGATGATATGCCGATACTTTCCCCGCAACTTATTCCCATAAAGGTCGCCTTGGATGAGCCATTAGGGGGGTCTGGTGCGGAGGCTGGCCCAGATCAGCCCAGCCCTGTGTTTATCACAGAGGAGATGCTAGCTGTATCCCTAGGGGGGCTAGAAGAGAGAATAGCAGCATTGATCGCTAGAGCTATTCCTGGCAAGAAACGGGTTAGATCCCCATCACCAAGAGGTGTATCCTCAGATGCTGAAATTCTCTCTCCGGAGGAATTGGAATCGCAGGAGGATCAACTAGACCTGAACCAAGAGGGTTCAGGGATTGAGGGATCTACCTCTGAGGAACCATTTTCAGACTCCCAGACAGAGAGACTGTGGGTGCAGTCTTTGACGGACATGGTCCGCTCGGCATTTAGTTTACCATTGCCAGAGCCTCAGGTTCCTCCGGTATCCTCTCTGGGCTCTTTGAAAGCTCCTTCAAGCAACGCGGTTTTTCCGGTCCATCCTCTCTTGGAGGAATTGATCTTTCGGGATTGGGTACGGCCGGACAGGATTTTTCTGCCACCGAAGAGATTTGCGGTCATTTACCCCATGGAGGAAAAATTCTCCAAGAGGTGGAGGCTCCCAGTGGTGGATGCAGCCATCTCATGTGTGAATAAATTACTAACTTGCCCGGTGGAAAACATACATATGTTTAAAGATCCGGTTGATAAACGGTTAGAGACACTTTTAAAAGCATCCTTTGCTACGGCAGGAGCAGTGGTACAGCCAGCTGTGGCTGCAATTGGAGTTTGTCAGGCGTTGAA
Source organism: Rana kukunoris (assembly GCA_029574335.1). Lineage (NCBI taxonomy): Eukaryota > Metazoa > Chordata > Amphibia > Anura > Ranidae > Rana > Rana kukunoris. The sequence goes on along the minus strand of CM056050.1, from coordinate 540,549,647 downwards.
GGACCAGACAAAAGAAATGCTAAAGGACATGCCTACCCAACAAGCAGAAGAGTTTTCTGACATTCCCAGAGCTCTGTGTTTTGCTGTAGATGCTATAAAGGATTCCATCCAGCAGGCCTCTCGTTTATCACTATTTTTGGTGCACATGAGAAGGCTCTTATGGTTGAAGAACTGGGCGGCGGAGCCCCCATGCAAAAAGCTTCTGGCAGGTTTTCCCTTCCATGGAGGACGACTCTTCGGGGAGGATCTGGATAAATACATTCAGACTATTTCAAGTGGCAAAAGTACCCTTTTACCGGTCAAAAAGACATTCCGGGGTCCTACATTTAAAAGGCAGCTCTTTCCTGTCTCAGGGCCCTCAAATTCCAGGCAGTATCGACGGCCGCCTGCACGATCCAACGTTAACAGTAGATCGCAGGGACAGGCCCCTGGGGGTAAGAGACCATGGTATCGCAAGCCGACAAAGCCAGCCCCTAAGTTTGCCTTATGAAGGGGCGCCCCCACTCTCGCGGGTGGGGGGAAGGCTTCGTTTCTTCTCAGAAGTTTGGGAAGCCAAGATCCCCGACAAATGGGTCCGGACGTCTGTAACCGCAGGCTACAGACTGGAGTTTCTAAACTTTCCTCCGCCTCATTTTCAAGAGTCAAGGCTACCAAAGGATCCAGCAAGGAAGGCCTCGATGCTGGCAGCTTTGGAGCACCTGCTTTGCCAGGACGTAATAATAGAGGTGCCAGCCCAAGAGCAAGGGCTAGGTTTCTATTCCAATCTCTTTGTCATACCAAAGCCCAACGGCGATGTCAGGCCAATCTTGGACCTAAAGAGGTTAAACGGTTACCTAAGGGTTCGTTCCTTCCGGATGGAATCCATCCGGTCAGCAGTCGCCACGCTTCAGAGGGACGATTTTCTGGCTTCCATAGACATAAAGGATGCTTACCTTCATGTACCAATCTTTCAGTCGCATCAAAGATTTTTACGCTTCGCGGTGGGGCAGCGACACTTCCAATTCAGGGCGCTCCCCTTCGGGCTGGCCACGGCCCCCCGGGTATTCACGAAGATCCTAGCCCCAGTTCTGGCCAATCTAAGGATCCAAGGGGTCACAGTCCTAGCATACTTGGACGACCTTTTAATCATAGATCACTCACGGCCGTGTCTGCAACAGGCAGTAAACCTCACGGTTCAGTACCTCGAAGGGTTCGGCTGGGTCCTAAACCGGGAAAAGTCAGCGTTCCAGCCTACAAAGCAGTTGGAATACCTCGGCATGAGGTTAGACACAGAACAGCAAAGGGTGTTCCTGCCCCTTGTAAAGATCGAGGCTATCAAGGGGTTGGTTCAGTTGGTTCTAAGCAAGAAAAAACCAACTATTCGCCTGTGTATGCGATTACTAGGCAAGCTAGTGGCCACGTTCGAGGCGGTACCATACGCTCAGATCCACACTCGCGTCCTACAGGCGGCCATTCTAGCAGCCTGGGGCAAGAGAGCACATGCCTTAGAGTCCCCTTTGACGCTATCATCAAGGGTCCGACAAAGCCTGGCCTGGTGGTTGAACCCTCAGAATCTTCTAAAGGGAAGATCCTTCAGCCCTGTTGTCTGGAAGGTAGTTACCACAGACGCCAGCCTGGCAGGCTGGGGGGGGCGGTCTTCGAGGGGTTCTCTCGCCAGGGAACTTGGGTGAAAACAGAGAGGCAGCTCCCCATCAATATCTTGGAGATCAGAGCTGCTCGCCTAGCCCTTCTGGCATGGACCTCCAGATTACAGGGGTCCCCGGTGAGAATCCAGTCAGACAATGCCACAGCGGTGGCATACATAAACCACCAAGGGGGAACCAGGAGTCAGGCCGCTCAGAGGGAGGTGAGCTTGATTTTTCAGTGGGCAGAGGTTCATGTACCCTGCATTTCGGCGATATTCATTCCCGGAGTGGACAACCTGCAGGCAGACTTCTTAAGTCGCCAGATTCTGTCGCCAGGGGAGTGGTCTCTGCATCCCCAGGTCTTTCAGACAATCTGCCAGAGGTGGGGAATGCCAGACGTAGATATAATGGCATCCAGGTTCAACAAGAAACTAGACAGGTTCGTGTCTCGAGCGAGGGACCCTATGGCCTGCGGAACCGATGCGTTGGTTTGCCCTTGGCATCAATTCAAACTTCTGTATGCATTCCCTCCGCTACAGTTACTTCCTCGCCTGTTGCGCAGGATCAGAGTGGAGCACAAGCCAGTCATTCTAGTAGCTCCAGCTTGGCCCCGGAGGACATGGTACTCACTGGTCCTGAAGATGGCAGTGGGAGACCCTTGGACTCTTCCTCTACGACCAGACCTAACCTCACAAGGCCCGATCCTCCACCCTACATTACAACGTCTAAATTTGACGGCCTGGAGGCTGAATCCCTGATTCTCAGGGGTAGAGGTCTGTCTAGGCAGGTAATTCCTACCCTGATTAGGGCTAGAAAGCCGGCCTCCAGGGTGATTTATTACAGGGTGTGGAGGAACTACGTAGGCTGGTGTGAATCCAAAAGATGGAATTCCCGCAAATATACTATTGATAGGGTGTTAAGTTTTCTCCAGCTAGGAGTGGATAAAGGCCTGGCATTAAGCACAATCAAGGGACAGATTTCAGCTCTGTCAGTGTGGTTTCAGAGGCCGCTGGCCACCCACTCGCTGGTAAAGACCTTCATACAGGGGGTCTTGCGTATTAATCCTCCTGTCAATTTGTCCATGGGACTTAAATCTTGTCCTGTCCACTCTACAGAAACAACCCTTTGAGCCGTTGGCTGAGATTCCTTTAGTTTTACTGACAAGAAAGTTGGTTTTCTTGGTCGCCATAGTTTCGGCCAGGAGAGTGTCAGAGTTAGCAGCCTTATCGTGTAAGGAACCATATCTCGTTCTACATAAGGACAGGGCAGTTCTCCGGCCCCATCCTTCCTTTCTACCAAAGGTTATATCCAATTTTCACTTGAACCAGGATTTGGTACTTCCATCCTTCTTTCCGAAACCCACATCTAGAAAGGAGGGGTTGCTGCATACCTTGGATATTGTCCGGGCCATGAAGGCCTATCTTAAAGCTACAGAAAAGATCCGGAAAACAGATGTGTTGTTCGTTCTACCAGATGGCCCCAAGAAGGGGCAGGCAGCTGCAAAATCCACCATCTCGAGATGGATTAGACAATTAATCATTCAGGCCTACGGTTTGAAGAGGTTGCCTCCTCCTTTGTCGGTAAAGGCCCATTCTACCAGGGCCATGGGCGCCTCCTGGGCAGCACACCATCAGATCTCTATGGCTCAGATATGCAAGGCGGCGACGTGGTCATCAGTCCACACGTTTACAAAGTTTTATCAACTAGACGTGAGAAGGAATGCGGACTCTGCCTTTGGACAGGCAATACTACAGGCTGCAGTTTAAGATCCTCGGGATCAGGGGCACCCTTGGTTGTAAAAAAGAAAAAAAAAAAAGAGTTTTTTCTTGACTAAGTTGGAATTATTATTATTATTTGAGTATACCTCTAAATTAAATCTCGTTTGAGAAGATGTCTCCCTCCCCTCATTAAAGCATTGCTTTCGGACATCCCATATAGTAATGAATATGCCGCTCTGTGTCCCGTGATGTACGAGAAAGAAAAAGGGATTTTTAAATACAGCTTACCTGTAAAATCCTTTTCTTGGAGTACATCACGGGACACAGAGCTCCCACCCCTCTTTTGGGGAACATTTTTGGGAGGCATACTGCTTGCTACAAAACTGAGGGACTCCCTCTAGGGGAGGGGGTTATATAGGGAGGGGACTTCCTGTTTGAGATTGCCAGTGTCCACACCTGAAGGTACTCCATATAACCCATATAGTAATGAATATGCCGCTCTGTGTCCCGTGATGTACTCCAAGAAAAGGATTTTACAGGTAAGCTGTATTTAAAAATCCCTTTTTTTTCTTAAAGGGACTCAGCCTTAGATCTGGCAGTATCTGAGTCGGTGCAACCTTGGGCTCCAGCTAACGGGCATTGGTGTGGCAATACTCACAGGACTTCCTCGGTATTGCCGCCTTCTCGGGCGTATGAAAATTTGGAAAATTTTTAACATAGCCTGTTCTTATTAATGGTTCAATTCTAGCTACAACAGTTGGGTGTTGGCTTTAGGGGTGTCTCAAGGTTGTGCAATGGCTCCCAAGGGATCAGGACCAGCTAAGGCTGCAAAAGGTACCAAAAAACTAAAGGAGTCTCCATCGGGGTCAGAGGATTTGGGCCAGGCTCTAGCGGTCCCACCCTCACCAGATAGACCACCGAACAGCATGTTACAGGAGCCATTGAGGGTGCTAGGGGCAGAGGCGGCCCCCAATCAACCCATTCCTGTTTACGTTACGGAAGAAATGCTAGCGACCACCCTGGGTGGGCTAGAGGAAAGGTTAACTGCTTTAATTGCCCGCTCTTTGCCAGATGGCAAGCGGGCTAGATCCCCGTCACCTAGATTGGTGTTTTCAGATGCAGAGGTCCTCTCTTCGGAGGAATTGGACCCACAGGGGGATCAAGCGGACCCGAGTCCCGACAGTTCAGACATTGAGGGTTCCACTATAGATGAAATTTTTTCGGCTTCTCAAGCGGAGAGCCTGTGGATCCAGTCTCTGACAGATATGCTTCGCACTGCTTTTAAACTTCCAGTGTCAGAACAATTAGCCCCCGCGGTATCCTCTTTAGGTTCCTTGAAGGCACCGTTGAGTGGTGCGTCTTTTCCGGTTCACCCCCTTCTGGAGAGCGTGATTTTTCAGGATTGGGCTCGACCTGATAGGATTTTTATCCCTCCTAAAAGGTTCACTATTCTCTATCCTATGGAAGAGGAATTTGCAAAGAAATGGGCACTCCCTACCGTGGACGCAGCCATTTCCTGCGTAAATAAATCCCTGACCTGTCCGGTTGAAAATGTCCAGATGTTTAAAGATCCAGTCGACAAAAAGTTGGAGACCCTACTGAAGGCTTCTTTTACCACAGTAGGTGCCGTGGTTCAGCCAGCGGTGGCAGCCATTGGCGTTTGTCAGGCTTTAAAGGATCAAACTAAACAAATATTAAGGGACATACCGGCTCAGCAAGCTCGTGAATTGGCTGACCTCCCAAGGGCTCTCTGCTTTGCAGTAGATGCTATTAATGACTCCATTCAACAGGCGTCCCGTTTATCTCTGCTATTGGTTCATATGCGGCGCCTTTTGTGGCTGAAGAACTGGTCAGCAGAGGCACCCTGCAAAAGGCTTTTAGCAGGATTTCCCTTTCATGGTGGGAGACTATTCGGTGAAGACCTAGATAAATATATCCAGACCATATCAAGTGGTAAAAGTTCTTTCTTGCCTGTAAAGAAAAGATCGCGTGGGCCCGCGTTTAAGCGACAGGCCTTCGCAGGCTCGGCCCCTTCAACTTCCTGTCAGTATCGACGGCCTCCCGGGCGTTCAGCATTTAATAGCCGCCCACAAGGACAAGCCACGGCAGGCAAGAGGCCATGGTCTCGCAAGCCGGTTAAACCAGTCATCAAGTCAGATTCATGAAGGGGCGCCCCCACTCTCTTGGGTGGGGGGAAGGCTTTGGTTTTTCTCCGAAGTGTGGGAGGCCAGAATTCCCGACTCTTGGGTACTGTCCGTGGTAGCCACGGGCTACAAGCTAGAGTTTCGGGAAGTCCCCCCTCCTCATTTTCAGGGGTCAAGTCTTCCAAGCGACCCATTAGAGAGGGCCTCTCTTGTAAAAGCATTGGATCGTCTCTTGCTCCAAGGAGTAATTGTAGAAGTACCAACCCAGGAATGGGTACTGGGATTCTACTCCAACCTTTTCATAATACCAAAGCCCAATGGCGACGTCAGGCCTATCTTAGACCTCAAACGCCTAAATCGCTTTCTAAAGATTCAGACCTTTCGTATGGAGTCCATACGTTCGGTGGCAGCCAGCCTACATCAAGACGACTTTCTAGCATCTATAGACATAAAGGATGCGTATCTGCACGTGCCGATCTACCCGGCACATCACAAGTTTCTTCGTTTTATGATAGATCACCGTCATTACCAGTTTGTAGCCCTCCCTTTCGGGTTGGCAACAGCTCCGCGGGTATTCACAAAGGTGTTAGCCCCGGTGCTAGCCGTCCTAAGGACAGAAGGCATTTTGGTCCTGGCATACCTGGACGATCTTCTGGTTATCGACAGATCAGCTTCCAGCCTCAATCAAGCAGTAGTTCGCACAGTTCGGCATCTAGAGGAATTCGGGTGGATTGTAAACCAAGAAAAATCGATATTGAAACCCACAAAGCAGTTGGAATATCTAGGCCTTCGGCTAGATACAGACTGCCAGAGGATATTTTTACCTCAAGCAAAAGTCAGATCAATAACTCAAGCAGTTCAAGTGATCTTAGGCAAAAAGAGGCCGACTATTCGCCTATGTATGCGACTGCTGGGGAAGATGGTGGCCGCCTTCGAGGCAGTGCCCTACGCCCAGATCCATACCAGATATCTCCAGGCAGCCATTCTCTCTGCTTGGAACAAATCCATTCAGGCGTTAGATCGTCCGTTAGTTCTCTCCCTAGGAGTCCGGCGCAGCCTGTTCTGGTGGCTGGTCCCTCAAAATTTGTCAAAGGGGAAATCCTTTTGCCCCATCACGTGGAAGATGGTAGCCACGGATGCCAGCCTGTCAGGTTGGGGGGCAGTTCTAGAAGGACAGACCCAGCAAGGGCAGTGTTCGGAGGCAGAAAAACTGCTTCCCATCAATATCCTAGAGATCAGAGCTGCTCGGCTGGCCCTGGTCGCCTGGACTCTCCCACTTCAGGGTCTGCCAGTAAGGATACAATCCCACAATGCCACTGCGGTGGCATACATAAACCACCAGGGGGGCACGAGGAGCCTAGCGGCCCAAAGGGAAGTAAACCTGATTTTCTCATGGGCCGAAGCCCATGTACCCTGCATCTCGGCGGTGTTCATCCCAGGGATAGACGATTCTCAAGCAGATTTTTTGAGTCGTCAACAGTTGCTCCTGGGGGAGTGGTCTCTTCACCCCCAGGTATTCCAAGAGATTTGCCAAAGATTCGGAGTTCCAGATGTGGACATCATGGCAACAAGATCCAACAAAAAGTTGGACAAATTCATATCCCGAGCCAGGGATCCCTCGGCCTACGGGACCGATGCGTTGGTTTGCCCCTGGCACCAGTTTTCTCTCCTGTATGCGTTCCCTCCACTGCAGATGATTCCCCGCCTTCTACGGAGGATCAGGGTGGAGCGCAGGCCTGTGATCCTGGTGGCCCCAGCCTGGCCCAGGAGGGCTTGGTACGCACTCATCGTGAGGATGTCAGTCGGGGCGCCATGGCCGCTCCCCCTGCGCCCAGATCTGCTGTCTCAGGGCCCAATCTGCCACCCTGCTTCACAGCAGCTAAATTTGACGGCTTGGCGGCTGAATCCCTAATTCTTAAGGGCAGAGGCCTCTCAGCTCAGGTCATATCTACGTTGATTCAGGCTAGGAAACCAGTCTCTAGAAATATTTATTACAGAGTCTGGAGAACCTATGTGGAGTGGTGCGAGTCTCAAAAATGGCACCCTCAAAAGTTTTTTATTGACAGGATCTTGCGATTCCTCCAGGTTGGCATTGACAAAGGGTTGGCTCTTAGTACTCTAAAGGGGCAGGTGTCGGCTTTATCGATATGGTTTCAAAGACCCTTGGCCACCCATTCGCTTAAGAAAACCTTCTTGCAGGGGGTCTTGCATGTGAATCCCCCTATTAGAGCTCCCCTCTGCCCCTGGAATTCAAATCTGGTCTTGTCAGCTTTACAAAGGCAGCCGTTTGAACCTCTGACAGAAATCCCTCTTGTGCTACTAACCCGAAAGTTGGTTTTCTTGGTGGCTATGGCTTCGGCCAGAAGGGTTTCCGAGCTGGCAGCCTTGTCATGCAGGGAGCCATACCTTATTCTGCATAAGGACAGAGTGGTTCTGCAGCCTCAACCTTCTTTCCTTCCTAAGGTCATATCCAGTTTTCACTTGAATCAGGACCTAGTCCTACCATCCTTCTTTCCTACTCCCCAGTCCAGAGAGGAAAGACTGCTTCATACTTTGGACGTGGTTCGAGCTATGAGGGTCTATCTCAAGGCTACAGAGAAGATTCGGAAAACAGATGTACTTTTTGTTGTTCCGGATGGCCCCAAGAAGGGTCAGCCGGCTGCCAAGTCTTCCTTGGCTAGGTGGATTAAGCAGCTGATTTTTCAGGCCTATGGTCTGAAGCGCGTTCCACCTCCCTTATCAGTTAAAGCCCATTCTACGAGGGCCATGAGTGCCTCCTGGGCGGCACACCATCAGATCTCTATGGCACAGGTTTGCAAGGCGGCAACCTGGTCTTCCGTACATACGTTTACAAAATTTTATAAGTTGGACGTTGTAAAGGGTACGGACGCAGCATTTGGGCAGGCAGTCCTACGGGCAGCAGTATAGAATCCTCTGGTCCGGGTCGCGCCCCCTTTTCTCTGTTGGTGGAGCTACTTTTCTTCCTGATAATTTTTTGTTTGGCTATTTTTGGCCGTACGGTCTCCCTCCCTTCATAGAGCATTGCTTTAGGACATCCCAAGTGTAATGGCTATGCACTTTGTGTCCCGTGATGTACGATAAAGAAAAAAGGATTTTTAATAAACAGCTTACCTGTAAAATCCTTTTCTTGAAGTACATCACGGGACACAGAGCTCCCACCCCTCTTTTGGGGAACATTGTGTAACCTCGGGAGAATTGCTTGCTACAAAACTGAAGCACTCCCAGTGGGAGGGGGTTATATAGGGAGGAAACTTCCTGTGAAATTGATTACACCAGTGTCCATCACCTGAAGGTACCCATATAACCCAAGTGTAATGGCTATGCGCTCTGTGTCCCGTGATGTACTTCAAGAAAAGGATTTTACAGGTAAGCTGTTTATTAAAAATCCTTTTTTTGTGTCCCTACAAAGCTGGGAATAAAATCAATCGCTTCCCCTACTAAAAGCGGCACATGCAGTACACAAAAACACTGGCTAGCCCCACATTTAACCCTTTTATTTGCCCTAGATGTTTAACCCCTTCCCAGCCAGTGTCATTAGTACAGTGACAGTGCATATTTTTTTAGCACTGATCACTCTTGGTGTCACTGGTTCCCGTCAAGTGTCGGTCTCGGCTCGCTCGCCACAAGTTGCTGATTGCAGCCATTACTAGTATAAAAAATCTATAAATATGTGCCATAGTTTGTAAACGCTATACTGTTTGCGTAAACCAATAAATATACGCTTATTGGGATTTTGTTTACCAAAAACATGTAGCAGAATACATATTGGCTTAAATTTATGAAGATTTTTTTTTTTTATTGGATATGTTATATATCAGAAAGTAAAAAGTATATATTTATTTTGTTTTATAGCGCAAAAAAATAAGAACTGCAGTGGTGATCAAATGCCACCAAAAGAAAGCTCTATTTGTGGTAAAAAAATGACAAACTTTATTTGGGTGAAGCGTTGCATGACTGCACAATTGTCAGTGCTGTATTGGCAAAACATGGTCTGGTTATTGGGGGGGGGGGGGTTTAAGTCAGGGTTTGACAAATTTGCTTGGAATCTAGGAGACAGCTAAAAAAGTTAGGGCCCAGAAAACGGGCCCCGTCCCGACGAGCTTGCGTGCAGAAGCAAACACATAAGTGAGTAGCGCCTGCATATGTAAACGAAATTCAAACCACACATGTGAGGTATCGCCGCGATCGTTAGAGCGAGAGCAATAATTCTAGCTCTAGACCTCCTCTGTAACTCAAAACATGCAACCTGTGGAATTGTTTAACCGTCGCCTATGGAGTTTTTAACGGGTAAAAGTTTGTCGCAATTTTGAAGCGTGACATGTTGGGTATCAATTTACTTGTCGTACCATTCTCTTTCACAATATAAAAAAAATTGGGATGACTTTAGTGTTGTCTTATTTTTTAATTAAAAAAAGTGTATTTTTTCCCGCTTGTAAGACCGCTGCGCAAATACGATTTGCCATTTTATTCTCTAGGGTGTTAGAAAATATATATAATGTTTGGGGGTTATAATTAAAAGGAAGGAGATGGCAGTGAAAACGGTGAAAAATTACACATTATAACTGCTGTTTTACTTCTAATGCCAACGGCCACCACCAGATGGCGCCAGGTCACAGAAGAAAGCTTGGGACTTCACAAGGTCGCCAAGCCGCAGCCTCAATTACAGGCCATCGCGGGCCCGCCACGATCGCGCAGATCCTGTGCCTCCGTGCGCCCCGCGATTGTAGGCTGCAAAGCCACGGCCTCAATTACCGGCGGGCACGAGCACCAGGTCACAATTTCTTGTTGCAATTGTGACCTGTCACCTGGATTTTGTCGAGCCCTGGGTTAAATCTTCTGAGGGTCAAGTGGTTAAAGACCAACATAGGTACTTGTCTACTTTTCATATCTTTGCTACTTTTAGGCAAGGTCAGGTTCACTTTAATCGGTACAATCATACTTGTTGGGATTGGCTACTTTGGCATACATGCAAGCTATAAAGAAATCTGTACTCCTGAGTCAGCCTTCATTATCGGAAGTTCTTATATGCTTTACAACATTTAACAAAAAGAGAAGCATCTCTTCTCATGGGAATTGTAGCTCATTAGAGTTCTGGCTAAACTAATGTGGATGACCTATTTTCTTAGATTGGGGATGTTGAAGCACAGTTTAGGTACAATTATAGGTTTAGTAAATCTAACAAACTGTCAGAAGAAAATAAATTGCTAGGCCTAATAATTTGCCTCTTTCCTATCTCCTGGATTTGAGCAGCTGACATCTTGTACCGTACATAACATTGTCCATCGCTGGATTGAAAAGATAAGCTCTGCACTTTTCCAGTCTTTTTCCGAAAGTGCTTCTGGATGATGAAGTTAGATATGAACATGTACGAATATTTTGTCTAAAGGTGACAAAGTCACATAATTATAGGGGACAGTTGTTCATTTTGGATGCTTCTAGTGGTCCTATGCTATGAAGATCATTACCAGAGAGGTTTTTTATGATGAACCCATCTGGGACAGAAGAAAGGACTTATATTTTTTTCAATATTCAGTTTTGTAGAAAAAATGTAATGCTGTCTAAGCCTCATTCAGTCAAGGTAATTAATTAAAGTGGAAATGGAAGTAATAATGCACAAGAAAACGGACAACTAGGTAATACAACATTTCTTTTAGTTAAAATTAAAATCAAATTTATTGTATCTCCCTATACGATTTCTATTGTGTCATGGAGTGACCCACTGATAACGTCTGCCATCTGGTGTGACCTGTTTGTACAGTTACAGATCTATGCACAAAGGGTTATAAATGTCAGAAATGGGGGGGGGGGGGGGGGGGGGTTACATCCTAAATTTGGACGTAAACTGACAAAAAAAGGTGGAGTTAGCCTTTAAAGCGTAAATCCATGTTTAAATTATTATTATTATTATTATTATACAGGATTTATATAGCGCCAACAGTTTGCGCAGCGCTTTACATCAGGGAAGACAGTACAGTCACAATACAAATCGATACAGGAGGGATCAGAGGGCCCTGCTCATTAGAGCTTAAATAACTTAACCTACACAAAACTCTTTACTGCGCTAATGGGTGTGCTTGCATTGGTGAGCTAGCTGTATTAAGTGCTGTGTTCCAGCTGTTGGGCTTAATCTTCCCTTCCCATTCCCACAAAAAAGATAGATCTGTGAATAAATGACCTACAAGTCCTGTCTGCCACTGCTGATGAGCACCCTCGTGCATCATTGACAATTTCTGCTGCTCAGTAACTGCCTGTATTGTGGCACAGAGCTGTTGGCAGTGTTCACAGGAGCCTAAATTGCACCATATTGATCATGTGTGCAATGCTTTACAGATTCCAATGTAAAATGTAATAAAAAAAATACATAAATGTACATTTTCTACCTTCAAAATCATGTGCAAATTATTTTTTTTTATTTTTTTTACTAAAGTTGAAAATTCTCTTTTAAACATGAAGTTAGGCTTTAAACTTCCAGCAAGCCATAAATGCAGTGTAGAACAGATTATGTCTGGCTTGGGTTAAAATCCATCATGTTTTGATTTCATCACAGATGCTGACCTTTGCTCTGTATATTGATGCAATGCTGCTCTGAACACCGCTTTTCCCATGCCCACAAATATTCATCGGATCCATTTTACTTACTACTTCGGAGTCCCTCCAATGCAGGATTAGAGCCATAGAACCCCTCAAACTCTTAGACGTTATCTGTTTAATCTATCTAAAACTGCCATGTAGTATTACTGTAGGTCATTCTATATTTAGACAACAGTCATCGCTTTCTGTGGGAACAAACTTTTATATTGTGTTGTCATTAGACATGTGCAGACTGGAATATTTTGTTTCGTTTTTGTTTGGAAAATGAATTTATTTAGTTACTCCCGAAAATCGTTTTGATTTATTTTGTTTTTCGTTGGGGAATAGCTTTCCCCCGAAAATCCAATAATACTTGGTTTCTGTTCGAATGGTCAAAAGAATATTCAACGGAACGTCGAATCTGTTTGGTTGATGTCGAATGGTCACAGAATATTCGACGGAACGTCGAATCTTTACGTCGAATCGTACATTTCTGTTTAAATATTCCGCCTACAAGAATTCTAATGTTGTATGACTAGTAATAATGTTGAATCTATTCTCTATAATGTCGAATCTATTTTCTCATAAATCTATTATTTCTATAGTGTCAAATCTTTTCCCTATGATGTTGAATCTTTTCTCTATGATGTCGAATCTTTTCCCTATAATGTCGAATCTCTCTATATCGAAATTTTACCGCCACAAAAACGAAAATCAAGCATTTTTTATGTCGGATCTTTCGGTTTTCGTTTCTTGCACTTTCGTGAAAAAAAAAACGGATTTTCGGACGAAAATGCATTCTAACGAAAACGAATGCACATGTCTAGTTGTCATGCCTCTTAAACATGAATGTAGAATCTTAGCTTCTGTGTATAGCCTTTCAGTATAGTGAACCAGTCCAGACTTGGGGGTGTCTTTGTTCCCATAAACAGTAGGAGTGTCTCCTGTTAAGCTGTTTGTAAACTGTTGTCACTGCAAATGACAGTGTTAAAGGGGTTGTTAAGGTAAACAAAAAAATTTTTCCTTTTTAATAGCTTCCTTTACCTTAGTGCAGTCCTCCTTCACTTACCTCACCCTTCCATTTTGCTTTTAAATGTCCTTATTTCTTCTGAGAAATCCTCACTTCCTGTTGTTCCGTTTGTAACTCGCCACCGTAATGCAAGGCTTTCTTCCTGGCGTGGAGAAAGCTTTTTGAGGGGGGAGGGGGCGAGCAGAAGTGTCAGGACGCCCACTAACACACAGATCCTTTCTCCTATCTACAAAGCAAAGAGTGTCCTGACTTGCCTGCTCGCCCCCTCCCCCCTCAAGAGGCTTTCTCCACTCCAGGGAGAAAAACTTGCATTACGGTGTGGAGTTACAGACTGAAGAACAGGAAGTGAGGATTTCTCAGAAGAAATAAGGACATTTAAAAACAAAATGGAAGGATGAGGTAAGTGAAGGACTGCACTAAGGTAAAGGAAGCTATTTAGGGAGATTTTTTTTTTTTACCTTTACAACCCTTTTTAAAGAGGAGTTCCACCCTAAATTTTTACTTTTTTTTAATCCACTCCCCTCCCCCTTACATGCCACATTTGGCATGTAATTTTTTTGGGGGGGGAGTGGGGGCTTCAGTAGGAGTGGGACTTCCTGTCCCACTTCCTGCTTCCGCCGAGGGGCTGGTTAGGCGATTAAGCCTTAATCGCCTACACCAGCCCCTCCCTGTAGGCGATCACATGGGACACTGACAGGTCCCATGCGATCGCCTCTCCAATCAGCGGCGAGCCGCGCGCGCATGCGCAGTGGGTGCCCGGCCGTGAAGCCGAAGGATGTCACGGCTGGGTGCCCACAGTCGGGATGGAGACGCCGGCTGGGGAGGGGGGGAGAGGAGCGGAGCCCCCGGGTGGCGCGTTACTGGAACGCAGGACCAGGTAAGTGAGTGTTTATTAAAAGCCAGCAGCTACACTTTTTGTAGCTGCTGACTTTTAATAAACACAATTTTGGGCTGGAACACCCCTTTAAGTTATGTCCTGCCATCTATTATATGTTCCCCCATTGCAAGTCCATTTTAATTTCAGTTGGGGTTGTTTCCTTAAAACAAATTATTTTGTATTAGTTTTAAGTTGTTAGTACAGTAGTGACTTTGTGGTATAATTGTGTATGTTTGACTTCCCTTTTTCATGTTAATGAGTCTTTGTTTCAAAAAAAGTTCATTGCGCGTTGCAACAGAACTCCAGTTTGAACAATGAAATGATTCAGTGACTTCTGATTGGAGACATGTCTTTTAACCATTTAAGACCGGGACCATTATGTAGGTTAAGGACTTTGCCCCTTTTTGCAATTCGGCACTGCATCGCTTTAAGTGACAATTGCGCGGTCATGCGACGTGGCTCCCAAACAAATTTGGCGTCTCTTTTTTCCCCACAAATAGAGTTTTTCTTTTGGTGGTATTTGATCACCTCTGCAGTTTTTATTTTTTTATAAACAAAAATAGAGCGACAACTTTGAAAAAAATGCAATATTGTTTACTTTTTGTTATAATAAGTATCGCCCCCCCCCCCCTCAGTTTAGGCCGATACGTTTCCTTCTACCTATTTTTGGTAAAAAAAAAAAAAAAAATTGCAATAAGCGTTTATCGATTTATAGCGTTTACAAAATTGGGGACAGTTATTATTGCATTTTTATAAATTTTTAATTTTTTTACTACTAATGGCGGTGATCAGCGATTTTTTTTTTTTTTTTCTTTTTCTTTTTCTTTTTCTTCTTTTTTTTTTTTTTCTTTTCTTTTCTTTTTCTTTTTTTTTCGTGACTGCGACATTCTGGAGGACACATCGGACAATTTTGACAAATTTGTGGGACCATTTTCACAGCTAAAAATGTGTGTTTACTGTGAAAATTACAATTGCAGTTTGGGAGTTAACCACTAGGGGGGCGCTGAATGGGTAAATTGTGACCTCACATGTGTCTCTCCCCGTTCTTCAGCTCCTGTGACCGATCGCGGGACACCGGCAGGGATCGGGTCCCGTGGGCGCGGTCATGGAGCTTCGGACCGGGCCGCGTGCAGGTGCCCCCACGGCTGGGTTTAGAGACACGTACAGGTACGTGATTGTGCCCAGCCGTGCTATTCTGCCGACGTATATTGTATCGGTATCGGGACCGATTCCGAGTATTTGCGGGAGTACTTGTACTCCCGCAAATACCCCCGATACCAAAATAGAATACTCCCCCCGCCGCACAGCGCCCGCCGCACAGCGCCCGCCGCTGACCGCCGCTAATCACCGTGCACCATGTAAACTGTAATATCCGCGGCGCCATGTATAGACACGCGATTGGACGGATCCGTCCAATCGCGAGCAAGGTGGGAGTGGCTATACACGTCCATAGACACTCCCCCCTTGCTCGCGATTGGACTGATCCGTCCAATCGCGTGTCCATACATGGCGCCGTGGGTATGTGTTACACGGGGATTAACCCTGCAGCGGCGGCGGCGGAGGTATGGGGGACATGACATGGCTGCATATGTGGGGGGACATGACATGGCTGCATATGTGGGGGGACATGACATGGCTGCATATGTGGGGGGACATGACATGGCTGCATATGTGTGGGGACATGACATGGCTGCATATGTGGGGGGACATGACATGGATGCATATGTGGGGGGACATGACATGGCTGCATATGTGGGGGGACATGACATGGCTGCATATGTGGGGGGACATGACATGGCTGCATATGTGGGGGGACATGACATGGCTGCATATGTGGGGGGACATGACATGGCTGCATATGTGGGGGGACATGACATGGCTGCATATGTGGGGGGACATGACATGGCTGCATATGTGGGGGGACATGACATGGCTGCATATGTGGGGGGACATGACATGGCTGCATATGTGGGGAGACATGATATGGCTGCAATATGTGGGGAGACATGATATGGCTGCAATATGTGGGGAGACATGATATGGCTGCAATATGTGGGGAGACATGATATGGCTGCAATATGTGGGGAGACATGACATGGCTGCATATGTGGGGAGACATGACATGGCTGCATATGTGGGGAGACATGACATGGCTGCATATGTGGGGAGACATGACATGGCTGCAATATGTGGGGGGGACATGACATGGCTGCAATATGTGGGGGGGACATGACATGGCTGCAATATGTGGGGTCACAAGACAAAGCTGCAATATGTGGGGGGACATGACATGGCTGCAATATGTGGGGGGACATGACATGGCTGCAATATGTGGGGGGACATGACATGGCTGCAATATGTGGGGGGACATGACATGGCTGCAATATGTGGGGGGACATGACATGGCTGCAATATGTGGGGGGACATGACATGGCTGCAATATGTGGGGGGACATGACATGGCTGCAATATGTGGGGGGACATGACATGGCTGCAATATGTGGGGGGACATGACATGGCTGCAATATGCGGGGGGACATGGCTGCATTTGGGGACACGTTAAAAAAAAGTATCGGTATTCGGTATCGGCGACTACTTGAAAAAAAGTATCGGTACTTGTACTCGGTCCTAAAAAAGTGGTATCGGGACAACCCTAGTATATTGGCATGAATGGGTCCTTAAGTGGTTAAATGAGTTCTATAGCACTGGTCATCAACCCTGTCCTCAGGGCCCACTAACAGGCCAGGTTTGCAAGATAACTAAAATACATCACAGGCGATATAATTTGCTGCTCTAGTGATTGCAGTATTCTAGTCTGCATCTCCGCAAGGTAATACATAAAACCTGGCCTGTTCGTGGGCCCTGAGGACATGACCACTGTTCTATAGTCACAACATAAACTTTTTATTTGATAAAATCAGCATTGTAATACCAATACAAATAATAATTTTCTTTAACAGTTCGATATACTGTAAGCTTTCTTGAAACCTTTCATTTCATGTGGAGTGCTGGCCATCTATTTCTATAACATCTTGGATTCCTGGTATGCTCTGCAGCTTCTTCCTTACTGTTTATTTTCTAGGGGCTACATATTGCATGGAACCTTGCTGCCTGCAAGTAGTGATTCCTGTATTGTCTTTGCCTCCTGAAATGCCTCTCCTTTCCAGAACTGGACACCGTATTCTAAATGAGGTCTAATTAAGAGTCTATATAGGGAAATCGGAGTTCCTTCCTCCTGCCGGTGATCCCTCTAGTGATGCTTCCCAGAATTCTATTTGCTTTCCCCACTGCCTGGCTACACTGCTCATTTTACAGTCAAATAAGCACCCCCAGATCCCTATGCTCCTAATTTTGTACTTCTATCGAGGGATTGTTTTTCCATAGGTGCATTATTTTACATTTAGAAACCTTGAACTGCAGCTTCCACTGCTTTGATCAATCTTCCAGCAATGCCAAATTATGTTCATGTCACAGACCCCTCTAGGGATTATAACACTTTGTCATACATTTGTGTCATCAGCAAAAAAGACATACCCTGTCCATCAAAAACGGTTGCATCACTTGCATATAGAATAAATGCAACAGGATCTTGCACAGAGCCTTGTGGTACCCCACTAATGACTGGTCTCTGTTCCAAATGAACCCCATTTACAGCCACACTCTGGTATCTATCTAGCCAACTGCATATCCACTGAATCACCATGGGTGTAAGGCCTCGTACACACGAGCAGACAGATTTGTTCAAATCTGTCTGTCCGACAGATTTGAACAAATCTGTCTGCTGGGATTTTGGTTTGCTCGCGTGTACACACGAGCAAACCAAAATCCCTGCCAGCAGACAGCGCGCTGACGTGGCGGTGACGTTGACGCCGCCACGTCACCGCACCAGGCAGTAAAACACTTCCGCGCATGCGCCAAATCCATTCGGCGGCGGTGCGGGACGACATGTCTGCTGGTAATTGTACTAACCAGCAGACATGTCGGGCAGACGGATTCCCACCCGATAGATTTCAAAGCATGCTTTGAAATCTGTCGGGTGGCCAAATCCGTCGGCTCGGCCGTACACACGATCGAATCTGTCTGCTGAAACGGTCCAGCAGACCGTTTCCAGCGGACAGATTTGATCGTGTGTACGAGGCCTTAGTCCTAGCTAGTACAACTTTTTTGATACAGCTCTACATGATGATAAAAAATGCTTTGCTGAAATCAAGATGGGCTACAGCACCACCCTGGTCCAAAACTTTAGTGATATCAAATTCAGTCAGATTAGTCTGCCATGACCTGCCTTCAATAAGCCTTTGGGTTCAGCAAATAGTTTTTTGTTTTTTTTGGGGGGTTTTTTTTACCACCAGACCTCCGCAAGATTTCCCCGTCTTAAACTGGCAATTTTTGGTGATACGCCCCTGCGTTACTTTAACTGGAAATTGTGTGGCCGTGCAACACTGTACCCAAATAACATTTGTTGTTATTCCCTACAAATCGTTGATCACCTTCTGCTTTTTTTGCGCTATAAAAGGAAAACGACTGACAGTTTTTGAAAAAAACAAAACGGTATTATTTACCTTCTGCTCTAAAACAAAATCCATTAAAAAAATGTAGAAAATCAAATGTCTATCAATTTAGGCCAATATGTATTCTGCTACATATTTTTGGTAAAAATAAAAATCCCAATAAGCATATATTGATTTCCACAAAAGGTATCGCGTCTGCAAACTATGGGATATTTTATTTATTTTTACTAGTGGGACTGCGATATTGCAGCGGACAATTCGGACACCATCAAAATCGATTGTGTCCGAATCAATGGTTAACTGTGTGCCTATTTAATGTTTCAGTGTAGTGCGGGAGGTGCTTTTACTAGTGGAAGGCATGGATCCTGTGTTTCTGCTTTACACAGGATCCATGCCTTCTGTACTGGCAGAATGGTAGTCTGCCTTGTTTAAATAGGCAGACTGCCATTCTGTCAGTGTACCGAATGATCAGCTGGTGCCCAGTGGACATCGGGTCTTCTCCTCCTGTTAGAAGAGATTCAGTAAAAAAGACCAGTTGATGGTCCAGCAACTATACCTTGAAGTTACCTCTGAAAAATACTCTCTGCATTTGACTGTGACAAGCAAGAGAAGTGGATTCATGTAGCATTTAGTTTGTGGATTCCATTTGCCCTTCTGCCCTCCTGAAGACTCCTGGAATGTACAACATAATTTTCCTAGGCCTGGAAACCATGAAGTAACTGAAGAAATGTAAAACAAAACAAGTAAATATGATGTACTTTCTTATCTATTTACCAATGCTAGCAATATAAGCAGTAAAAATAGTCAGTGTTGATCACAAGAGTAAAGTGCTGCCTTGCGCTTTAACCGATCCAGTTCCTCTGTTACTTCTGCCTCTAGGAATCCTGAAAATGAACAGTCATTACTAGAATCACTATGATCCCCAAACTTGTTATTGTTAATGCAGGTTATTTCTGAGGGCTCTTTCACACGTGCGTTCCATTTTTCGGTCCGCTCCGTGTGTCTGTCAGCTCAGCGGGGGGGGGGGGGGTCTCCGCTGAGCTGTCGGGCAGACAGGGCGTTCCCCGCACACTGTGCAGGGACCGCCCTGTCTCTCCTCCGCTATTCCCTATGGGGAATCGGATGGAAACGGACCGTCTGTCCGTTTGGATCCGATCCGTTTGGCCAAGCGGAAGAAAAATAGGACATTCTTCCGTCCGAAAAAACGGATGCGGATCTGGCGGACGTTAGCGGATGCATCATCCGCTAACGGATCCGCTCCCATAGGGAAGCATTGAGGTTCGTTACCGGACGTCCAAAAAACGGACGAACGGAACGGACGTGTGAAAGAGCCCTGGGAAGACTGAAAAGCAGGATTGTTTAAATGATTTGCTACATCCAGTTCTCTCTCAACCTAAGCGTCATGCTCAGTTTTTATTTTAGTGATCCCATTGTATTATTTTTTTTCCTTTTCATTACTGATGTACCTTTTTAAATATTTTTTTGTCTCCCTTTTTCTTAATAGATTTGGCCATCTCCCTTTTTTTTCCCCCTTTGATAGCACTGATAACATGTTTGGCCTACCTTTGTATGTTTTTATACACTTCTTTATCAGCTACACGTACTGCTTGCTTGAATTTCCTAAATGCAAATTTTTTTTTCTTCTTCCTTTAAGTACCCTATCTGCCTTTTTAGTGAACCATATTGTTTTTTTTCTTCCGTTTTTTTTACTCTTACTAATTTAACTGACATAATCTAGTTGCCTCCAGGATGGTAGGTTTTAACCTTGCCCACTGATTGACTACTGCCATGTTACTCCAATCTTTCATTCATTTTTCAGAAAATAACCTATTTCAGCAAAATTTGTTCTTTTTGAAATCCACAACATTTTTTAATATGATTTTTCAGTTCTGGTTTTCAATTTTTGTTTTTAGTACACTGTGCAATTACAATACAGGTTCCAACAACGAAACACTGGACATAAATTTTCAGTGTTACAATACAATAATTATGTATGACCTGACATTTTAAATTGAAGTAATGAACTTCAGGGCAACATCTAACACAAAGCAGCTGACAGGTCATGTAGCATGTACAGACACAATGGCAAAAAGCAAGCGTAACAGGGATCATCTCGATCACAGTATCATAATTAACAGGCATTGCTGTCCCCCCTAACAGGCTATCCTGCTCTAGTATATTACAGTAAACCTAAATGGTTCCAGACAATGCAAATATGTTTCCCAAGTTGAACCTTTGTAACTTAACAAAAGCAAGGGGGGGGCTTTTTTTTTTTTGCTTCAGTTTTTTCATAACCTAAATTTTCTCCCACCTTAACATCAGACGGTCGTGTTTTTTTTCTTTTAATTACCATTACTTATGCAATTTTTTTTACATATATGAGCACTCCACCTATTTTTTCCTGTACAGGGCTCAATCTTTACAGCGCATTAGTGATTCCTTTAAGGCTCTGTCTTTCAACTTCTAGTCTGCACCTCCAGTATTGACCCAGGTGCTGGCCCATTTTTGTTTTTTGCTCGCCTATATTTTAGCTCTGTTGTGCTTTGTTTAGCTCCTATTTTGTGGGATATTAAGATGACCTTCTGTTGAGGAACAAGTCATTGCCGACTCTTTTAGACAGTGTGAAATTGACCATCCTGACAGATGGATCCTAAAACTTCAGGATTTGTCGGTGGAATTGACTCATCATTTGAAGTATCTGGGAGCAGTTCTGGACACAGCATAGGCCAGTGTTTATTCTTAAGGAGAAACTTCATGTCCAGGAGCTGTTTGGCTTTTTGCTTCTGGGAGCCTTAGTCTTGATTGTACCCTCTTTCAAGGCAGTCCCACTATCCCAGGCCTAAGATGTTCTTTTTGCCTAAAGATAGCTACAGTATACGCTAGTAGAATTTCATTTTATATATACACATGCATACACATTTTTTTTTTTTTTAAGAACGTTTGTTTTTCTAATGGTTAGTGGGGTCAAATCCAATATACATTTTTCCAGAACAGAAAATTTGGAAATTTAGAATTATTTTTTCTTAAATTTCTAACAGGATATGAAGTTTTCCTTCCAACGTTCATCCAGTCATCAATGGCACAAAGCATTTTGGTACGAATGTTTCTTTGAAAATCTTCTTGTGTTTTACCCAGCTTTAGGTAGTTTTCCTCCATTGTCTGGGTATGATTTGAGCTGTGAGAGTCTATCTCTCGGCCACTGTCATCCTGGACGAATCCCAGTAAGGGTATGCTGGCTTCTTTTTTTTAATGTATAAACTTTATTTGATTTTATATTATCTACAAAACAATTGTCATCACATACACCGATAGGGTTTAACAGACCATCATCTAAGCTTATTGTGCTTCCACTCTTCCCTGATGAAGCACACTACTAGATTTCTTAGAGCTTCTTGGACTTTTCGGCATTGAGCAAATGTTTCAAAGACTTTAAAGATTTCCATCTGGTTGTCTCTTTACATGTTCTAAAATTTCAGGTGAATGTTGAAGCCTCATTTAATGTCGGCTTTGGACGTTTTTTTATTTTTTGGTGGCTTTTTAAACTGCAGACCGTCCCTAGTCCACTTTCATGGGCTTGTTTGTGTTTACTGCATTGCCCATTCTTTTGTTGGACTGCTTTTGGACATCCCAAAAGTTAGACTGTCTCTCAAAAAACGAGAAAGAAAATAGTATTTTTGGACTTGCCATAAAATCCCTTACTTTGAAACCAAATACACAAAATGTATATAGTATAGCAGAAGGTGTTAGTGGCTACAGAAAAACTAATTTGGTTTGTCGGTGAAAGCAAACATCTGTTTACATTTTTATTATCCATTGATTTTTTTTTTTTTTTGCACTCCAATGTGTTTTTACATAAAGTTTTAATTTCTTGGTTTTAGAGAGAACATTACAGGATTAATATCTATTTAATAGTTAATACTTAAATTTACTGTGCTGCATTAATTTATCAAAAACTTTCTTTTTTGGTTTTAGGGATTGCTACAAGAAAGGAAAACCATTTCACTTGTTTCGTCTGCTTCTTCAGTACCATGAGCCAGAACTCTGTTCTTTTCTAGACACCAAGAAAATCACACCGGACCTTTATGCGCTTAACTGGGTAACTAAAGTTGATCTTTTCTTGTGTGTAAATTGAATACAGCGAATTTGGGCTTCAAAAACCTTCCTCTAAATTTACATATTGGGGATAATTTAAAGGAGGAGAGTCTGTTCACATAGCAAAGTAAATTCTAGCCAATAACCTTCCAATCGTGTACATGGGAATTTAAAAAAAATATTTTTTATTTCTTTTTTGTCAGACAATTGTTTGCAAAGTAAATGGCCTACACTAATTTAATAAATGATAACATTTATTGATAAAAGGCAATGCCATTTCGCGAGCCACATATAGCTTAAAAAGATGGCTTATATACTCTGCGCCTTTTGTGTTTTTCAGCTTGGAAGCCTATTTGCTTATCACTGCACAGTCGAAGTCACTCAAGCAATTTGGGATGGTTATTTACAGCATGCAGATCCATTCTTTATGTACTTCTTGATGCTGATAATGCTCGTCAATGTAAAGTGAGTACACAGGCTAAAGATCTGATGTGTAGGATCCTTGAGTCTGCATTTCACTAATGGGCTTTTATGTCTTTTCAGAGATGTTGTTCTGACAGAAGAAATGGAAAGTAAAGAAGAGCTTCTAAGTAAGGGCCAGACCATAAAACTATTTTTGCATAACAAATGTTGCCCACAGCTGGCCTTTTATGATATGACTACACATTACCCTGGCAGTGTCTTAGCCATCTGTGACTTTACACTAGGGAATTAGGGGGTTTTAATGTGCTTAAAGATCGTGTGATCTAGAAACTTCTATAAATGAAACAGGAAGAGTGGGGAGGTGAATGCTGCCGTTAATTCTTTGATTCTAAGGCTTTGTGTGGCCACATACACGCACTCACTCACATGCCACTTTATTGGGTACACCTGTTCAGTTACTTGGTAACACAAATTGCCAATTAGCCAATCACATGGCAGCAACTTAATGCATTTAGGTATCTAGATGTGGTGAAGACGAAGTTCAAACCAAGCATCGGAATGGGGAAGAAAGGAGATTTATGAGACTTTGAACATGGCATGGTTGTTGGTGCCAGACAGGCTGGTCTGAGTATTTGAAGCACTGTATATATTTGAGTATAAGTCAAGGCACCTAATTTTACCACAAAAAAATGGGAAAACATATTGACTCGACTGTATGACTGGGGTGGGAAAATGCAGCAGCTACTGGGTAAACAATACTCAGTTGCAGCCTCGTTGTGCCGCCTCCTCCTCATCCGTTTGTGATAGAGGAACACTGATACGATGTTGGTAAACTGTATCAGTGTTCTGCCTATCACAGACTAGGAGGAGGCGGGGATTTCGTACAATGGATGGCCGAACAGACTGCATTACACAGCGGGAGACGCACGCTGTTTTAGTAATGAAAGGTACGGTTCACTCGAGTATAAGCCGAGGGGGTTTTTCAGCCTAAATAATGGGCTGAAAAACTTGGCTTATACTCGAGTATATACAGTACTGCTAATTTACTGGGATTTTCACGTACAACCATCTCTAGGGTTTACAGAGAATGGTCCGAAAGAGAGAAAATATCCAGTGAGCGGCAGTTGTGTGGACTAAAATGCCTTGTTGGTGTCAGAAGAGAATGGGCAGACTGGTTTGAGATGTTCGAAAAGCAACAGTAACTCAAATAACCATTCGTTACAACCAAGGTATGCAGAATACCATTTCTGAATGCGCAACACATTAAACCTTGAAGCAGATGGGCTACAGCAGCAAAAGACCACAACGGGTGCCACTCCTGTCAGCTAAGAACACGAAACTGAGACTATAATTCTTACAGGCTCCCCTAAATTGGACAATAGAAGATTGGAAAAATGGTGCCTGGTCTGTTGAGTCTCAATTTCAGCTGCGACATTCTGATAGTAGGGTCAGAATTTGGCGTAAACATGAAAGCATGGATCCATCCTGCCTTGTATCAATGGTTCAGGCTGGTGGTAGTGGTGTAATGGTGTGCGAGATATATTCTTGGCACACTTTGGGCCCCTTAGTACCAGTTGAGCGTTGTTTTAAACACTGCGGCCTACCTGATTATTGTTGCTGACTATCAGTGCTGTAATGCATGACACCCATAGATAAAATAGCATGATTATTTTCATTGGGGGTTGGTGATATAAATATCTGTGAAGGTGTTAGAGGGCATCTAGTAATGCTGTCAGAGCACAGAGTAAGTAAAATGGCACTCAAGACAAAAGAGGCACCTGTTTTATAAAACATGATTTTAATATTTACCTGGATGGTTTTAAAACTCAAGTATATGTATGTGATATGTTTTAGCATGCTTCAAAGGGTTATTAAAGGGAAAAAATGTTTTCCTTTTAAAATAACAAACATGTTATGCTTGCCTCCACTGTGCAGTTCGTTTCGATCCAAGTCTTCTGGGGTCCCTCGGCAGCTGTCTCTGGTCCTCTCTGCAAGTACTGACCACAGTCATGCGAGAGCTCGCATGGCGGTGAGTAATTGTGGGCGTGCTCCCGTGATACAGCGAGTGGCCATAGCCGCTCACTGTATCACTCGGCCCCACCCCTCGGTGCGCCGCCTTACTGGATGTGATTGACAGCAGCGCCAGCCAATGGCTGCGCTGCTCTCAATCTATCCGCTCTAGCCAATCGGCAGCCAGGCTGAGCGGCAAAGAGGATCTCGGGACCGTGCGGGACTTTCGAGGGGTCAGGTAAGTAAAACGGGGGCTTGGGTGGGGGGGGCTCCCGCGGCATCAGATGTTTTTTCACCGTAATGCATAGATTGCATTAAGGTGACTTTTTTTTTTTTACTTTACAACTTACTTTACATATATATGTATATATGTGTGTATGACTGTGTGTCCATAGCGTGTCAAGTGCCTACGGGGTAAAAATTACCGCACCAGCCAAGCAGACACTGGCTGGAAAAAGCGCCCAGAGGCGATTCAGTTCGCATGCGTTGCGCTATACAAGTCATTCATTCTTTCATTCAGAAAGCATTGGCTTATGCAGCTCCTGCTCCCTCCATGGCCACCTGCTTCCTCCACTGCCAGTGCTGGCTCTATACACTCTGATGCTCAGGGATGGCAGATCAGCAACCCATTGATTGCGATCTAGGCTTGCCGGTCCACCATCTGGTCATGGGCCACATCAGAGGGCTCCGTGGGCCACCATTGCTTGAGCGCCCTTGCGTTAAAGGTTTTGTTAATTTGTCTCTCTGCTTATTTAGGTGACCTTTTTTATTTTAGAAGTTTTATAAATAGGTTTAAACTCCAAAATGTAATTTCTACACTTTGTTCCAGAATTCCTGGAAAGTCCCCCAACAAATTTGGAGGTCGGAGACATTGAAGACCTGTTCAGTTTAGCTCAGCATTACCACAATAAAACTCCTGCGTCTTTCCGTAAGGTAAGTAAGCTTTTAAACTTACTTTTATTGCAGAGATGAGGGTTTTCTCTATGCCTTCCAGAACAATAGAGCTTCATGATTCTGGCTAAAATGAGAATCATGATTTTGTTGTTTGGAATAAAGATCACAATTCTCTCTCGACACGGCATTACATTCTTTTACACATTATACAAAAATATTGGGATAACTTTACTGTTTTTAGTTTTTTTATTCATTAAAGTGTATTTTTTTCCAAAAATATTGCTTTGAAAGACTGCTGAGCAAATACAGTGTGACATAAAATATTGCAAAAAACACAATTTTATTCTCTAGGGTCTCTGCTAAAAATTATATTATATATATATATATATATATATATATATATATATATATATATATATATATATATATATATATATATATATATATATATATAATATAATTTTTAGCAGAGACCCTAGAGAATAAAATAAAATACATACATACAATGTTTGGGAGTTTTAAGTAATTTACTAGGAAAAAAATAATGATTTTTAACTTGTAAGTAACAGATGTCAGAAACAGGTTTAGTATTTAAAGAGGAAATAAACTTTTTTTTTTTTTTTTTTTTTAAAACACCCTGAAGACAAAGGAAAAATTAGTATGCATAGCATAATAGCTCATTATGAAGTACTTACCTGAGATCGAAGCCCCCGCAGCAATGCTCGTTGCCCTCGGTCTGCGCCATCTCTCCACGAGTGACTTCCGCATATCGCTGCTCCGGTGCTGTGACTGGCCGGAGCCGCGATAATGTCACTCGTGGGTGTCGCCACTAACTGCATGATCGCCTTTAGAATTGGCACGTTCAGTGCATCTGCGTGCCATTGTCTACGGCGCATGCACCGCAGACATCGGTGCCTTTCGTAGGTTTAGGAGATATTTTTTTGCACCTACAGGTAAGCCTTAATCTAGGCTTGCTTGTAGGTTAGAGTGGTCTGTAGGGGTTTACAACCACTTTAAAGGAGTTGTAAAGGCACAAGGGGGCAGATTCACAAAACAATTACGCCTGTCTAACTGGGGTTAGACAGGAGTAATTTCAAATTTCGCGCGGCGTATCACTAGTTTGAATCCTCAAACCATGATACGCCGGCTTCGGGCTTCGATCCGAGAGGCTTACGTCTTCGTAAGCCTTTGGATCTACGCTGCCATCTATTTGCGGCCGCTGGGAGGAGTTTGCGTCGTTTTGATGCGTCGGGATATGCAAATGTGTTTTTACGGGGATTCACGAACATACGAGCGGGCGTCGCAATCGTTTTCGTCTATTTTTTTATACGTAATGTTAGAGCAGCTTTTTGCTGCTCTAACTTTACGTAGCCCATGTTAAGTATGGCCGTCGTTCCCGCTTCGAATTTATTTAAATTTTTTTTTTGTTTACGTAACTCGTCGGGACGTGGATCGCCCGTAAAGTACGCTACATAAACAACGAATGACGTCACGACGTGATTTCGCGCAATGCACGGCGGGAAATTTGCGAACGGAGCATGCGCAGATCGATCGCCGCGGGAACGCGCCTAATTTAAATGTTTCACGCCCCCTACTTGTCTATATGGATTGCGACGGGAGAAATACACTACGCCGCCGTCGTTTACCGTAGAAAATCTACCTGAATTCCACGTAGAGCAAGGTAAAAAACGGCGGCGTAGTGTATTTCTGATACGCTACGATAATCCATTTCTCTGTGAATCTGCCCCCAGGTTTTTTATCTTAATGCATTCTTTGTGTGTAGCATCCTCCCCAGCACTCCCTAAATACTTACCTGAGCCCCATCTTGCTCCAGCGATGTCCACAAATGTTTAAGCTGTCCAGGACACTCCTCCTGATTAGCTGAGAAAACGTCAGCGGCACCATTGGCTGTCAAAGTCAGTCAGCCAGTCAGGGGGCAGATCCAGGTTGGGGCTCTGTGTCTGAACTGATACACAAAGCTCTGGCTCGGGTGCCCCCATAGAAAGCTGCTGGCTAAGGGGGCACTCGATAGGAGGGAGGGGCCAGAAGCAGCAAAGTGGGACCCGAGAAAGGGAGGATCCGGGCTGCTCTGTGAAAAACCAACTGCACAGAGGTGGTAAGTACAACATGTTTATTATTATTTTTTAAACAAACCTTTACAGTCACTTTAAAAGAGAAATATGGGTTTGGGCATTATTACAGTTTTATACTTGCTTAGGTGGATGCAGCATCGGTCCCCCAGCACCTCTACACTGAGAACTGAGCCATCGAACACCACTGTTTGCTTAGTGCAGCAAGTTTTCTGCTCATCTCGATTCTTTAAGGATTTTATCGTGCAGCTCTAGTACAGAGTACTTTTATTGTCCTCCAAACAGCTGTGGCCACATTGCCTACCAAGTGATGCCCCCCAACTTTTCCTGATTCTTCACAGTTTATAAAGTAGTCCCTGAAAGCATACACTGGAAATTGTGTGAGGAACTAGTTTATATGCCACTGCGCTCTGCATACAAAATATATATTAAAATAAGGTAAGAAACTTACCCCCCTCACCCTTAGGCCCATTTCACACCAATTTCACGGCGCTTTTCGGTTTTACCCCCCCTGCGGTAGAAAAAGGGTTAAAAACCACTGCAAAGTGCCTCTGCAGAGGCGGTATAGCCGCGGTGTCCCATTGATTTTAATGGGCAGGAGCGGTATACACACCACTCCTTCACTGCTCCAAACATGCAGCTAGCAGGACTTTTTTTTACCATCCTGCTAGCGCACCGCTCCAGTGTGAAAGCCCCTCTGAACTTTTACACTGGAGACACAGCAGCGGCTGTTTCAGGTCGGTTTGCAGGTGCAATTGTTATAGCAAAAGCACCTGCAGGACTACCCAGTGTGAAAGGGGTCTTAATAGCGTTCCAAACAAAATGTAATTCTCATCTTTGTAGAAAAAGTCCAGTCAGGGAATATTAGATGCAGATCTTGGTGAGAGTTCTTGCCTTGTTAGCTGGCTTAACTACTTAAGGACCCCTTCACACTGATATACATTGGCAGAAGGGCACTGCTGGGCACAAGCATGTACAGGTACGTCGCTTTTAAAAGTCCAGCCGTGGGTCGCACGCGCGCCGGCGTGCTCGCGACCAGGTCCTGAGCTCTGTGACCACGCCTGCAGGACCTGCGGATGGGTCACAAGAGCTGAAGAACGGGGAGAGGTGAGTGTAAGCAAACATTCCCTGTTCTTCTCTGTGGCTTGTCACTGATAGTCTGTTCCCTGTCATAGGGACACACTTAACCCCTTTAGCTTCCCCTAGTGGTTAACCCCTTCACTGCCATTGTCATTTTCACAGTAATCTGTGCATTTTTATAGCACTTTTCGATGTGAAAATTACAATGGTCCCAAAAATGTGTCAAAAGTGTCCAATGTGTCCGCCATAATGTCGCAGTCACAAAAAAACGCTGACTGCCATTACTAGTAAAAAAATATATATATATATATTAATAAAGACGCCATAAAACTATCCTCTATTTTTTAAACGCTATAACTTTTGCGCAAACCAATCAATAAATGCTTATTGCGATATTTTTAGTAAAAAAAAAAAAAATGTAGAAGAATACATATCGGCCTAAACTGTGGGAAAAAAAGTTTTAATATATTTTTTTATTATATTATAGCAAAAAGTAAAAAATATTGAATTTTGTTAAATTGTCGCTCTATTTTTGTTTATAGCGCAAAAAATAAAAACTGCAGAGGTGATCAAATACCACCAAAAGAAAGCTCTTTTTGTGGGAAAAAAAGGACATCAATTTTGTTTGGAAGCCACATCGCACGACGCGTCATGGCCATGCGTGCAATTGTCAGTTAAAGTTAAAGCGACGCAGTGCCCAATCGCAAAAAGGGGCCAGGTCCTTTACCTGCATAATGGTCCGGGTCTTAAGAGGTTAAGGAAGTTTAGCACTGCTCGAAAATAACTAAAGGTTTGCTAACAACCTGGTAGGATCAACAGCCAGCACTGCCATAAAGATCTGCCTTCAACACTCCACGAGCATAAGTGCTGGGGGCTTTTAAGGGCTTCACAAAGGCGGACTGAATCAATTTAAATACTTTGCAAATGGTTGCAGTACACTTTGCTCTTCAGACTTACATTTGCAAGCTGGTCTGTAAACTACATCTTACTGTGTAAATGCATTTATTGATTCACAGGTCATGTTTTCCTTTCTAGGATAACCAGAACCTGTTTGGTAGTAGTCTCATCGCTCTGAAAGATGACACTGATCTTAGCCAAGCTCTTTGCTTAGCAGTTTCTGTATCAGAAATTCTTCAAGCTAATCATCAAGAGGTAAGTAAATGGTTCAGTAAGTAACTGTTCAGAAATCATCCTTTTGCCTCGTGTGTGTGTGTGTGTGTACATTTCCATGTTCCCTGAAAGAGAGAACATGCAAATAAAGCATTGTATAGGGGGAGGATGCATGAATTTGAGAGTACCTGGGACATTAAGGCAGTGGACTGTGGAAGTGGAGGAAGTAGGAATGTCAGCAGCAAAGTATGAAGGTGGCATACAATGTAAGGAATTGTCAACATGCTTAAAGAGTTTCAAACCTTCCAAGACATTGGTGGCTTCTGGGAGTTGTCCAGTTTTGGGATGCAAAATACCTTGGATATTCATGTTGCATGTTCAGCATGTGGCTGCTTGCTGTCGATGCAGGGGTTTGTGTTCTGTGCCTAGTTTACCATTGGGCATGTAAGGCTTTGGGTTAGGGTTGTTATGGGGGGATTCAGGGTCTTACTTAGGCACTATTAGTGGAGGAGTTAAGTGATTAGGACTCTTTTATTGACAAGTTTAACTACTGGGGTTGGGATGTGAATTGTGAGGGGTCAGTAATGAGCTTTGGGATGTTGGGTGTTTAGGGAAACATTTTAGGGTTGAGGTTTTAAGTGTTTTTTGTTTTTTTGGGGATGGTTAGGAGTTCACTGTTCACACTGGTTATTGGTGGCAGGTCCGTCTAGCTCTGAAGACAAATGCATCGGATTGTATCTATTACTTCCAGCCTGATGTTAGGGAAGAGGGTAGGCTTTGGGTCTTGCCCAAAATCGGCATTACACCACAGCTAAATTGAACTTTATCTCTACATGATATATAATTGTTATCTAAAAATGGAATAAGACTGTGTGCAGCAGCCTCCCTCAGCCCCCCTAATACTTACCTGAGCCACATTTCTATCCAGTGATGTGCATGAGTGCATCAGCCATCTGGGATTCTCCCTCCTGAGTGGCTGAGACACAGCAGTGGCGCAATTGGCTCTCGCTGCTGCCAAAGTTAGCCAATCCGGAGAGAGGGGGTAGGGCCGAACCGCGGCTCTGTGTCTGAATGGACACAGAGCTGCGGCTCAGCTCAGGTGCCCCCATAGATAACAACTTGTTGTGGGGGCACTCGAAAGAAGGCAGGGACCCGAGAAGAAGAGGATCTAGGCTGCTATGTGTAAAACCACTGCACATAGCAGGTAAGTATCACATGTTTATTATTTATAATGAAAAAACAAGACTTTAGTATCACTTGAAAGCAGCCATACAGTATAGTGAACGCTTTTGATAAGTGTGTGGCAGTACTTGCTCAACTGAAGTTGCTTGTTTGATGCGTTCTGTCAAAGGGATGTGTTGGAAAAAATGTCTTGACCGGTGGCTGCAGTAGCAGGTGCAACTATCAGAATACAATGTCCTAGCAGGAAACATTGCTCCATCCAACTTGTTTGAGTGGCAGGCTGTATAAAAGAAACAAAGGGGGTTATTTACGAAAGGCAAATCCACTTTGCACTGCAAGTGCACTTGAAAGTGCACTGAAATTGCAGTCGCCGTAGATCTGAGGGGGCATGCAAGGACAATTGCAATTTAGCTTGCACATGATTGGATGATAAAATCAGCAGAGCTTCCCTCATTTCAGATCTACCCCTCAGATTTACAGTGACTGCACTTCCAAGTGCACTTGTATTGCAAAGTGGATTTTCCTTTCATAAATAACCCCCAAAGTGTCTTTCAAGTCAGCTTACCATGTCTCCAATGCATTCCTTTTTAGACCTCAACGGGAACAAACAATTGATGTTTATAAGTTTGAGATTTCCACTTTCATAATGTTTTATAAGCCTAACCATACAAAACAATACAAACATTTTGCAATGAAATTAGCTTTTTTTAATTTGAATTACCGGGTTATTTTAGGAGGGCGTACGATTCTTTGTGGTGGATTGCCGACCAGCAGAGCAGTACAATTCTGGCCACCTGTCTACTGCATTTCACTTGGACTCTGATCTGGTAAGTCCTAACAATTGTCACTTGCAGTGTTTGTATTGTGGTTATAAATATGTGCATTTTCCATTTCTTTTATATATTGCTTTAAAAGCGAATATCTCAATCATATCGTACTGTACAATTTAGGATAATAAAAATTTTGGCATAGCTGTAAATCCCATATCTTGGAGTACAGTACAAAACACAGGAATTGATTATTAGACCATGGGTTATCTCATATTCCACTACCTTCAGGTGATTGAATACTAGCAAAAGCTTTGCTGGGCCCCCCTCCCAGTGTATCTATATAACCCTGCTCAGTCCACAAGGCTCCAGTTTCTTATTTATTTTTCTAGTGTTTTTAGGTGATGGACTTCTTCTGTTGGAGATTTCGCTTTCACCAGATTTACCTTTTATTTTCTATTGTATACAACTGCCTTTCGCCATCTGGCTCACTAGCAGTTTCCAGATTGATTACTCTCAATGTATACCACAGGAATCAGATGCTTCAGCCTCGAGGCTGGCCGGTAATGTATGCTTTGAGCCTTGGATACTGCTTTAGGCCCTCAGCTTGCCATGTGGTGCAACGCATGTAGTTAGGTGCTGTTTCAGGTGCTGTGTTCTACAAATCCAGGGCTGTGGTCCAATTCTACAGCACCCTAACCATGAAGATGTCTTTAGGGGTATGCCCACTATGACAGGCAAAGGCTTGACCCTGACAGTGACATGGACAAAGTGAAACATGGTTTCCTTTGCCTATTTACATACTGGGACGGCCACAGTAGCTTGGGTTATTGCAATTCCCTCATACCAGTCACAGGTTGCCCCTCCAAGAATTGTTCCCAGGTTCTGCTGATGGACACTTTTTAAGGTAGCCTGTGCTTTGTTCTCTCCATTCAGGACTCTCCACACTATATGAGGGGAATATTTCTACCACCTAGAGCCCTTTTCGCTTAGCCTTCACATAGCGACCTCCATCTTAAAACTTATTGTAGTTTCTCATCTTGCAACTTCTTCTGTCTGGATTTTTCAAACACTTAACCCTTAGTACCCTGTAGGTATTGGTTCGGCCTTGTAGGTCCTCCTTTTAACACCTTGGCTCTTGTACTCCCTGTGCACTCATCTTGCAAGCTCTTCTTTGTCACCCTGCTCCAACCTACTTTGTCCCACTGGGGCTTACTTGGCATGCTCTTGCCCATGCAGAGTCATCCTCTTGTGCACTCGGAGGTTACTTCTTTAAAAAGTCCTTTGTAAAAATGGAGCCGCTTTCTCTCCATTCTTCCTATCACCTTTTTGTAGTAGGATAATCCCCCCCCCCCCCATCCTGAAGCCCTCCATCTGTTCTCCCACAGGGTGGTCCTGTATGGGATTCCTCCCTGGTTGTGTGTTTCCCTTCTTTCTTTTTTTTTTCTAGGGCTTCTGCCATCAGGGAATGACTTCCTTCTACCCTACCTGAGCCCATTCTCCTGAAGGTGGTGGGGTTTCATGGTTTTTTCAGCAGCAATCATTTTTTTTTCCTCCCCCCTTTTTTTTTTCTCCACTTCTTGCTTGTGAATGTTCCATTGGAATCAATTCCTGTGTCCTGTATGATTTTAGGATAATGACATATATTTGTAAATTCCATATCTAGGAAAACAGTATAAGACACAGGAATTCATTCTTGGACCATTGTTTATATGCCACCTCCTTCAGGTGATTGCACATTGGTAAAAGCTTTGCTGGGCCCACCTCCAAGTGTGTCTATATAACCCTACCCACTCTGTAAGCCTCCTGTCTGTTAGCAGGAAGTAAGAAGAGAACAGGCGAAGATGGGAGGAACCTTGTACCTTGTCTCGTACTTTACTCCAATATATGCAATTTCCATCTATAGGCAACATTTGCAATCAATCCCCTCCCATCCTTTCATCATTTAATTTGTGAATTGTGTTGATGCAGTCCTGTATATGTGACAACTATTGTGTGTTGTAGATGCTGCAGAACCCTGGCGAGTTTGCCCTGTCGGTGAAGTCTCTCCTGGAAGCTCAGAAGCAATCTCTGGAGTCTGGCTCAGTAGCTGCAGGAGAACACCTGTGCTTTATGGGCAGTGGAAGGGAAGAGGAGGACATGTATATGAACATGGTGCTCGCTCACTTCTTACAGGTAGGAGCTCGTTACCTTTTATGGGGCAGTCTGGAGTTGGGGTAGTGCATCGTATGTTTGGGTGCATATACAATGATGGTTATGATGTATGATTTTTCGTTTTATCCTAAAACTACAAAGGGAATTGGACTGATCTAAAAGGCAGGAGGACATCTGTAATAAAGTTTACTCCTGTTCATCCTTTTTGTTTTGTTTTTTTGCCCCCTTCTGCCTCATTAGAAATCAGTGTTTCACCATTCCTTCTTGATAGGTTCCTCCTGTGATGTGAAACTGTCCTCATATATTCACCCCCCCCCCTCCCCCTTGATAAACTGTAAATATATGAGCACATGTCAGATGCAGAGCGGT
Organism: Rana kukunoris; assembly: GCA_029574335.1. Taxonomy (NCBI): domain Eukaryota; kingdom Metazoa; phylum Chordata; class Amphibia; order Anura; family Ranidae; genus Rana; species Rana kukunoris. Next base: position 540,514,981 of record CM056050.1, on the reverse strand, counting down.
GCGTTGGTATTTCCAGATGTGTGAATGTGAGGGCTGGTGGACTGCCTGCAGGGAGAGCATCGCTATATTGGGTAAACCCTAGATATAAACAAAAAGACTCAACATTTTGGGAATTTATTTTTTATTTTTTTAACATCCAATAAAAAAAAAAATCTAATTTCTTCTTCATAAATTTTGGTCAAAATGTACATTTTTGTTTGATTCAAATTAATCCCAATAAGTGTATATCAATTAGTTTGTATGAAAGTTATAGCATCTACAAACTATGGAGTGTGTGTGTGTGTATGTATATGTTTGTGTATATGTGTATATATATATATATATATATATATATATATATATATACATATACTGGAATTTTTATTTTTTACCTCTAATGGCGACGATTAACAACTTTTATAGTGCGGCTTCCAAACTGACGCTGGGGGGAACTGACTAACTGCCACTGACATCACCAGTGACATTAATACAGTGATCAGTGAGAATACTATACACTGTATCAATGACACTGGCTTGGAAGGAGTTGACATCTAGGGCTATCAAGGGGTTAAATGTGTGCCTAACTCGCATGTACACTGTTTTGATGCAACCAACTGTAAATAGTACCGACAATTCAGTCCCATAATTATTAGGGCTGCGCATCTTCACCAGTCTCACGATTCGATGCGATTACGATTATCAAGTCCACGATTCGATTCGATTCCGCGATGCATCACGATGCATCAAGATTACTGCGCACAGTTTTCATCTGTTCTTAAAAAAAATTCTCTGCATGTAGCAAACTGTAAACACAGCAGACAACTTAAAGAGGAGCTCCAGACTGACCCATAAATACTACAAGAGACGGACAGAGACTGCAGACATGATACAAGAGATGGACAGAGACTGCAGACATGATACAAGAGATGGACAGAGACTGCAGACAATGGTACTAGAGAGGATCAGAGACTGCAGACAATGGTACTAGAGAGGATCAGAGACTGCAGACAATAATACTAGAGAGGATCAGAGACTGCAGACAATGATACTAGAGAGGATCAGAGACTGCAGACAATGATACTAGAGAGGATCAGAGACTGCAGACAATGATACTAGAGAGGATCAGAGACTGCAGACAATGATACTAGAGAGAATCGGAGACTGCAGTCAATGATACTAGAGAGGATCAGAGACTGCAGACAATGATACTAGAGAGGATCAGAGACTGCAGACAGTGATACTAGAGAGGATCAGAGACTGCAGACAGTGATACTAGAGAGGATCAGAGACTGCAGACAATGATACTAGAGAGGATCAGAGACTGCAGACAATGATACTAGAGAGAATCAGAGACTGCAGTCAATGATACTAGAGAGGATCAGAGACTGCAGACAATGATACTAGAGAGGATCATTTCATTGATCCCTTTTTTTGTGTGATTTTTAGTTTTTCTCATTACTGCCCCACACGTGCAATGCATGGCTGCATGTGTGTGGCAGTGATGAGCAAAAGCAAAAATCATACAAAAAAAAAAGAAAAAGGGTATCAATTTCAAATCAATGAAGTTGCAACGTTAATCAATCACTAAGACAATAAGACATACATAAACCAGTGTGCCATCAATTGTGCCATCAATTGCTGCCAGTGTGCCATCAATTGCTGCCAGTGTGCCATCAATTGCTGCCAGTGTGCCATCAATTGCTGCCAGTGTGCCATCAATTGCTGCCAGTGTGCCATCAATTGCTGCCAGTGTGCCATCATTTGCACCATCAATTGCTGCCAGTGTGCCATCAATTACTGCCAGTGTGCCATCATTTGCTGCCAGTGTGCCATCATTTGCTGCCAGTGTGCCATCATTTGCTGCCAGTGTGCCATCAATTGCTGCCAGTGTGCCATCAATTGTGCCGCCAGTGTGCCATCAATTGCTGCCAGTCTGCCATCAATTGCTGCCAGTGTGCCATCAATTGCTGCCAGTGTGCCATCATTTGCACCAATTGCTGCCAGTGTGCCATCAACTGCTGCCAGTGTCCCCTCAATTGCTGCCAGTGTGCTGCCAGTGTGCCATCAATTGCTGCCAGTGTGCCATCAATTGCTGCCAGTGTGCCATCAATTGCTGCCAGTGTGCCATCAATTGCTGCCAGTGTGCCATCAATTGTGCCATCAATTGCTGCCAGTGTGCCATCAATTGTGCCATCAATTGCTGCCAGTGTGCCATCAATTGTGCCATCAATTGCTGCCAGTGTGCCATCAATTGTGCCATCAATTGCTGCCAGTGTGCCATCATTTACACCAATTGCTGCCAGTGTGCCATCAATTGCTGCCAGTGTGCCATCAATTGCTGCCATCAATTGCTGCCAGTGTGCCATCAATTGCTGCCAGTGTGCCATCAATTGCTGCCAGTGTGCTGCCAGTCTGCCATCAATTGTGCCATCAATTGCTGCCAGTGTGCCATCATTTGCACCAATTGCTGCCAGTGTGCCATCAATTGCTGCCAGTGTGCCGCCGTTGTGCCATCAATTGCTGCCAGTGTGCCGCCAGGGTGCCATCAATTGCTGCCAGTGTGCCATCAATTGCCAGTGTGCCATCAATTGTACCATCAATTGCTGCCAGTGTGCCATCAATTGTGCCATCAATTGCTGCCAGTGTGCCATCAATTGTGCCATCAATTGCTGCCAGTGTGCCATCAATTGTACCATCAATTGCTGCCAGTGTGCCATCAATTGTGCCATCAATTGCTGCCAGTGTGCCATCAATTGTGCCATCAATTGCTGCTAGTGTGCCATCATTTACACCAATTGCTGCCAGTGTGCCATCAATTGCTGCCAGTGTGCCATCAATTGCTGCCAGTGTGCCGCCAGTGTGCCATCAATTGCTGCCAGTGTGCCATCAATTGCTGCCAGTGTGCCGCCAGTGTGCCATCAATTGCTGCCAGTCTGCCATCAATTGTGCCATCAATTGCTGCCAGTGTGCCATCAATTGTGCCATCAATTGCTGCCAGTGTGCCATCATTTGCACCAATTGCTGCCAGTGTGCCATCAATTGCTGCCAGTGTGCCGCCAGTGTGCCATCAATCGCTGCCAGTGTGCCATCAATCGCTGCCAGTGTGCCATCAATTGCTGCCAGTGTGCCATCAATTGTGCCATCAATTACTGCCAGTGTGCCATCATTTACACCAATTGCTGCCAGTGTGCCATCAATTGCTGCCAGTGTGCCATCAATTGCTGCCAGTGTGCCATCATTTGCACCAATTGCTGCCAGTGTGCCATCAATTGCTGCCAGTGTGCCATCAATTGCTGCCAGTGTGCCATCAATTGCTGCCAGCGTGCCATCAATTGTGCCATCAATTGCTGCCAGCGTGCCATCAATTGTGCCATCAATTGCTGCCAGCGTGCCATCAATTGTGCCATCAATTGCTGCCAGTGTGCCATCATTTACACCAATTGCTGCCAGTGTGCCATCAATTGCTGCCAGTGTGCCATCAATTGCTGCCAGTGTGCATCCCCCAAATAAGTACCTGATGATGATGATGTCCTGTCAGTGTTCTGCTGCCTGCAGTCCTCGGCTGTCTCGGGTCTTCTACAGCAGCCTGTGCAGTGTGCACAGTGTAAGGAGAGCCAAGGAGGAAGGCTCTGGGGAGTCGGGACCGGGTCATCACTTGTCGGGACACTCGCTCCTCGCTCCACATGGTGACGGGCGGCTGGGAATGCAGTCAGCGGGGGGCGGGAAAAGAGTCATGGCTTCTTCGAATGACACCCACGGCTTGTTCGCTGCACCAGCGGGGGGCGGGAAAGAGGTGCGGCTAACGCCCACAGCTTCTTTTTTCGGATGAAAAAAATCAGACTCGGGGGGGAAAAAGCGGCGCACAGATGACGTCATCAAAAATCGATTAATGCAAGTCGTAGCATCGGAATCGCATCGTGGGTGGTCGAATCGCGATGCACCGATGCTACGATTAATTTCAACACCCCTAATAATTATGCATACAATAATGGGAGATGATGCTGCATATCCATACTGTGAGGTATTGCTTAATATGTTCAATGTTTGTCGTGACCCTATATTGTATGTATTTTTCTTTTTGCTCAATAAAAGCATTTGTTTAAGGAAAAAAAATGTGTGCCTAACTATGTGTAAGGTAAAGTGTGCTGCTTTTACTAATTGGTTTCTAACTTCCTTATCCTTTATCCATGCTTTGTAGGGATTAGGGATGAGCTCTGGCGTGTTTGCACAGTCCACGTGCAGAGCCCGCCAGAAAGTCTGCACGGCGCTGTGCTAACTACAGGCAGGGAGACGTTGTGCCGATGCTCGGCTGCAGAGATCGGGAAATGTCTCCCTACCTGTGGTTAGCGCAGCGCCGTGCAGACTTCCTGGTGGGCGCTGCACATGGACTGTGCGAACACGCCGGAGCTCATTCCTAGTAGGGATGAGTAACACTAAGATTGTTCCCTGTGTACACAGCTTTTTTAATGTCAGCACAGAGTTCTGGACTATAAATGTACACAGCCGATCAGCAGGTCCCAGCCATGAATCATTGGCCGGGACTTGCTTACAGGCTCCCACTGCAAACAGTCACAGTGGATGCCGGCAGAGGAGTATGTATGTGCTTGCTATAAACCCAGAAGTAGGCAGTGACGTATGGGTGTGTCCGCAGTACATTGTGACGGGTGGTTAATCTGAAGAGTGAAAAAACAAATCTGCTTTGTAGAACATTTATGCCAGTTATTTTCTACTTTCTATTGATAATATCACGATTTTGTTTTCTTTACAGAAAAACAAGGAATATGTTAGTATAGCCAAAGGAGGATTTATGGGTAAGTTTCTGCTTTCCCCTTTTCGCACAGCAGCTCCCAAATATAAAAAAAAAAAAAAAGTTTGTGGCAAAGGGTTGTATACTTATTTAAAAAAATAAAAATACAAAATGTTTTTTTTTGTTTAAGGTTTGGCTGGTTAACAAGAAAATACACTAAATTTAAAAGGTGCAAGATCTACACCCCAGCTACTACATCTAAACTTTTAAACTTAACCAGTTTTTTTTTTATTAACAATGCTAAGCACATGTATAGACGATTAAAGAAAAAAAGGGTTGAGCACCAGTCACTTGAGTTTCTTTACCATTTATGGCTGATCACAAGTCTAGAATAGAGTGTTTATATGATGCGAGATACCTGAAAAGAGCACAAAAGTAGGAAAGGTGTTGTAAAGTAGCAGTAGGCCTGGATAATTGCTGGTTCTGTGGGAACAGCCAGACCGATCTATGACCCTGTAAAAGCACTCGTCTTTTTGGTCTTTTTTTAAGTTGCATTGGTTCTCTCTCACTAAACAAATTGTCCGTTGACCCTCTGATAGTAGTCTGTGGTACATTGACTTATAGGCGGTTAATTCTCTATACCAGTGTTTCTCAACTCCAGTTCTCAAGGCGCCCCAACAGGTCATGTTTTCAGGATTTCCCACAGATGAAACGACTGTGGTAATTACTGAGGCAGTGAAACTGATCAAATCACCTGTGCAAAATAATGGAAAGCCTGAAAACATGACCTGTTGGGGCGCCTTGAGGACTGAACTTGAGAAACAATGCTCTATACCAGGGGTCCTCAAACTTTTTAAACAGGGGGCCAGTTCATGGTCCCCCAGACTGTTGGGGGGCCGGACTATAGTTTAAAAAAAAATATGAACCTATGCACACATCTTATTTGAAGTACAAAAAAAACAGGAAAAAAACAATACAATATTTAAAATAAAGAACAATTTTATTCAATAAACTTATTAGTATTTCACAGACCTCCCTCATAACATAACCCCCCCCCCCCCCATCACCGATTTACTCTCCATTACAGATCCCCCCCCATCAAAGATTCCCCCGTATTAGGTCCCCCATCACAAAGCCCCCCAACACAAAACTTCTCTCCATTACAAAGCCCCCAATTACAGACCCCCCATCACACAGACCCCCAACACAAAGGGATGGGAGAGGATAGGACAGAGAAGAAGCAGTCAGGTGGAGTGGAGGACAGGGTGGAGGCAGTCAGGTGGAGTGGAGGACAGGGTGGAGGCAGTCAGGTGGAGTGGAGGACAGGGTGGAGGCAGTCAGGTGGAGTGGAGGACAGGGTGGAGGCAGTCAGGTGGAGTGGAGGACAGGGTGGAGGCAGTCAGGTGGAGTGGAGGACAGGGTGGAGGCAGTCAGGTGGAGTGGAGGACAGGGTGGAGGCAGTCAGGTGGAGTGGAGGACAGGGTGGAGGCAGTCAGGTGGAGTGGAGGACAGGGTGGAGGCAGTCAGGTGGAGTGGAGGACAGGGTGGAGGCAGTCAGGTGGAGTGGAGGACAGGGTGGAGGCAGTCAGGTGGAGTGGAGGACAGGGTGGAGGCAGTCAGGTGGAGTGGAGGACAGGGTGGAGGCAGTCAGGTGGAGTGGAGGACAGGTGGGTGGAGGCAGTCAGGTGGAGTGGAGGACAGGGTGGAGGCAGTCAGGTGGAGTGGAGGACAGGGTGAAGGCAGTCAGGTGGAGTGGAGGCAGTCAGGTGGAGTGGAGGACAGGGTGGAGGCAGTCAGGTGGAGGCAGTCAGGTGGAGTGGAGGACAGGGTGGAGGCAGTCAGGTGGAGGGAGTGGAGGCAGTCAGGTGGAGTGGAGGACAGGGTGGAGGCAGTCAGGTGGAGTGGAGGAGGGTGGAGGACAGGGTGGAGGCAGTCGGGTGGAGTGGAGGACAGGGTGGAGGCAGTCGGGTGGAGTGGAGGACAGGGTGGAGGCAGTCGGGTGGAGTGGAGGACAGGGTGGAGGCAGTCGGGTGGAGTGGAGGACAGGGTGGAGGCAGTCGGGTGGAGTGGAGGACAGGGTGGAGGCAGTCGGGTGGAGTGGAGGAACAGGGTGGAGGCAGTCGGGTGGAGTGGAGGAACAGGGTGGAGGCAGTCGGGTGGAGTGGAGGAACAGGGTGGAGGCAGTCGGGTGGAGTGGAGGAACAGGGTGGAGGCAGTCGGGTGGAGTGGAGGACAGGGTGGAGGCAGTCGGGTGGAGTGGAGGACAGGGTGGAGGCAGTCGGGTGGAGTGGAGGACAGGGTGGAGGCAGTCGGGTGGAGTGGAGGCAGTCGGGTGGAGTGGAGGACAGGGTGGAGGCAGTCGGGTGGAGTGGAGACAAAGAAAACAAAGAAAAAAAACATTTAGAAGGGAAATCGAAGGAAAAGGTTAGTGAACCAACAATGCACTTGCTTAAAGGAACCTATTTAGAAAAAAAAAAAACGAACCTTTACAGCCCCTTTAATGCTGGGCATAGCACAGTCACAAGTCCAAAATCTTGTTATCTTTTTAAACATAAAAAAAAAGTAATGTACAGAATCTTCATATTACTGCAAAACTAGGGTGGTTGATCCAATAGATTATAATGTTTACTACTTTAATTTTTTTATTTGTTTTCAAAGTGCTGCAGCAACATTTGGCAGATATAAATGTAGATGGACCAGATACTGGGTATGGACACTGGATTGCCAGTACGTCTGGCTCACGCACCACTATGGGTTCCTATGCAGATGTAAGTTATTAAGAAAAGCCCTTTATAATTTTCATACCTGATCAGATTCCTCATCCATTTCAGCAGATCGCAGTGTTGCTAACTGATGCTGTGAGTTCAGTAAATTTGCACAAGGCTGAGCACTTTATCAAGTTCTGAAAATGAGTAGCGATACCCAAAGAAAGTTTCCACTCATTCTATGTCTGTCAGTAGATTATTAAAACATGTCTTATCCATTTACCTATCCCAAAAAAAAAAAAACTCCCTGAACCGCTCACTTGCTGTATCCCCCTCTTTGTACTGACAATGGTGGTCAGAGTGCGTCCCTCTGTCATATGCAGCCTGCTCTTAGATCTCCTCTCACCCCCTCCTCCTTCCTTCCTGTCAGCTCCTTGCTGTGCGTCCCCGCCCCCCTACCACTATTTGTAAAAGGAAAAAAATATATATATATCCTGGCACAGCACACTGTTATTCTTTTCTAAAAACGACCATTTAGCGTGATCTTCAGGACAGTCACTTGACTCCGGCCGGTTTCAGGGCTACTGCAAGAGAGGCTGAGTGACCTTGTGATCTCCCCGACTGATGTCAGAGGGAGATCAGGGCCCCTCCTGCAGAAGCATCCATCAGAGCTGTACAGCAGCCTCAGGTCATGTGACCGGCCTGAAGACAGCTAAACAGGTATTTACAGCACTAATTTTTAGGAAATACAGGTACAATCTGCTATGCCAGGCTCTATTGGAGGGTCTGGCATAGACTTGCAGGATAGGGTTAACAACCACTTTAATTCCTTATTTCGGGTCAGTTGGCGGAGCTATGCAAATCATTGCTTTACACCTCAAACCGCCAAATGTGCATCCATAACTGCTGATGTTTAATGAAAGCATAGCCTAATATTATAGAGCCATTTATTCTAAAGTGCATACAGCTTGCGCGTGCATTTTGCATGCAGTTTGGAATAAATTCTTCTAATAATAATATGTCTCAAACAGCCCAAAGCACATCCAGAACCACAGGCATATAATGAAATTATAGCCCAATATCAATAATAGGCATTTATTCCGAACTGCATACAAAACAACAAACAGCCTGAACAAGCTGTATGCAGTTTGGAATAAATGGCTCTATAACATTAGGATATGTATATGTTGTACATCAGTGGTTCTGGACGCACATTTGGCTATGTGGGGCACAAAGGAATAATTTTCATTGCGGGCCACTGTCCTACAATGAGGAATATTCCTCCTGTTTTTAGGATACTAGTAAATCTCCTTTTTTTTTTTTTTTTTACATTGTTTTACTGTGTCTTGCATGGATTCCATTGCAGTTTGTTTTACTCCTTTTAGTGCCTTCTCACCATAACCTTAATGGTTATAATGTTTTTTGTTTGTTTTTGTGAAATAAAAAGCAGTATTCTGTGTGAAAAAGTAGTTTTGAATCTGAAAAGTGATGTTTTCATTTCATTGTAGGAGGATTCTCCTAATGGCTTAGCTGACGGCAGAGGTGTGAAATCATTGGTTAATAAAATGACAGTAGCATTAAGGACCAAATCTGTGAATGTGAAGGAAAAGGTTATCAGCTTCATTGAGAACACCTCCACTCCAGTAGAAAGGTGAGTTTGATTCCCTTGATCAATTAGTTTGTTATTTTATCACCGCCCCTGCAATTTGTGTGTGTATTTTTTTTTCTGTTTGTTTTTTTGTGCATTTTTACATCCTATTTCTTGATGGGTGGTTATAAGAATGCATGTTTAAAAAATCCGCTTGAATTCCATCTTACTCGTTTTGCAAGTCAGGGTGCCCTTTGGCCAGCTCACAGTTCAAACTTGTCCAAAGAGTTATCAGTCGTTTTGGCTCTAAAGAACAGATTGCATAGAGCTTGATGAATTGACCAATAACATAAATGTGCTTTAAAACCATGAAATACAAGCAATTTTCACTACTTGTTCTGTGTTTGGTAGGGGATTTTTGCAATGTGACCCTGGTCCTTTCAATGGACCCAGGCGTGGGATCATGAAAATGATTTCAAGATTGATAGGTTCCCAATATACAAGTACATAGGATTAAAGGCATACTAGTGTTTGTGTACAGTTGTATTCAAAATTATTCAACCCCCACTGAAATTGATTGTTTTGGCCAGTTTGACACTGATTTTGATCATTCAGTCATCCTGCTTACAATTAAATCAAAGAGGCACGTGTAGGCCAGACAAATATAACATAACATTAATAATGAAATAACCACAAATGTATTTTCTGTGCTCACATCATTTATCAGTTTTTATTCAACCCCCAAGTGACATTCAATCTCAGTACTTAGTACAACATCCTTTTACAGTTATAACAGCTTTTAAACGTGAAGCATAGCTTGACACAAGTGTCTTGCAGTGATCTACGGGTATCTTCACCCATTCGTCATGGGCAAAAGCCTCCAGTTCAGTCACATTCTTAGGCTTGCGCACTGCAACTGCTTTCTTTAAGTCCCACCAGAGGTTCTCAATCAGATTTAAGTCTGGTGACTGCGATGGCCACTCCAAAATGTTCCAGTCTTTAATCTGCAACCATGCTCTAGTGGACTTGGAGGTATGCTTGGGATCATTGTCCTGTTGAAAGGTCCAACGTCTCCCAAGCCTCAGGTTTGTGACGGACTGCATCACATTGTCATCCAATATCTCCTGGTACTGAAGAGAATTCATGGTACCTTGCACATGCTGAAGCTTCCCTGTACCTTCAGAAGCAAAACAGCCCCAAAGCATGATTGACCCCCCCATGCTTCACAATAGGCAAGGTGTTCTTTTCATCATAGGCCTTGTTCTTCCTCCTCCAAACATAGTGTTGATCCATGGGCCCAAACAGTTCTAATTTTGTTTCATCAGTCCACAGAACACAATCCCAAAACTTCTGTGGTTTGTCCACATGACTTTTGGCATACTGCAGTCAACTCTTCTTATTCTTTGGAGACAGCAAGGGGGTGCCACCGCCTTGGAGTTCTGGCATTGAGGCCTTCATTACGCAGTGTGCGCCGTATTGTCTGAGCAGAAACTTCAGTACCCACATCTGACAAATATTTTCTCAGTTCCTCAGCAGTCACACGGGGACTTTTCTCCACTCTACGCTTCAGGTAGCACACAGCAGTCAAAGTCAGCATCTTCTTTCTGCCACAACCAGGTAGCGTTTCAACAGTACCCTTTGCCTTGAATTTGGTAATGATGCTTCATATGGTGTCTCTTGGTATGTTTAACATCTTTACAATCTTCTTATAGCCATTGCCCTTCCTGTGAAGAGTAATCACCTCTTCTCTTGTCTTCCTGGACCATTCTCTTGACTTCACCATGTTTGTAACCACACCAGTAAATGTCTAGAAGGAGCCGAGTATCACAGTCATTTTAAAGCTGCCTAATTGGTGCTTATTAGGCTTTATTGCTGCTCCCTGACATCCACAGGTGTTTTCAATACCTGATTGAAAACACTTCAATGAACCTCTGTTCTTCAGAGTGGTAGTCTTTAAGGGGTTGAATAATTGTGTAAATGAAGAATTCACAGAAGAAACATTTACTACTGTATTACAAAACCAATTGATGTCATTTTAGTTGCATATGGTTCTTTAAGAAGTCCTTGTAGGATTTCATTCTGAATACAACTAAATTCCCTAAAACCCTTTACAGCATTGGGGGGTTGAATAATTTTGAACACAACTGTATATCCTGTACATGTCTGTTCTCACCCAAATAAAAGATTCTAATTTTTTACATAGTCTTATTAAAACTTAACATTTCCTTGACTTAATAATGAGCCTGTCATGTCAGGAACAATGTTACTTGGCTCTACTGTGGCGTCCAATTTGTGTTTAGAGGTTTGCCTGAACCCCAGAATTGAAGCTGTTCTAGGGCAGACCTATCACTTTTTTATGAGCTCTGCTTTAAAACAAAATCCTGGAATTCTGCAGTGATATAATCCAGAAATGGATGAGAGAAACTGCTGGGCCAGTTAACGCCCAGCTTGACGGGTTTATTTTACTAATCTTTAATAAATTAGGTCTTTGCTGTTCTCATCTAATGTGTAATCTTATTGAAATGTCCCATAACTCTCAGTGATGTAATCTTTTTCGGTTTGTATCCTTGCCTCAATGGTGCACTAGAATCACTTTCAATCTTCCTTGGCCAGAGAGGGCGAGTTTGGAGCGGTAAGATGTAGTGAGCTGTGATTCCACCACCACCTCCGTTTTGCACAACGTTTTTTAGTGTGTAGACATCAGTCATGCTGACGCTTGCCAGGAACTACTGACTTTAATAATAATAATCGTACCACACTGCTTAAGAGTCCATTCAGACTTTGGTGCCCTGGTGTGTTGCATTAACAAATGTTTCTTCATGCATTAACATGCATTACTTTTAGGGCAACCCATTCAAGTTAATGGGTTGGCGACCACCATAAAGTCTAAACAGCCATTTGGCAACACAGTGCACCAAAATGCATGTTTTGCATTATTACGTGGGGATGCCATTGCCTTATTGCACCATACCGCACTGGAAAGATGTGAATGGGCCCTCTGTGTGCTGCCTGTTACTAATCCTTCATGTAAAAAGATATGACCTCCTCCTCCATTTTCGGTTGCTAAATTTTCATAAAAAATAAATTAAAAAATTGCACAAATCTTCATACATTTTATGTTTGCATTACTAAATTGTTATCTTTCTTGTGTCCTGTCAGCATCACTGATGTTTCATTCTTCATACTGAAAACTAGAAGGATGCACTCACCACTTCTGTCCTAGCACTGAGACTAATGCTCATCTTCATCTAGAATTAATCTGCTTTCTCTCCATAACATCTTTTCCTCTCCAGCAGTAATTTACATAAGTGTCCATTTTTAATACCACTACATGCCTGAAAAAAACACCAGCCAGATATGCCAGCCTTTTATGTGCTTGGTTTAGTGGCCTTCCGTTTAAGGTGATCAATTTTTAGTAAATCCTAATAGAGGTTGTATAATGTCTATACAATCAGATTGTCTAGTGCAGGAATCCTCAAACTATGGCCCTCCAGCTGCTGTAGAACTACACCTCCCATGAGGCATTGCAACATACCAACATTCACAGACATGACTAGGCATGATCGGAATTGTAGTTCCTGAACAACTGGAGGGCTGTAGTTTGAACACCCATGGTCCATGGATATGCAATTAGTGGACCTCCAGCTGTTGCAGAACTACATGTCCCCTGAGGCATAGCAAGACTCTGACAGCCACAAGCATAACACCTAGAGCCTGATGGGACTTGCTGTTTTGCAACAGCTGGAGGTCCGCTAATTGCATATCCCTGGTCTAGTATATGGCCTAGCTGTAATTAGTACTCCTGTTGTCTTTGCTTAATCCTCTGCACTCTTTGGTGTAAGAGAAACCTGGACACAAAACTTTGCCTAGCGTTCTATCTTTGCGAAGGAGATTATCCTCCTTTAGACAACCAGGGTAGCCAAATTCACCCTCTTATCCAGTAAACGGTGTGGGTGAGTTAAAAAGTACTTTACTTGGTAAAGTGTTTTTTTTTATTTTATTTTTTTATTTTTTTACATGCAGAACGAACATTTATCGAATTTATAGGTTTCCTGGCTATGATGCAGCCGTGTTATTAGAAATCTTGTTTACTTTCTGTCAAATTAAAATTTGTTAGAACTTAACGTGGAGCTGCACTCAAAAGGGGAATCTCTGCTTTAAGGCCTCCTTTTCCCTCCTCTTCACGAAATGGCACTTTTGAGGGGGGGGCAGATACCTAGTTTTGACAGGTACCCACTTCCACTCGGATCACCTAGGCGATCGCCTTCCCCTCCCTGCACTCTTCTGGGACATGTAACAGGTCCCAGAAGACTGCGGGGACCGTTCACAAAGTGCAGTGTGGCTCGCGCATGTGCAGTGGGCACCTGGCTGTGAGGCCCCAAGCTGTCACAGCCAGGTGCCCATAGCTGAAATGCTGGCGCTGGGGATAGAGCACCGATGGAAAGAACGGCTCCGGTCAGCACAGCACTGGATCCTGGGATAGGCGAGTCTGTTTTTTAAGTTAGAAGCTACAGCTTTTGTAGCTGTTTACTTTTAATTAACAAATATAACTGGAGCTCCTATTTAAGGTTGGCTCCAGCCATCTTTTTCTGATTTGAGTTCAAACGAAAGAATGTTTCTTTTAATGTGGTTTGTGTCCCCATTTGCAAGATTTTTCCCTCCTTCATGTTGAGATAAGATTGATGGAAAATTTTCCCAATGGGACACTGACCCAAACTAAACATTGTTTTTTTTTCTTCAGTAAAATAGTGAGGGCTTAGAACCTGTTTTAGGTTATTATGTGTTTTCCGGTCTCTGACAACCACTACCTCCATTTCTTATCCTGCTGTCACTGGAACAGGAAACGAGATTGAAATCCGTATTTATCTTTACAGAATAGCTGGCTCATTATAGCTTTTCTACTTAATTGAAATGCCATTTTTTTCATCCATAGTACATTTTGCAGTGTTTTAACCGACATGCTTTTGGGATTCCTGTACAGAACAATACAAATGGTGTTTGGTGTTAATGTGAAGAAAATAATGACATTTCACTCACCCAGCTGACTTGTTTCTGGCGTGTTAGCATGGTCTTCTCTAGCAGTTATGTCTTTTTTTATGCTTATTGGCTAGCTAACCTCGTCTTAGCAAAATTTGGCACTTTCTGCATGTATCACGCACCTGGGTTTTTTGTATTTATTTTCTGTATACGCATTTTCTAAAACCCTATTGATTTCTATTGATAGACACATCAGCAGCAGTGACAGGGTGGGAAAGCCATACAGAGGTGTAAAGCCTGTATTCAGCATCGGAGATGAGGAAGAGTATGACACAGGTATGAAATGATCGTGTCTGATTCATAAAAGGTGTCTGTTAATATATTCATATTTGATTTCAGGTATTTGTAACGGAGAGTGGACCTGACAGAGAGACATGACTAGGTTATGTGTTTGAAAAAAAGGTTGCCTTATTAGTTTCATGTAGTTTGGGTGTCTAAAATAACCATTGCTCATTAACCACCTCACCACCAATATACGTCTAACAGAGAGACCACTGTACGTCTTTAAAGAAGCGGAGGGATGGCCATGGTGTTCTGGAATGCCTATGATTGCACGGTCATAAGACCTCAAAGATCATAGGCACAAATTACAGCCAGTGAGGGTGGCATTGTGCATTGTGACTACTGTGGTGGCCAATTGCAGTTATCACAAATGTGAACAGATCTACTATTAACATTTGACAGCCCTTTACTTTTTCTGTGAGAATTTTCATTTAAGTAAGCAGTGGCAGATTCAAAGTTATTGTAGGATTTAACAACCACTCCCCCTCCCGCCCCCCCAACATCTCATGTACAGCCTATGTCTCAACCTGCACATTATGCCCCTCATATGCACTTGGGTTTATTTACTAAAGCTGGACAGTGCAATATCAGACTCGCTTCTGCATACCAACCAATCTGCTTCTAACCTGAGCTTGTTCAATTAAGCTTTGGCAATAAAACCCTGGAAGCCGATTGGTTTCTATGCAGAAGTGAGCCTGATTTTCGCACTCTCCAACCTTAGTCAATAAACCCCTCTGTATCTAGTGCACCATTACCAAGCTTCATGTTTTAACCCTCTTGATACCAACATGTTTCTTCATTTACAAAATATTGTGGCAAAAAACAAGATCACCTATTTGAGTGTTTACTTTCCAAGAAGGGCTAACAGTGGGGGTTTTGTACTGCCCTGACATGTGTTTTAAAGGAGAATTCCAGGCATCGACATGCTATTTAAAAGTTACAATGGAACTTGGACAGTGTAACTATGTGTATGAGATACCTGGCTGAAGTCACTGGGAGCTGTAAATCGCTGAAGTAGATGCTGCTACTTCAGTGCTTGTCACTTGCTTTCAGGTCCAATGCTGATTGACTGGCCTGATGCGTCGTGAATACAAGAGGTCGCCAGCACAGACATCAGTGTCACCATCCGTGTTTGGTGACACTGGTCCCAACTGCCTAGCAAAGCCTTCTCTGATTGTACAGGGTGAAGAGCAACCTGTGCGGGTGTCTACAGCAGTGATTTCTAGTGGCATCAGCCAGGTATATTGTGTACATCCAAGCCGAGCCAATGTAACAATGTAAGACAGCTTGTAGGTTTCCTTGATTCCCTCTATGGAACTTACATTGCATTATGTGATATGTAAAAATTGATTTGGAGCTAAAATTTAGGATTGTGTGCAGTAAGTGTTCGGATTCATAGGCTTTCCCAAGCCCACGGTCTAGGTAAATAGTATGTGCAGTCCACTAGAGGAATTATATATTGTCATTTAATTTTCTGTCTGTAAACATGAACATTGTATTTAGGTTTTCCATTGACCAACTTTTTTATGTGGTTTTAAAGTGTTATTTTAAAGGTTTACTCTAATATCGTATAACTCCCATTACAGGTTAGCTTGGCACAAATATAAATCAAATAAGTATGGCACTCATTTGATATATAACTGCCACCATGCACTCAGAAACGGCCCCAAAGCATAATGTTTCCACCTCTGTGCTTGACGGTAGGGATGGTGTTCTTCGGGTCATAGTCAGCATTTTTCTTCTTCTAAACATGGCAAAACTAGAGCTCAATTTTAGTCTCCTCTGACAACCGCACTTTCTCCCGATCCTTCTCTGAATCATTTATATGTTCATTGGCAAACTTCAGATGGGGCTGTACATGTGCCTCCTTGAGGAGGGGGACGTTGTGGACACTGCAGAATTTCAATCCATGGCGGTGTATTGTTACCAATGGTTTGTTTGGTGACACTGGTCCCAACTGCCTTGTGATCATTCACAAGCTCTTCCCAGGTAGTTCTGGGCTGATCCCTCACTTTTCTCATGACCATCCTTCCCACATGAGGCTAAATCTTGCATGGCGCTTCAGACCGAGGGCGATTGATGGTTATTTTGTATTTCTTCCATTTGCGAATAATTGCTCCAGTTGTTTCCTTCTCACCAAGCTTTTTGCTGATGGTCTTGTAGCCCCATTCCAGCCTTGTGCAGGTCTACAATCTTGTCCCTAATGTTCTTTGACAGGTCTTTGGTCTTACCCGTGATGGTGAGGTTTGAATGGAAGGAAGATTCTGTGGACAGGTGTTTCTTATACACATAATGAGTTGTCTTTTAGGCGCACCTTCTTACATTGACAAGACTAATCTGTGTGCCACATACTGTAGCCAGTCTGTGGGAGCCAGAATTATTGTTGGTTGGCAGGGGATGAAATGCTTATTTTACTCCCTGAACTCAATTGCTAACATTTGTATCGGGTGTTTTTTCTGGATTTTTGGTTGATATTTTGTCTCTATCATTGAAAATACACCTATGATAACAAATATAGACCCTTATTTCTTTGTAAGTGGACAAAAGTACAAAATCTGCAGGGGATACAATTATTTTCACCACTGTATCTAAACACATGAACCATAAAACCATATGCGTGTAGAGCCTACCAGTCCTTAGGTGTGGTTGCATTCGTTTTCTATTCATGCCTGTCCTCGGGTGACAATTCTCACTCACGGTCATAGTAGCTTTGTCATCCTACAGTGTTGTGTAGAAAAAAAAAAAAAAAACTATCTCCATAATGTAGAAGGGATATGTTCTGTTGTCTTTAAGCTGGTAAGATGACGCAGGAGGCTGATGCCTCGTTTCCACTGAGCGGATCGGTTCGCTACAGTACGCTATTTTTTGTGTTTCCATTATGAAAGCGTGCCATAAAAGCGAACCGTAACGCACCAGCAAGGGTCCTGCTTCTCATGTGGGTCCAGAGAAAGTGGAACGGTTCCATTAGGGCGGACCTACAAATACATCTCACTGATTGGTGGACGCGCTAGGAATTTTTGCTAAAACCTGAATGGTCCCTGACGGTCCGCTTTGCAGTGGAAACGCTCACGCGAATAGACCGGTCCCATCCAAATTTACTGACCCAAACCGGTCCGTGCAGTGGAAACAAGGCAAAATGCTCCTTTGCAGCAGTCTGTGATTGCCTGTGTCCCAAGGGTTGCAGGTTCGATCCCGGGGGGGTCCAATCAGCCTTCCATCCTTCCGAGGTCGGTAAAATGAGTACCATTGAGTTGGGTAATAATGACAACCATTATCAGCGCTTAGACGCAGTGGCTTCTCTGCAATTGGCGCTATATAAGTGTAAACATTATTATTATTATTTAAACATTTGCTGGTTTGAAATAACATTGCAGTGTACACAGTGCAGTACTATATTTTTGCAGGCAAGTTTTGGACCTATGGAACAAATTTGACACAACATTTTCAATGGTATATTTAACAGTCCAAAAGAGAGCAAATGGGAAAAGTTTAAGGATTACATATACTTCTAACCCCTTCCTGCTGCCTCCTCCTCCTGGCCCTTCAAGAGTTTTTTAAATGCCGGCAAGGGAACATTCCAATCACGTGACCACTGTGACTGGCTGTCACAGCGGTCACATTATTGGAGAGCTCCTGATCGCAAGTATGCATCGGGAGCTTTCCAGTATCCGCTGGTTACTGTGCTGGTAGCGCTCTTGCAGTAATTTGTATACATGGGGCCGCATATATGCAGCCGGTCACCATTGGAGCCCACCCACAGAGAGGCTGCATATATGTGTAGGCCAGTCTGAAGTGATTAACTGTGACACTTGCTTATTACATGAATACCTTTATAGAAAGCACCAAATGCATAATGTTCATCTCCTCTCTTCTTCACGCATTTTGTTTACTACAGGTATACAATAACTGCATCCTATTATCCAGAATCTTTCATATCTCCTTAAAAAAAAATAAAAAAAAAATACTTAAGACAGTGCAGTTGTTGTTGTTGTTTTTAGATTTATTTCTGTTATGTTCTTCCAGATGAGATTGATAGCTCATCGATGTCTGATGATGATCGCAAGGAGGTTGTTAACATTCAAACATGGATAAACAAACCTGATATCAAACATCACTTCCCATGTCATGAAGTTAAAGAAAACGGTCACATGTTTCCAAGGTGTGTAACTATAGAATTGTTTGGCCCCCCCTTTAGGTTTGTTATTAAAGCTGAGTGCTGTTTACATTCCAAAGGGTTTGTATTTTTGTCCATCCAGTCTTGCTATTTACACAGTTCTGCCAGACAGCACATCCAGCCTGGAGACCTGATTTTCTGTGTTGAAGGTAAGTAATTTTGGTTCGCCTTGTCTGTGCCCCAAGCCTCTGATTGGACCATGAGGGAGAAGCAACTTACTGATGACCTGATCTCTGTCACTCGGCTGTCCCCTGTCACTCGGCTGTCCCCTGTCACAATTTTCCTTTATTGGCACATATGCACTGCAGCAAAACGGAGTAGTTGTTGTTCTGTTTTTTCATTTCCTAGTCGGAGCTCCGCTGTGTGTGGGAATTGCAAGAGGTTGATACAAAGTCAATTTCAGGCATTTACAATAGTTGCGTTTAAAAGACTTAGAAGAAAATATTTCAGTGCCATTTGTTCTGCAAAACTGGATGTACACTCATTCTGTGCTAATGTGGAAAAATCAAATATTTACTGGGCAGTTCCCTACGTTGAATTAAATAAGTACAATTTGAAAACCAAACGCACAACTTAAAGTGGTTCTAAAGGCTATAGGGACATTTATTTTAAAGCAGAGTTTCACCCAAAAGTGCAACTTCCGCTTTTTCGTCTCCTTCCCCACCCCTGTGCCACATTTTGGCACATTTCAAGGGGGAGGGGGGAACGGGGACCTGTTTTTGACAGGTCCCCTTTCCCACTTCTGGGAGACTGGACCATGGCGAAGTACATCATCAGCTTTGCCTCCCTTCTGCTGGGCCAGTGAGAGAGCACTTTGCGCATGCACAGTAGAGACCCAGCCGTGAATTCGAAAAGGCTACACTACCAGGTTCTCTTATCAGCAAGGTCGGCGGCGGCACCCATTGCTGGACTCCAGGACTGGTAAGTAAACATCGGCTGCGGTGCCGATTGCTGGACTCCAGGACTGGTAAGTGTCCTAATGTTAAAAGTCAGCAGCTAAAAGTGTAGCTTCTGACATTGCATTTTTTTTTTTTAAGGGGTGGGCGGAACTCTTCTTTTCAAGTATAATGAAAGGCAAAACTTTTATTTCTTAGATTTGGATGGAGTGGAGAGGGATTAGAATGTCTGTTTTTGGTCTTTAACTACTTGCCGACCGCATGGCTGCGCAAAGCAACCTATATATACGCAAACCAATCAACCGTTTGTTGCGATTTTTTTTTTTTTTTTAACCAAAAATAGGTAGAAGAATACGTATCGGCCTAAACTGAGGAAAACATTATATTTTTTATATATTTTGGGGGGATATTTATTATAGTAAAAAATATTGCCTTTTTTCAAAATTGTCGCTCTATTATTGTTCATAGCACAAAAAATAAAAACCACGGAGGTGATCAGATACCACCAAAAGAAATCTCCGTTTGTGGGGGGAAAAAAGGATGTCAATTTTGTTTGGAAGCCACGTCGCATGACACTGCAATAATCGGTTAAAGTGACACAGTGTTGAATCGCAAAAAGTGGCCCAGTCATTTGGCAGCCAAATCCTCCGGGGCTGAAGTGGTTAACTTTGTGATCCCATTAGGGAGATCCGCTCTCTCTTTTTGTCATGTTTACCATCATCATTGAAAGTGAAAGTAAAAGAAAATTCCTTGTCCCAAGAAAAGTAATAGAGAGGAAATCTTCCAATGGGGCACTATTCCTGTTGACCTGGGGGTCCCCAATAAATTCCCTTAATTAGCAGGGGTTTCCTTTTACTTCCTGTTAGGCTATGGGAGAGGAAGTGAAGGGGAATCTCCGCAATGGGACAAAGATGGCAAAAATAAACCTTACTCCAAAATGGGGGGGTTGCCTATAGTTCTGCTTTTTAAGCATCATCTTCATGAAGGTAACAACCCTTCTAAACTGGAGGCATAGCAGAATATGTTTTAGAGCAGGGGTGTCAATCTCAATTTCATTGTGGGCCGCATCAGCATTAGGATTGCCCTCAAAAGGGCCGGTTGTATCTATAAGATTAGATGTCCAGCGCATCCCCTCCCCTTACATTAGATTCAAGAGCCATTCCACTATCAGAAGTTGAGTCCCCCCCCCTCTCCCATACATCACAGTGCATCCCTCTTTCCTTATGATGCTGCTGGGAAGAAGCTGGATGCATTGTTTGAAAGCAGAAAGTGCAAGGTCTGCAGTAGGACCAGAGGAGGGCTGGATTTCTCCTGAGGTGCGAGGGCCACATGAAATTGCCTGGATGGGCCGGATTCGGCCCACGGGCCTTGTGTTTGCCACCTATGTTTTAGAGTGTAATTATAAGTATACCTATGCTGTGTACGAGACATAACTTGTTAAAATAACTTTGTGAAAAAAAATTCTTCCAGATTATAGACTGAGTTTAATTATTTTTCTTAATTTTTTTTTTTTGTTTTACCCTTTTTAATAGTCACCTTCTGGTAACAGCAACCCATATGTACTGTTTGCGGGAGATCCAGTCTAGGAAGGGATTTGCATATATACAGTCACGTCAAGCGCTGAGCACGGTTGTAAAGATCACATCTAAGAAGAAACATCCGGAGCTGATCACATTTAAATATGGAAATAGCAGTTCAACAGGAGTGGAAATATTAGCAGTGGAGAGGTGAGAGCTATCTATCTATCTATCTATCTATCTATCTATATGGTTTAATTAAACGGTGTGTCCTGATCTTGTGTATTCAATACTTTTTTTTTATTTTAGGGTTTTAGCTCATTTACAATATCCTCCTGCCATTTCTTACATAATGTGTCTCTACCTTGTTAGAAACCTTCAACATCTCATAGTTCAGTGCTTCAGTATCTGCCAAGCGTTAGCATGCTCAGTTAGTGACAAGCTGTGCAATACCAGAAAATATGAGACAGAAGAGAGCGAGTGCGGTCACATGATTTACAGTATAAGGTCTGCATATATTCAAAAAACAAAAAATGAGGTCATGTACAGGCAAAAAAAAATTTGTATGGTTTATCTTGGTTTGTTTTTTGCGTGCCAGATAGTTTTATTGATCTCCACAATATGTTCTCTTTTTAGGTACTTAATACCAAATGCAGGAGACGCTACCAAAGCCATCAAACAACAGATCATCAAAGTTCTTGATGCCTTGGAAAGCTAACAGCACCTCCACCACCCTTTTTCTATGTGTTGACAGGATAATAAAGTAGTTAATTTAATTTTCTTGGGGTTCTATTTCATAACACTCCTTTTGCATAAGTTGTGTTTTTTTTTTTTTTTTTTTTTTTTACAATTTCCATTTTGACAAGTGTACATTACTGTACTGAAAATGACTGTTCAGTGGAGTGAAGGAGTGAGATCTGACGTGATTGTCCTTAGCTTTGGAAATGGGGACAATGGAGAAGTGATGTGGACTTTTTTTTTTTCTCTACATTTCTGATATTTTGTGTAAATAAAGGGGAAACACTCAGGTTAGCGTACCGGTGATGGTAAGCACAGAGCCCTGACTGGATCAGTATTGACAGCGGATGGTGCACAGAGAGGACTGTACTATGCACCAGAAGCACTCCTCATCATAACCAAATCTCGTTTACCCACAGTGCACTAATAGGCTCTCTAAGTAGCTTTTTCTTTTTTTTTTTTTTTTGTACATTCCATATATAGTTCCACAGTGCTGAAACCATATCTTCCAGCTGCCCCATTTTTTTCATAACTGTCCCAATTTTCAATGCTCAGAAGGGATTGTTGTATTATTTTTTCGTTTTTTTTTTTTTAAATTGGCATTGCATATGAAATTGTTTGGATTAAAACTAAGTGGGGTTTGAGCAAATCAAGGTTTGGATCCCAAAGGAGAGCTCAATGAAATAGTTTTGTGCATCTACGTTTTTGTTTTGTTTTTGACGGACTATTTGACAGAAAGTCCTGCATGGATCACACCACCCACTGTAGAATTGGTAACCTGATCCAGTATAGCACACCCATGTGAGCCTAGCCATTTTTTAAGGCTGCACATGAGGCAATTCAACTGTGGTGCATGCACTGAGAATCTGGTTGTAAACTTTATCAGAAAAGCTGATGGTCTTAACCGGGTTCCCAACCGTCTCACGCAAATATACTGCTGCAGAATGGCTCTGTTGGGCGAAATCCCATGTGTATAAATACGGCTTTGCCCAGGAGAGCCACCAGAGGCCTCACGGGCTCTGCCAGCCATGTGCAATTGCAAGCACGAGTGGGAGCACAGGGGTTTCTGTGTGTGTAAATACACCAATCCCCATGCTGTCTGAAAAGAGGACAGATCATGTCTTTCTACAAAATAGAAAACACGATCTGTCATCTCCTATAGCGAGTCCCCTTCCCCCCCACAGTTAGAACACATTTAACCCCTTGACCGCACCCTAATGCATATTTATAGCACTGAATTTGGGACCATTCATAAATGTGAATGGTCCCAAAAATGTGTCAAGTGTCCGACCTGTCCGCCGCAATGTTGCAATACTGCAAAAAACTCAGATCAATGCCGTTACTAGTAAAAAAAAAAATTCCATTTAAATGCAATAAATCTTTCCTCTATTTCATAGACACTATGGGGCAGATTCACAGAGCCCTTACTCCTGTCTAACAAGTGTTAGACTGGAGTAATTTCAAATTATGCACGTTTTTTAGCTAGTCGAAAACCTCAAACTATGAATAGACAGCTGCGGGCTTCAATTCGACTGGATTACGTGTTCGTACACCTTCGGATCTACGCTGCAATAAAATTGCGGCCACTGGGTGGACTTCCCGTCGTTTTCCGCGTCGGGGTATGCAAATGAGCTTTTGCCGGCGATCCCCGAAATTACGATCTTCAATCGCAATCTCTTACGGCACCTTTAGTCATCTTTTTTTTGCGTAACACTATACCAGCTTTTTGCTGCTCTAATATTAGACAGCCCATGTTAAGTATGGCCGTCGTTCCCGCGTCAAATTTCTACGTTTTCCGACGTCTTTTATTATTTTTTACGTAAATCGTCTGGGAATAGGAATGTTCGTAAACGACGCTACTCAAACAACGAATGACGTAACAACGTGATTTCGCGCAATGCACGGCGGGAAATTTCTGAACGGAGCATGCGCAGTTCGATCGCCGCGGGGACTCGCTTAATTTAAATGCTTCATGCCCCCTAATCGCGTATTTCGATTACGCGGCGAGAAATAGACTACGCCACCGTAGCGTACGGGCAAAAATCTACCAGAATTTGGTGTAGAGCCTGGTAAAATACGGCAGCGTAGAGTATTTTGATTACGCAGCGCAATATTAGGTGTATGTGAATCTGGCCCTATAACTTTTGCGCAAACCAATCAATATATGCTAATTGCGATATATTTTTTTTTTACCAAAAGTATAAAGACTGCATATCGGCCTAAACTGAGGATTTTTTATTTCTTTTTTGATTGGGATATTTACTATAGCAAAACGTAAAAGATATTGTGTTTTCTTTTTTTTTTTAATTGTCACTTTTTTTGTTTAAAGCACAAAAAATAAAAACTGCAGAGGTGATCATATACCGTCAAAAGAAAGCTCTTTGTGGGGAAAAAGGGAAGTCAATTTTGTTTGGGTACAACGTTGTGCGACCACGCAATTGTCAGTTAAAGCGACGCAGTGCCATATCGCCAAAAAAGGCCCGGTCATTGGGCAGCCAAATCTTCCAGGGGGTAAATTGGGTAAAAAAAAAAAAGACAGTAAAAGTAAAGTATTCTAATGTTCTCTTCACTTATAGTTTGGTCATAACTAGAGCTCCCCTTTTAAATGTTTTCTGTCTTGAGATTTTGGAATGCTGGAAGGTATGGTTAAAACCATACATCAACGTAAACATGTCTGTTTTCCTTTTAATGTGTTTTTATTTGCAAGTAAGATATGGGGAAAAATGTGCAATCTGCGTAGGAATGAATTTAGAGGGGTTAAGACCTCTTTTAACTGCCAATAGCTCTGCAACTAGTCTGGTCTACAGTGAAAACCATATAATGCATCAGCCTCATTAAGCACACAGGGATCTTCAGCATCTCACATACAAACGTCTAAAAAGGAATTGTTTTCTATTTTTTTTTTTTTTAACACAATTCCAACACTGAGACAACAGGACAAGAACAAGTATTCTCTCCACCGTACAGTACTGATGTGACCTGACAGTTCTTGCCTGTACATTTTGCTTTTAACAAAGTCATAACTGCTACTGAAAAATAAAAATGTTATGTAAGAGCATCTGAAATCTTTGAATTCCAAATGGTTGTATCTTTTATGAAACCTTTATATTTTTTAAAAATTGTAAGACTGTTAATATGGCACCAACTTTAGCACAGTTGTCCTTTAACAATGCCTCACGCCTTTGAATGTAGCCCACCTGGGTAAACACTTCATTTCTTTCCCTTCAACCATATTAAATGTGTCATATCTCATAGCCTTTCAGGTGAAAATGTCTCTGCCAGGTCCACTGTGGCCCTGTTAATTTTCTCTATGGTAGAGTGAGTGAGAAACTTGTATAGCGCAACACATGCAAACTGAATCGCCTCAGGGCGCTTGGTAGAGCTGTGCTAATGACAGCTTCCAGGTGAGGCTCTAGTGCAAAAGACCTGGTGGGAGCGTTTCCTGGAAAAAAAGTCTGTAAGATTTTAGAGGGCCCCAGGTGAGGAAGGTTTTTTTTTTGTGTGTGTATTAATTTAAAAAAAATATATATAGATAGAAAATGAGAGGGATATTTAATCTCTATAAGAGATGTGCGGTCAGTAGCTAGTATCGGAGGCAGATGCGCACAGGTTACATATGCCGCAAACTTTGGAGTGAGAGCAATAATTCTAGCACTAAATCTCTTCTGTAACTCTAAACATTTTTAAAGTTTCACCTATGGAGATTTTTTATTTTTTTTCAAATTCCACTTTACTTGATTTTCAAAAAGGTAGGCAGTTACATGTTAATACCAGTCACAATAGTAACACCTTGATATACCGTTAACATATACATCAAACCCCTAGGTTAAACAAGAAAAATAACAGAGAAGCCTTGTCAGTCAGTGAGGCAGGTGGATTAGCTACAGGAGCTCCAACGGCACATGTCTCCTAGGAGTAGGAGCGTGTGTGCTTTAGCTCCAGGCAGGCGTAGGAGGCAGACAGGCAGAGTCCCTCCCAGCCCTGCTAGCCCAGTCCCACTCCAGTTTCCAGCCCTGGAATATCCTGTGCCCCGTTCTGATCTCTCCTCTCCTCAGCTCAGCTCCCTGGCTCTCCGCAGGTAAGAGCCCTCCAACAAAGCTGCTGACGGCCGTCCTTTTTAGGATAAAGCCGCAGCTATACGGATCTCCATTGCTCCTTTCTTTGACCCCCGGCACTCACACACCTCCATCTTCTTCAGGGGCCCCCCCCGCCACCTCCCCGAGGAAATTTCTGCCACTCTGGGGCTTTTTTGAGAGCACCGCGCCAGGCCGCCCTGAATCGTGGGGCCACGGTCTAGGAAAGACCGCAGCTTCACTTGCGGCCTAACGGCGCGCCGCTCCCCACGCCTCTGCTGTCCTCATCCAGCTTCCAGGGAACCCCCCTTACCCCAGAAGGACAGTCACTCTGCCCTGCTTTCACCCTCTCAGCCCCCAGTTCTTAGAGAAGCACCCTATCAGTCAGCCCTCATCCCACCGCCTGAGCAGGCAGCCAGACCAGCAACGGGGTCACCCTCTCAGCCCCAGCCCCCCCCCGTCTCCCCAACGTACAGAAGCTTGATCCAGGGGTTACCCGATCGCCTCTTACAGGGGTCAGGAAGGAATTTTTTTCCTACCGGAGCATATTGGCCAAGCGCTGCCAGGGTTTTTTGCCTTCCTCTGGACCAAGCCAGGAGAGAGGAATTAGCCAATTCCTCTCCCCACTGCCCCAAAATCTCCACCTCCTCCCCCCCCCCCGGTGTATTGGCGATCATGGCATGTCGGCAATATTCTGCCGAAACCATTTGGAGTTTGAGGCAATGCGCCGCAATACTGCCAGCCATCACCAAAAAGGCCCTAAGAACTGAGCGACTATTGAGAATCGATCATAGATCGACGGTCAGACATTTCAGCCATTTACCCCAGCTCAAGCACATATCATGTGCTTTGATTAACACAAGATCGGCAGTAAAACACCGACTAGAAATCCGCGACTTCATTCAACAAAATGATCTAGACTGTCTCTTTATTACAGAGAGCTGGCTCACAGCCGACTGTAACACCATTCTAGGAGAACTGGTGCCAGAAAATTACCGTATCATAACGGAAAACAGAATAGGGCAAAGAGGAGGCGGTCTGGCGGTGATCTACAAGGCTCATCTTATGATCACCAAACCAGTCCGCCAAAACCCTCTTCCATTCATGGAAACCCTTACTCTGCAACTGCAAGCAAATTCAAAGGAGACCGTCCACATTCTGCTCTGCTATAGGCCGCCCGGCCCTAAATCGCAGCTGCTATCATTATGGACGGATTTCTTCTCCACTTACACCCTCAACAGCAAACATCTTTTGCTGCTCGGGGATTTCAATCTCTGGGCCAACTCCTCACAAGACCCCATTGCCGACGCCTGTATTGACCACCTGGAAGGATTAGGATTACAGCAACTAGTATGTGGGCCATCACATGCTTCAGGTCACACACTTGATCTTATTTTCAGACAAGCTCTGGAAATAAAAATTCGGGAAAATGAAAAGTTGCCATGGACAGACCACCATGCAATTATATTCAGTATTTCCACCATCCCCCCCGCAACAAAAACATCAAATCCAGTGATAACACACTGGACTAGATGTCAGAAGAAGCTCCACTCGGAACTCTTCAAAACTACTTTAAGGAAAAAAATAGAAACAACTCAGCCGCATCAAACGGCCGTTGAAACATTGGAAACCATAAACTTGGCCATGCTACAGTCAGCCGACTTGGTAGCGCCGAAACGAAGAACCCGCATTCGGAAAAACAGCAGCTGGTTTAACAACCAGCTGTCGTTACTGAAGCAAGAACGCAGAAGGGCAGAATCTGCCTGGAAAAGATGTTCGTCAGAGCTAAAACTATCCATCTACAAGGCGACTACAAGAAAATACCACAAAGGAATTTTCCAAGCCAAGAAAAAGTATTTTTCGGAGGCTATCAACGGTGCCCTAAACCGCCCCCGCGAACTCTTCAAGATGGTCACCCAGACCATGAAACCAGGATGCATTGAAGCCCCCAGTTCGGACACACAAGAATTTTGCAATGAACTATCGGATTACTTCATTGATAAAATCAAGGCAATCCGTGAAAGCATTCAGCAAAACAATTCCCCCCTCAGCCCCCCCCCTGCAGCCTCTCACACAGCACCCATAGTAATTCTCCTATATCAGGTAAGTTTACCCTGGGACCCATCTTCATTGAGACCACCAAGAATGTCATTGGCGCTTTGCGTAATGGCACAGCGCCAAATGACATTATCCCCACAAAACTGCTGAAGGAATGCGCCTACATCCTGGCTCCTCCCATCACGCAGCTTATCAACCAGTCTTTCTTGGAGGGCATAGTGTCCTCACAGTTGAAACAGGGTATAATCCAACCCATCCTTAAGAAACCCTCCCTGGACCCCAAGGACCCACTCCACCGCCGTCCCATAACAAGCCTCAACGTACTCTCAAAGATAATGGAAAAAGTAGTGGTACAACAGCTGCAACAGCATCTAGATACCTACAAGCTACTTGACCCATTGCAATCAGGCTTCCGTCCCGGACACGGGACGGAAACAGCATTGCTGAAAGTATGGGACGATGTTCTCAAGGCCGCAGACGAAGGAGAATCTTGTCTTCTAGTTCTGTTGGACCTAAGTGCCGCTTTCGACACTGTAGACCACAAACTGTTACTGACTCGGCTTGCTGAAGTAGCCAGAGTCGCAGAAGGCGATTTATCTTGGTTCTCCTCTTTTCTGGAAAACCGATCGCAAACAGTGAAGTTAGGACCTTTTATGTCTGAGAAACGCACAGTAACATGCAGAGTCCCTCAAGGATCGCCTCTGTCACCAGTGCTGTTTAACATATATCTTCGTCCTCTTTTTGAGATTATCAGCAGCCAAAAACTGCTCTACCACTCATATGCAGATGATACGCAACTGTATTTCCGCATCTGCAATAGACAGGATCACCACCTCAATCTAGAGACATGTCTCTCTTTGATAGAGGACTGGATGACAAAGAGTTATCTTAAACTCAATGGAGCGAAAACAGAACTTCTCCTGTTTCACGCCAAGTGTAGGAATCAACTTTCAACAGCATGGACCCCCCTGCCTATTTTGGGCAAGCTCATCACCCCCAGCGCCAAAGTCAAAAGCCTAGGGGTCATTTTTGACTCCTTTATGACAATGGACGCACAAATAGGGTCAGTAGTCAGCGGATCTCACCATCTACTGTGCCTACTACGTAGACTCACTCTGTTCATCCCTAAAGAAGATTTATCGGTCGTGGTGGGAGCAATTGTAAACTCCAGGCTGGATTATGCAAATGCCCTTTACCTCGGACTCCCCAAGTACCAAATCGCTCGTCTGCAAGTCGTTCAGAATACGGCCGCCAGACTTGTGACAGGGAAAAAACCCTGGGAATCTATCTCACCTTCACTGCGAGCCCTTCATTGGCTGCCAGTTAAAGACAGAATTTCTTTTAAAGCTCTCTGTCTTACGCATAGATGTGTCCATGGGAATGCCCCCCTCTATCTATGCGAAATAATAAAAGCGCATAACCCCAATCGCGTTTTGCGATCCACGAATCAGAACCTGCTCCAGGTTCCGAAAGCCAACTTCAAGTCCAAAGGAGAAAGAAGATTCGCGATCCAAGGTCCCAGACTATGGAACGCTTTACCAACCAGCATTCGGTTGGAGGAGAACCACCTAGCATTTAGGAAAAGGGTCAAGACTTTTCTCTTTTGATATCAAAGGAGACAGGAACAACAAGCGCCCAGAGGCGATTCAGTTCGCATGTGCCGCGCTATACAAGTTTTCATTCATTCATTCAGAAGAAACCCATAGTATATTGTCCCATACTTAGGCCTTAACTTATCAAAAATATGCCTTCCCCTCCTGTTCTCCTACAATCTGGGGTTACCTTGGCACTGGCTACTCCTTAAAACAAGCCTCTTATCTCAATCCCTATAGTCCCCCTACCCTCTAAAAGAAAAAAAAAATTCCCCCTCCCCCCCCCCCCCCCGCATTCCTTTCGGGCCACCTGACGGGAGGTCGACCCTGTGCATATTCATGTCCTTGCCCTATTCATGTCTCCTGATTTGCTTCAACTTCGAGGAGAGTTCCCCCCTCCTTGGAAGCCAAAAAGGAGTTCCAAGGTGCCCAGATCTCTAGATACCTTTCCTGTTGACGTGAGGAGAGAACCATGTCCTCTAGTCTGCTAATCTCCTTCACCTTGCGGGCCCACATTTGTATTGTTGGAGGTGCTGCTCATTTCAATGAGGATCCTTCTAGCTGTGTTGTTAATAGTCCATAGCATACCGAAAGTGTGTGGGCTACTGCTCCCTTTCCATTACAGAGCTTCTTAAAGCGGGTCAGAGGTCTGATAAACCTATCTGGGTCTGGAAGTACACTAAAAAAATTAGCGAGTTGAAGTGCACTCCAAAATTTCAGCCCAAATCTGCTCCCTTGCTCCGACATTTCCTCTAACTGGATGCATAAATGCATCCAGTGTCAACCAAATTTCGAAAATCGTTTCCCTCGCATCCTGGTTGGAATGTAGGATTACCTAATACCGGGTACAGGGGTGATGTTACAGGGATTTTCTCCAGGATGGGTAACGGCATCGAACATAATTTAGCCGTGTTTCCCACCACCGGGTGTTCATTTTTCTAGGCAGTAACTTATAACACCATGAGGATCCATTTAATCGAATCTGTGATTGGGCTTGTTCTATCTAAACCCAAAATGTTGTTCTCTCTGTGTCTGTTCCAATCTATAATTCTATTGAGGTGTACTGCCTGATAATATTTCCGTACATCTGGTACTGATAGCCCTCTCTGTGCCTTAGTAAGGGTCAGTTGTTTACGCTGTATCCTGGGATGTTTATGTGCCCATATAAATTTGAATATTATCCTCTGACACTGTTTGAAATAACTTAAAGGAATGTATAATGGCAATGCTTGAAATAAGTATAGGAATTTAGGGAGTATGCTCATCTTTATAATGTTACAGCACCCTAACCTAGTATTAGATAAATGGAATCCGGGGTATCATAACAGCCTAACTTTTTGTAGTAGGGCTGGGAAATTTAAATCAAAAATATTAGCTGCGTTTGCTGGGATTAGGGTGCCTAGATTTAGGGCTTTGTCCATCCATTTAAACTTGAAGTTTCCCTTCAACTGTGTTATCGCTGTTTGTGGAAGATTAACCGACATTGCCTCAGATTTATTAAAATTAATGCGTAGGTTTGAAATCGAACCATATCTTTTAAATTCTCTCATCACTTCCAGTATTGTAGACACCGGATTACTGAGTGTGAATAACATATCTTCTGTGTATGCCGAGATTTTACACTGTATATCCTTTATTTGTATTCCTCCTATGTCCTGATTTAAACGTATCATACAGAGAAAGGGTTCCAGCGACAGGGCGAAGAGTAGAGACAGGGGACATCCCTGTCGTGTCCCGTTAGAGATATCAAAGGTTTCTGAAAGTATTCCATTGACCCTTACTCGGGCCGATGAACAAGAATAGATCGCAGATGTCCATTGTAGTGCTTTACTGCCAAAACGTATATACTGCAGTACTGCCTGCATATAGCTCCAGTTCACCCTGTCGAAGGCCTTTTCAGCATCCGTGTTCAGGAATACCGATTGCATCTTAGTTATATTTGCTATCTGATGTAAGTTATTAGCTTTTGTGGTATTATCTCGGGCCTCTCGTGCTGGGATGAATCCCACCTGGTCTAGATGTATCAACCTAGGTAAGTATACATGGATCCTGTTCGCTAAGATCTTTGCTAATAGTTTAAGGTCCTGATTTAGAAGGGAAATTGGGCGATAGCTTCCACAGAGTGCCAGATCTTTCCCCTCTTTCGGTATCAATGCGATATACGCTAACAGGGTTTATTTTGTTAATGATGCTGAAGAATCCAGTGCATTAAATAGTTTAGTCATATAATTCACTAATGCGGGGAGTAGTGTTCTATAATATTGAGCAGTAAGGCCGTCCGGGCCCGGCGCTTTCCCCAGTTTCGTCGCTCCCACCACTTATTTTTTAGTGATGGGTTCCTCTAATTTCTCCCTAGCCCCTTCTGGGAGTTTAGGCATTAGTGAGTCCGATAGGTATTTCTCCATCTGGTTTGCAGTAGGGGGACTACTCTGAAGATTATACAGGGAATGGTAATATTTTTGAAATTCTTGAGCTATGTCCCGTGGTTTTGTAACCTTTGAATTATTAGATGTAATAATCTGGGGGATATAATTACTTAGCTTCTGGTCTCGCAGGGCTCTGGCTAGTAGTTTCCCACATTTGTCTCCTGATTCATATGAGATTTGCCTACATCTTTGTATATCCGCCTTTGCTTTATAATAGAGGATATCTCTAATTTGTGTTCTTTTCCTAACAAGAGCTCTCTCTACTGATATAGAACGTGTCTGCTTATGCTTCCCCTCCAATAGGGTTAGTGCTTCCAACAGACCTTTAAGCTTTTTTGACCTTTCTCTCTTAATCCTGGCCCCGTGTTTTATCAACACTCCCCTGATAACCGCTTTATGCGCTTCCCATATTATTCCTGGATCACAGTCGGGGGTATCATTGGCGTCAAAATAAAAATGTATCTCCTTGGTCACGTCTTTCAGGACCTCTTAGTCTCGTAATAGGCTTTCATTTAATCTCCATTGGTTGGATCTAAGTTTAGGAAAATCTTGTAAATCAGATGTAAGCAAAATAGGTGCACGGTCTGACCATGTGATAGACCCTATTTTGGATTCTTTCACAGAGTGGAGTTGAGCATGTGATACCAAAAAAATATCTATCCGGGAATATGTTTTATGGGGGGAGGAGAAGAACGTATAGTCCTTTTTCTTTAGGATGAAACAATCTCCATATGTCAATTAATTGATTCTTGTGCAGGGTTTGCATAATGTGCTTTTGAGTGCTATGGGTAGTGGATGACATTCCTGTCCTTTATATCTAAGGGAACATTCAAATCCCCCCCCCCCCCCCCCAAGATCAAGCTCCCGTCTGTGAATTCCATAAGACTCCCAAAGGTCTTGTTCAGAAAGGTCACTTGGTTCTCATTGGGCGCGTATAAGGTGGCTAGTGTAACCCTTAGGCTGCATTCAGACCTAGGCATTTTGTCGCCCTACGCCCGATGCTGAAGCAGCCTGACATACGCTGGAGGGGCGAATTTACATTGTCGGCTATGGAGATGGTTCACATCTCCACGCCGAACGCCGAAACGCCAGATGCCTGAAACAAGTACCGGACCCTTTTTTTCAGGCGTCTTGGGCGTTTGGCAATAGCCGACAATGTAAACATCACCGCTCCAGCAAAAAGAAAAGGGCGTTTTGTCGCCGCAAATCGCGGGGACAAAATGCGTTTTTCATGTCGCCCAAATACGCTGCTGCCGCAGACGCCTAGGTCTGAATGCAGCCTTATGTTACCTATTTCCCCTTTTACAAATAGAAATCGTCCTGCCGTGTCATGTCTAGTATCTATATATTTCCACGGTATTCTCTCAGCTAGCATAATAGATACTCCTCTTGACTTTGCCATTTGATTTGTCGAGTGGTAAACTGTTGGGAACCCACGACTTTTTAAATTCAGAACTTTATCATCTATAAAATGTGTCTCTTGGATAAATGCAATATCCGTTCCCATTCGTCGTAGATCCTGAAGAAGGATTTTCCTTTTCTCTGGTATATTTATCCCCTTGGCGTTTAATGATTATATGTCTAGGGTCTCCATCCCGTCTTACAGTCTGTCAGAAAGAGAAGAAAAAAAACCCTATACTTCTCCCTTACCCACCCCACCCTTCCCATATAGAGAGGGTAATTACCTTCTCTATCTAATATATTTGCTCTTGCTAAGAAAAAAAAAAACGCTCACCGTCTCAGGGGTATCTGAGCGTCCACCTATTAGGATATGTATAGGCCTGAAATGGTCAGAGGGTTAGGCTCCCGGTTCCTCCTTGGCCCCCATAACATCAAAACAAAATATCCATGGAGAGGGCCATGTAGGCCTCTAGTAGTGCTCTCCAAAAAAAAAAAAAGAGGGAAAGGGCCCCTTTTTAGAATCCTTCCTTAAAAAAAAATAAAAAAAATATTTAGGTTAGGAGGGGGTGTATATGGAGCCCATATTTAGGTGCATTATAGTGCGGGTATTAAATTCCCATATAGTGGGGCAGGTCGAGAGAGGGATAATAAAAAGTAAAATAGAATAAAAAATATGTATAGATAGGAAGGGACAAGAGGGAAGGGGAACGAGGGAGTAGGGGACAACCCCCGCCAACTTGCCCTCATCACCCTGCTCCTCTCTATGCCCCATCGTCCCTCATCCTCCCACTCCCCTCCTGGCCCATCCCATCCAAGTGTCACATCCGATGCAACATAGATTTGAGTATTTAATTGCAGGGACATATTATTCACACCTGTGCCCATGCACTCACTTCTACACATCTACATGTCTATATACATGTGGGGAGAAAAAAAAAACCCAGACAAAAAAAAAGGGGGTGGGATTCTCCTATAACGTAAACCCCCCCCCCCCCCCCCCCCCGCCAGTATTGTATACCCCATGCTGGTATAGTGCAAAAAGTGTACTATATATACACATCGTGTATCCTAACAAGAACTTCACCAGTTCAACAAAAAAAGGAATAAAATGAAGGGACCCATTCCAGGGCCCAAAACTATACCTTTACTTTACCCTTACAGACCACTAAGCCTGACTCATTATGTGTCTATATGTACCTTTCTGTGTCTATATATATATATATATATATATATATATATGTTAAGGTCCCCCCGTGTCCATATCTGTATTTGTGTACTCTATCCAGTACCTCCTCTTTCATATCTTATCTAAAAAAAAACACCCCCAGCCCTTCCCATGCCCCCCCGCCCCCCCTAAGTTGTGCATTACAAGGTGGCATTCTCCAGTTTAGCCGCTTGGATGTGAGTGAGAGAAAAAGGAAAAAATAATACACCAAAAAAAAAAGGGGAACAAAGCACAAAAACCCCACAGGTCGGTCTATCTGCGTGTGCATATATTCTCTCAGATAACATCTCCCTACACCCCCATAATAACCTCCATATTAATATTAACCAAACATATCCGATATCTATTTACACATTATACCCCATTATTACACATTTACATATTATAAAAAACAATATATAATAAAACAAACAGAAAAAAAATATAAAGGGGAAGGAAAAAATTCTTCCTGACCCCGCAAGCTAGATCTCTGGGGGAGAACCCCCCCCTTACTTTACCTTTTTCCCAGTCCTTCCCCTCCCATATTTCCCCCCCTCCAGGCCTCAAAAGAATAAATATATATATATATAGACCGCATAATATATTCTGCTACTCCTCCTGAGAATGGCAATACCACATGTGTGGGACTTTTACACAGCCTGGCCACATACAGAGGCCCAACATCCAAGTAGCACCTCCAGGCGTTCTAGGAGCATAAATTACACACACAAATTCCTGCCAACCTATGACATTGTTGAAGGTCCTTCATATTTCTTACCCATAGCATGTACTGTACATACCAATTACAAACCAAAATACATTCTTCTGAGTAAAGAGTAAAGAAAAGATTACCTGCTGTCTTGGTGGTGCAGTGGTCCATAGGGGAGAGCATCGGTTCAGGTAACAGGCAGATGTGGTCAGCAGCAGCGAAAGGATCGTCCATGCAGCATGCAGGAATACTGTCCATAGTACATGCAGCAGGCAGAGATATGGTTAGTGCAGCCAAAGTATTGGTCCAGGCAGCAGGCAGAACCATCAAGTTTAGGGCCTCGGTCAGGAAAGAATGGGGACAGGGGTAGAGGCTTCTCCCACCCAAATCGCTTTGAAGCCTCCGGGCAACCAGACCCTGTTATAGGAACACAGAAAACCAAAAACTGGTTTTCTGGACTCCGAACACTATTCTGGAGCCCCTCACATATGTGAGACCCCTGTGTGGCAGGGTGCAAGATCAGTCCAAGGGGCAGGCAAAAACATGGTCAACAAGCCGAGGTCAGTGCAGGTAAAAGGCAGAAATAGGCGGTAGGCAGAGGCATAGTCGATACAGTCCAGGGTCAGTTCATGTGAAAGGTAGAAACATGGCGGATAAACAATGCAGATGGCAGGCAGAGGCATAGTCGAGAAGCAGTCCAGGGTCAGTTCACGTGAAAGGCAGAAACATAGAGGATAAACAATGCAGGCGGCAGGCAGAGGCATAGTCGATAGTCCAGGGTCAGTTCATGTGAAAAGCAGAAACATGGCGGATAAACAATGCAGACGGCAGGCAGAGGCATAGTCGATAAACAGGCCAGGGTCAGTTGAGTTGAGGCACTAGGTTAGTTGGTTGAGGCAGCAGGGAAATCAGCACAGAAATTGAAAACGGGGAAGTGGCAGTCTATTAGGAATTTTGGATTAATAATTTTCGAAAGTGTGATATCGCTTGAAGCATGGTGTCATACATAGGCCAGGTTGGTCGGGACAGTCGGGGCAATAGCAACTGGTGTCCTTCCTAATTCCACGTTTGCTGCACACCCGACATTTTTTTTGGCGTCTTCTTCTGGTTGCTGATGGTGGAATTCTGTCAGGAAAATGGCGCTCGTGCAGTCTGCTGACACAATCAGAGCGAATTCTTTGTGGGGCAGAGCCTTGCTGATAGATCAGGGCAGTGACGACATTTTCTATGAATCTGATAAAGGGGATGGGCCTTTGCATTGATTTTTGATAAATGACGTATGAATTATAAAGGGCCATATGAAAGAAGTATATTGCAACTTTTTTGTACCAGAAAAGAGTCTTTCGTATTGAGAGATAGGGCTGCAGCATTTGATCGTTTAGATCCACCCCCCCATGTACTTATTATATTCGTTGATACAGCAAGGCTTTCGAACGGTACGGCGTCTCTTGTGAAGTTCCACTGAGGTGTCATTGTGGATAGTCGACAAGATGTAAACGTCTTTCTTATCCCTCCACTTCACGGCCAAAACTTCTTCGTTCCTCAGGCTTGCCGATTGCCCCCTTTGTAGGTTTTTGGTAACTAAACTCTGTGGGAAGCCTTTCCTGTTTTTACGTGCAGTACCACAGGCCAAAGTTTTATTCAGGAATAGGTGGCGAAAAAGGGGCAGACTGGTATAGTAATTGTCCACGTATATGTGATACCCCTTTTGGAAGAGTGGGAATGCCAACTCCCATACAATTTTCCCGCTTATTCCCATATACGATGGACACTCAGGGGGCTGGAGATGGGAGTCTCTGCCTTCGTACACACGAAAGGCATTCACATAGCCGGAGGAGCTTTCACAGAGCTTGTTTAGCTTCAAGCCGTACCTCGCTCTCTTACTGGGAATATACTGTTTTATTCCCAGCCGGCCAGTGAAATGGACCAGGGATTCGTCCACAGAGATGTTCTGTTCCGGGATGTAAAGTTCAGCAAACTTCTTATTGAAAAAATCTATTAGGGGGCGAATTTTATATAATCTATCAAGGTCCGTATGATTTTGGGGGGGGCACTGCGAGTTGTCGCTGAAATGCAGGAACCGTATGATCATGTCATAGCGGAACCTGGATATCGTAGCTGAAAAAATTGGCATATGGTGGATGGGCTTTTTAGACCAATACGAATGAACTTCATTTTTTTTTGTAAGTCCCATATTCAGCGTAAGGCCTAAAAACAATCGCATATCCTCCATTGTTAGGGGTCTCCATACAAAGGGGTGGGCATAGCATGAGTTGGGGTTGTTTTGTATCTACTGACGTGCAAAAAGATTTGTTTGGTCTATGATGGTTTGAAGGAACTCATTAGGGAAAAATAAATTAAAAAAATCGATTTCAGAGAAACCTTCAGTGTTGGCCTGCACACCTGGCTGTGCTGTGAAAGGGGGGCTTGTGGCTGACCCTGTGCTAGAAGGCAGCCACAACGGGTTGGCCAAGCCATCCGGTAGATGGGTTTGGGACCTACTTCCTCGGCGTGGAATTCCAGAGCTTGTACTGGGCCCTTCCTCCTGGGGTATAGCGCCGTTAGCATTTGCTGATTGGCCACTGGGGTGGCCGGCGCTGCTGGTAGATGCCTGGGGTTCAGACCGTGGTACTTTTGGATGGACTACTTCCTCCTCCTCCTCCGATTCGGATGTACTGATTTGGGGGGGCTCGTATTCCGAACCTGAATCGAAAATGTTCTCAGTACTGTGATGGGGCGGTGAGAGCTCCCCGCTGCTCTCATCGCTCTGGGCTATAATTTGGTATGCCTCTTCTGTGGAAAATAATTTTCTGGACATGGTGGCAGGTACTCGGTACTTCTGATGGGGGTGACGGGTGCTCTTGATGTGGGTGACAGGTACTTAGGTACTCCTGATGGAGGTGACGGGTACTTCTGATGAGGGTGACAGGTACTCCTTTTTTATGGGGGTGACAGATACTCAGGTACTCCTGATGGAGGTGACAATTACCCTTGATGGGGGTGACGCGTACTCAGGTACTCCTGATGGAGGCGACGGGTACTCAGGTACTCCTGATGGAGGCGACAAGTACTCCTGATGGGGGGCGACAGGTTCTGAGGTACTCTTGATGGGGGGTGACGGGTACTCTTGGTGGGGGGGTGACAGGTACTCTTGATGGGGGGGTGACAGGTACTCTTGATGGGGGGGTGACAGGTACTCTTGATGGGGGGGTGACAGGTACTCTTGATGGGGGGGGGTGACAGGTACTTGGGTACTTTTGATGGGGGGGTGACAGGTACTCTTTATTCACTTTACACTGTAACTAACTGTAACTCACTGTTTCTGATATCTCCTTCTCACACAGGATCCGTGTGTGAGGAGAAGAGCCCAGAGACAGCGGTTACAGCGCTGTTTGTTTACATTTGTGACCGGCTGTGATTCGACACAGCCGGTCACGTGGTAAAGAGCCAAATTTCATTGGCTCTTTACCCAGATCGGGACGAGGCAATGTCCAGGGGACGAGCCTCGTGCCTGATCACCGCAATTTGCGCGCACGATCGCCGCACTGCACGCGCGCGGGACAGTGCACGCCGGGTTGTTGTGTAAGTGACCGGCTGTGATTGGAAACAGCCGGTCACGTGGTAAAAGAGCCAATTCTATTGGCTCTTTACCGCGATCTGGGACGGGCTGTCTCCGAGGGACTCGCCGTGTCACCGATCGCCGCCATCAGATCTGTGAGGAACCCGCAATAGCGCCGAGAAGGGATGGACGTTGGGCAACGTCCACTCTCATCTGCGAGGGGTTCCTCCGGACGCGAATTTACTATATGCCGGTATTGAAGGGGTTAATGTGTAAACCACTGGCATTTAACTGGCAGTGAAGAGGCATATTGCCTCCTCACCGCCTTCTTTAAACCCAGCACTAGCGAGCTTGCAGATCAGCACTATATAATTCAACTGTCTGCCCTCATTTTGTAAAGCGCTGCGCAAACTGTTGGTGCTATATAAATCCTGTATAATAATAAATAATAATAATGTGTCTTGATCTATGTATTTCTGCAATTGCTGCAAAGCATAACTTCACAGCCATGGCATTTTAGAAACAATATAATTTGATACATTTTGGGGGGGCGCTGTTAGGTAGACTGTGTAGGGTCCCAAAACAGCAGCCCTTATTAAACCTATTACTGCATTTTCTGCATCCACAAGCATTGTTTTATTGTTATATGGCAGTCATTTATTTTCCAAGAGAATTTTATTTTTGGTACGTAAGGTTATGTAAGAATCTTTTTAATGAAAGATCTTTCAATAAACTGTAAAAATCACATCTACCAGAAAGATGATTGATAAAAAAAAAAAAAGGGTCTGGTTAACACTGTATTATGTGTCTGGGTGCACATACCTGTTTACACAGTGCAGGGTGACTGTAGCTCATATAATTGTTCAGTGCATGTGGAAAAGTATTCCCAACACTTCACTTCTTCCACATTTTGTTATGTTATAGCCTTATTCCAAAATGGATTAAATTCATTATTTTCCTCAAAATTCTACAAACAATACCCCAAAAAAATTTATTAAAAATAAAAAAGGAAAAAATCCCATGTACATGTTGTAAGTATTCACAGCCTTTGCTCAATACTTTGTTGAAGCACCCTTGGCACCAATTACAGCCTCAAGTCATTTCGAGTATGATGCTACGAGCTTGGCATACCTATTTTTGGGCACTTTCTCCCATTCTTCTTTGCAGGACCTATCAAGCTCCATCAGGTTGGATGAGGAGGGTCATTGCACAAACATTTTAAGATCTCTCCAGAGTTCAATTGGGTTCAAGTCTGGGCTTTGGCTGGGCTACTCAAGGTCATTCACAGAGTTGTGCTTAGGGTTGTTGTCCTGTTGCAAGATGAACCTTCGCCAGAGTCTGAAGTCCAGAGTAGGGTTGTCCCGATACCACTTTTTTAGGACCGAGTACAAGTACTGATACTTTTTATTATGTACTCGCCGATACCGAATACCGATACTTTTTTTAAATGTGTCCCCAAATGCAGCCATGTCCCCCCACATATATTGCAGCCATGTCCCCCCACATATATTGAAGCCATGTCCCCCCACATATATCCAGCCCCACATATATCCAGCCATGTCCCCCCACATATTGCAGCCATGTCCCCCCATATATTGCAGCCATGTCCCCCCACATATTGCAGCCATGTCCCCCCATATATTGCAGCCATGTCCCCCACAGATGCATCCATGTCCCCCACATATTGCAGCCATGTCCCCCCATTAATTGCAGCCATGTCCCCCACAGATGCAGCCATGTCCCCCATAAATGCAGCCATGTCCCCCACATATTGCAGCCATGTCCCCCCATATATTGCAGCCATGTGCCCCACAGATGCAGCCATGTCCCCCATATATGCAGCCATGTCCCCCACATATTGCAGCCATGTCCCCCCATATATTGCAGCCATGTCCCCCACAGAGGCAACCATGTCCCCCATATCTGCAGCCATGTCCCCCACATATGCAGCCATGCATGTCCCCCACAGATGCAGCCATGTCCCCCACAGATGCAGCCATGTCCCCCACAGATGCAGCCATGTCCCCCACAGATGCAGCCATGTCCTGTCCCCCATAGATGCAGCTATGTCCCCCCATAGATGCAGCCATTTCCCCCCCATAGATGCAGCCATGTCCCCCCATAGATGCAGCCATGTCCTGTCCCCATAGATGCAGCCATGTCCTGTCCCCTATAGATGCAGCCATGTCCTGTCCCCCATAGATGCAGCCATGTCCTGTCCCCCATAGATGCAGCCATGTCCTGTCCCCCATAGATGCAGCCATGTCCCCCCACATATTGCAGCCATGTCCCCCATACCTAGTACACCCCATACCCCACATATATCCAGCCTCCCATATATCCAGCCATGTCCCCCACATATTGCAGCCATGTCCCCCCATATATTGCAGCCATGTCCCCCATAAATGCAGCCATGTCCCCCACATATTGCAGCCATGTCCCCCCATATATTGCAGCCATGTGCCCCACAGATGCAGCCATGTCCCCCATATATGCAGCCATGTCCCCCCATATATTGCAGCCATGTCCCCCCACATATTGCAGCCATGTCCCCCCATATATTGCAGCCATGTCCCCCACAGATGCATCCATGTCCCCCACATATTGCAGCCATGTCCCCCCCCCATATATTGCAGCCATGTCCCCCACAGATGCAGCCATGTCCCCCATAAATGCAGCCATGTCCCCCACATATTGCAGCCATGTCCCCCCATATATTGCAGCCATGTGCCCCACAGATGCAGCCATGTCCCCCATATATGCAGCCATGTCCCCCACATATTGCAGCCCTGTCCCCCCATATATTGCAGCCATGTCCCCCACAGAGGCAGCCATGTCCCCCATATATGCAGCCATGTCCCCCACAGATGCAGCCATGTCCCCCACAGATGCAGCCATGTCCCCCTCAGATGCAGACATGTCCTGTCCCCCATAGATGCAGCTATGTCCCCCCATAGATGCAGCCATGTCCCCCCCCATAGATGCAGCCATGTCCCCCCATAGATGCAGCCATGTCCCCCCATAGATGCAGCCATGTCCTGTCCCCCATAGATGCAGCCATGTCCCCCCATAGATGCAGCCATGTCCTGTCCCCCATAGATGCAGCCATGTCCTGTCCCCCATAGATGCAGCCATGTCCCCCCACATATTGCAGCCATGTCCCCCATACCTAGTACACCCCATACCCCACATATATCCAGCCCCACATATATCCAGCCATGTCCCCCCACATATTGCAGCCATGTCCCCCCATATATTGCAGCCGTGTCCCCCCACATATTGCAGCCATGTCCCCCCATATATTGCAGCCATGTCCCCCACAGATGCATCCATGTCCCCCACATATTGCAGCCATGTCCCCCCATATATTGCAGCCATGTCCCCCACAGATGCAGCCATGTCCCCCATATATGCAGCCATGTCCCCCACATATTGCAGCCATGTCCCCCCATATATTGCAGCCATGTGCTCCACAGATGCAGCCATGTCCCCCATATATGCAGCCATGTCCCCCCATATATTGCAGCCATGTCCCCCCATA
Source organism: Rana kukunoris (assembly GCA_029574335.1). Taxonomy (NCBI): domain Eukaryota; kingdom Metazoa; phylum Chordata; class Amphibia; order Anura; family Ranidae; genus Rana; species Rana kukunoris. The sequence goes on along the minus strand of CM056050.1, from coordinate 540,472,755 downwards.
TATTGCAGCCATGTCCCCCCATATATTGCAGCCATGTCCCCCCACATATTGCAGCCATGTCCCCCCATATATTGCAGCCATGTCCCCCACAGATGCATCCATGTCCCCCACATATTGCAGCCATGTTCCCCCATATATTGCAGCCATGTCCCCCATAAATGCAGCCATGTCCCCCACATATTGCAGCCATGTCCCCCCATATATTGCAGCCATGTGCCCCACAGATGCAGCCATGTTCCCCATATATGCAGCCATGTCCCCCACATATTGCAGCCATGTCCCCCCATATATTGCAGCCATGTCCCCCCACATATTGCAGCCATGTCCCCCCATAGATGCAGCCATTGCCTGTCCCCCATAGATGCAGCCATGTCCCCCCATAGATGCAGCCATGTCCTGTCCCCCATAGATGCAGCCATGTCCCCCCATAGATGCAGCCATGTCCTGTCCCCCATAGATGCAGCCATGTCCCCCCACATATTGCAGCCATGTCCCCCATACCTAGTACACCCCATACCCCACATATATCCAGCCCCACATATATCCAGCCATGTCCCCCCACATATTGCAGCCATGTCCCCCCATATATTGCAGCCGTGTCCCCCCACATATTGCAGCCATGTCCCCCCATATATTGCAGCCATGTCCCCCACAGATGCATCCATGTCCCCCACATATTGCAGCCATGTCCCCCCATATATTGCAGCCATGTCCCCCACAGATGCAGCCATGTCCCTCATATATGCAGCCATGTCCCCCACATATTGCAGCCATGTCCCCCCATATATTGCAGCCATGTGCTCCACAGATGCAGCCATGTCCCCCATATATGCAGCCATGTTCCCCACATATTGCAGCCATGTCCCCCCATATATTGCAGCCATGTCCCCCACAGAGGCAGCCATGTCCCCCATATATGCAGCCATGTCCCCCACATATGCAGCCATGCATGTCCCCCACAGATGCAGCCATGTCCCCCACAGATGCAGCCATGTCCCCCTCAGATGCAGCCATGTCCTGTCCCCCATAGATGCAGCTATGTTCCCCCATAGATGCAGCCATGTCCCCCCATAGATGCAGCCATGTCCTGTCCCCCATAGATGCAGCCATGTCTCCCCATAGATGCAGCCATGTCCTGTCCCCCATAGATGCAGCCATGTCCCCCATACCTAGTAGTAGATGATGCCACCGCCGCCGCTGCTGCTGCCGCGTTAATCAGCGTGCATTACAGCGCGCATTACAGGCAGCTTTCGTTTGAATACTTGTAATCCCCGCCGCGCCATGTATAGACACTCTCCTTCTCGGGATTGGATGGATCCGTTCAATCCCGAGCAAGGGGGAGTGTCTATACACGGCGCGGCGGGGATTACAAGCATTCAAACGAAAGCTGCCTGTAATGCACAGGGATTAACGTGGCGGCGGCTTTGCGGTATGCGGCGGCGGCGGGGGGGGGGGGGAGTATTCTATTCAGGCATCGGGGGTATTTGGGGGTATTTGGGGGGTATTTGCGGGAGTACAAGTACTCCCGCAAATACTCGGTATTGGTATCGGTATCAGGACAACCCTAGTCCAGAGTGCTCTCAAGGATGTCTCTGTACATTGCTACATTCATCTTTTCCTCAATCCTGACTAGTCTTCCAGTTCCTGGCGCTGAAAACATCCCCACAGCATGATGCTGCCACCACCATGCTTCACTGTAGGGATGGTATTGGCCAGGTGATGAGCGGTGCCTGGTTTCCTCCAGACGTGATGCTTGTCAATAAGGCCTAAGAATTCTTTGTTTCTTTTGTGCCTTTATTGAAATGTGGCTTCCGTCTGTCTAATCTACCATACAGGCCTGATTGGTGAAGTGCTGCAGAGATGGTTGTCCTACTGGTTGCTCTCCACGGAGAAATGCTGGCACTCTGTCAGAGGGCTCTTTCACATGGGCGGACCGTATGTCCGCTTTTTCATCCATCCGTGTGCAGATGAAAAAGGGACATACATTGGTCCCTATGAGATTGCGGGTGTCAGCGGATAAACATGGTCCATGTTCATCCGATGCCCCCATAGGCGAGAGCGGAGAAAAGACAGGGCGGACCCTGCACAGTGTGTGCGGGGACCACCCTGTCATCTGCCGGCTCAGCGGGGATCACTGGAGCGATCCCCGCTGAGCAAGCGGAAGTTCACGGAGCGGATCATCACTGATCTGTCCCGTGTGAAAGAGGCCTTACAGCGCGACTTTGCAAGGTGATGTGGAGGCAACTTCAGTGCGACTTTAGCACGGCTTGAGCGTGACTTTGACCAACTTACAACGTGACTTTTTCCTCCAGGACAGACGACTTTGGCTGTGGCCAATCACAGAATAATCAGCTCTGTGGGAGGGAGGGGTTTGCCTGGGTAAACTTTTTTCTCTTCCTGTAAAGCTGCTTCAGTTAAGATGACGATCCAACTTTGGAGGCGACTTCCATTGAAATCTATGCCTAAAAGTCGCCTTGAAGTATACAGGCAGGGCCGATCCGCCCTATGGGCTCACTATGCAAGCCGCTTAGGGCCCCCCAAAAAGCTGCGGAGGGCCCCCCAAATTACTAGAGGCCCTGCCTGGTGAGAAGTAATTTTCGGCCCCTCACCCCGCTTCTCAACTCGCTAGCTGCATGGGAGAAGGGGTAAGAAGTCACCTCCCCCCGCTTCTCAACTTTAATTTTTAATGTGACATGTCACTGTCGGCAGCGCAAACCCCCCCCCCCCCCCCCACACACTTTAGTGTGATATGTCATTTTGCTTAGTGCCCCAGGGAGGTCAGGATCGGCACTGAGTACAGGAACCTTTTCTGAAGTCGGAGCAACTTCAGTAGTGTACATTAAGGGCCAGATTCAGGTAGATGGGCGCTTCTTTACTTTGGAGTAACGTTTCTCATTTACGTTACTCCGCCGACACTTTCGGCGCAAGTACTGTTATTCACATAGCAGTTGCGCGTAAACTTGCGCCAGAGTAACGATAATGCGCTGGCGTAATCCGACGCAAGTGGAAGTGGGTGTGATCATATGTAAATTATGGGCGGAGCCCAGCGCAGAGGCTTACGTTCAGCGCATCATCCACGGAGCATGCACAGTAAGTGAGGCTTCACTCGGCCCCCTGTGCGCATGCTCACAACTTCCGTCGGCACCACTTCACATGAAACGCCAGCGCAATGTGTTCCGTTGCGCGTATAAAAGCGTCAGCGGAAGCGGCATTCCGGCGCAAAAGTATTTCCGTTTCCCCCCACCCCAGGGAATTTACTTTTGCTCGATTATGGCTGCTCCCGCTACCCCCAAAGAGAGGAGGAACCTCAATTTTAATGCCCAGGAGGTCTCTGTGGTCATCTCCGCTATGGAGAGTTATAATGATTTCCTGCATGGGAAAAAAAGTAGGAAAACCAGCAGGGAGAGGAAGCAGGCCATCCTGGACACCATTGCTGGCCGGGTTAATGTCTTGGGGTACTCCACCCGGACTGCTGGAGATATCCAAAAAAAAAAAATGATCTGCGGCGCAAGGTTCGTGGCAAGGTGGCCACCATCAGGAGGCATGAGAGGGGCACAGGTGGTGGACCCCCATGTCCGGTCAGCCTGACCACAGAGGAGGAGGTGGTCGCCCGCTGCCTGGAGAGGGAGCAATTGGAGGGGGTACCAGGCTATGATTCTGTGGAGGAAGGCTCCAGGACAGGTAAGTGTTTTTTTATCCCCTATTTGGTGTTTTGCATGTGGGGGGGGGGGGGGTACATGTGCCAAGTGTGTGGGACCACCAACATGTGTCTGCTTTGTGTCATCCACAGATGACGGAGCTGGGCCATCATCTGTTGGCGGCCAGTCCACCCCATCCCCCCATCGGCACCCAGTGCCTGTGCCCCTGGATGGTGAAGACACCGAGGTGGAGGAGGAGAGTGCCCACACCACACATGCAGAGGTCGTTGAGGAGGAGCCTGTTGGGGCAGAGCAGGACTTTGTTTTATTGTTAGAGGAATCCTCCTCTTCTGCAGGACCCTCTCAGATCCCCTCCCCCATTATAGGAAGCCCCTCAAGGGCGACTCCATCCCCCCGGGGACAAACATCTACTGGCCCCAGGAAGGCCACCCATAAGACCAGGGGGGTGTCTGATCTGGTCCAGGACCAGGTGGCGAGGGATCACGCCAGGCAGACCCAGCAAATGGGGGAGATTGCTGGGCACCTGGACAGAGTGGCTGACAGCCTGTGCTCCGTGGCCCAGATGTCTTCAGCAGTGCAGGATGTGAGCTGAAACTGCGCTGCAGTGGTGACCAGCCTGGGGGAGGTGCAGTGTGAGCTAAGGGACCTCACTGCAGCCGTCCAGGCAAACAGTGCTGCCATCCGGGACCAGGGGAGGCTGAGTTGGCGGGCCCAGCATTATCAGGTCACCCGGCAGCTCAGGATGCAGGCCCAGCAGCTCAGGGTGCAGCAGGCATGGACTGGCCATAGGGACTACAGGGAGTTTCCCGGTGGGCCGATGGCTCAGTGGGCCGGTTTCAGTGACAGCCTGTCAAAGTAATGGCTGCGCAGCTCGCCCTCTACTTCATGCAGTGATGTAAGAAGGATGAGAAAAATACAGAGGAGATTAAGTGAAATAATAAAAGAGGTGAGGACTCCTTATGTTATGCTACTTATAGTTTATATACTGTTTTTGTGCTTGTTAGCAAACTTAAAGTGGGCCGGTTTGTATGAAGTCCAGGGCCAAATTTTGGTCTCAGTCCAGCCCTGGGGTGCAGGCCCAGACCAGTGCGTACCTCGGCCGGATTGCCGTGGCCTTGGAGGGCAGGCAGGCCACACCTGCCAGGAGTGGCCCACCCAGGGATCAGCCACCTCCAGATGCCCCCCCACCCCCACCCACTCCATCCAGGCAGCTGAGGAGCCAGAGAGGGGCCGCCAGAAGAAGCCCCCGGCATCCCAGATAATTTTTATTTTTATTTTTTTTATTGATGCTCAGGACATGAGTTTTTTTTATTTTTTTGGGAATGCTCAGGTTATGAGATTTTTATTTTATTATTAATACTCAAGTTATGAGTTCTTTTATTTGTGATTATGCTCAGGTTATGAGATTTTTATTTTTTGATACTGCACACGTTGCAGTGTGAATGGTGTGTAAATGTGAGGGGGTGGCACTCCTGCCAGTAAGGGGTGTCACCCTCGGCCGTGGTGGTGAAGTTAACCCCACGGCTGTATGAATGACGTGTGAAAGGTGGATGAATGGACAGCGACATCATTGGGGCCTTGCCGCTAGCGTTGCTGCTCCCAAGTCCTACATGCTGGACTTGGGCTAATCCAATGCGATGTGGATGTGGTGTGTGTGATCTAGGGACATCAGTGGTGTACACGCGTGCATTGTCTGTGTGATTAATGTTTGGGTTTAGTGTCCAAAGATGCCTACGGCGAGGACCCTCCTGACTGCTCTTCCATCAGCAGACTGGTTCTCCTCTGGCAGGGGGGGATTGTCTGGTTGGGGGGTCAGGTCATCACGCATGTCAATCTGCAGGCCTTTTCTCATAGCAAAGTTGTGCAGAATGCAATATGCACCGATGATCTGACACACAAAGGTAGGGGAATACAATAGGGTCCCCCCGGACTTATCCAGGCAGCGGAAACGGGACTTCAGGAGCCCAAATGTTTGCGCCACCACTGCACGGGTTTTGATGTGTGCTTCATTGTATTTTCTCTCTCCTCTGGTTTGGGGGTTCCGGAAAGGAGTCATGAGATGGGGTCCCAGTGCATATGCAGAGTCACCTGTAAGGGAAAAGACAGGAGGATGTTAGTCATGCATGTGCCCCTTGTGATGTGCATCATGGGAGGGGATAGTCATGCCTGCCACCCATGTCACTCACCAACCAGCCAGCTGTCCCCATACATGTTCTGTTTGAATTCTGCTGGGATGGGGCTCTGACGGTATATGAAGCTGTCATGGCTGGATCCGGGGTGTTTGGCTCGGACGTGCCATATGAGGCGTTGGGCATCGGCTATCACCTGTACGTTGATGGAATGCCAATGCTTCCGATTGCGGTATATGTGCTCTGTGGCACTGGGGGGCTGTAGGGCCACATGTGTGCAATCAATGGCCCCCACAGTGTGTGGGAATCTGGCAATGCTGTAGAAATCTGTCATTGCCTTCAGCCGCAGCTCCTCAGTGGTGGGTCTGATGAACTGGTTGGACATTCGTCTGAGGATTGCAGGGACAACCTGGTGCACACATCTGCTCATGGAGGACTGTGACATCCCAGCCACCACTCCACTTGTACGCTGGAATGATCCACTGGCAAGGAAATGAAGTGTTGCCAGTACCTTCACCAGTGGCTGCACTGCTTGTGAGCGGTGTGTCTTGCTGGTGATGTCACCCTGCAGGGTTGTGGTTAGTTCAAGTATTGCATCTGGGCTGAATCTGAAGAGGCGATACACCTCCTCATCACCCATGCCAAAGAGGCTCATGCGCATGCGGTATATCCTCTCACGTGCCCGCCTACTCCGTTCCGGGGGACCCAGTACTAGTGCTAGGACCGCGACTGCCCCTGGCATGTTGGCACACAGAGGTGTTGTCCTTGCAAGTGTGGTTGTTCAGCTTGTTAGTTTCGTCGGTAACGCTGCTGCTGTAGCTGCTCTCCTGCTGACCTGAGGCCGTCTGGAGTAAAGATAAAGCAGCTATTTGTAGAAATAACTTTGCGCCGGACGGACGAGATACGCGCGGGGCATGTAGCCGGCGTATGGTGCTAATCCGTTCGCGAATCGGGAAATCTCCCTCATTTGCATATTTGCAGGGGAAATCAATAGGCGCGTCGGAAAGTTAAGCCGATCGGAAATGGCCCGTTTTCTAGTTTGGTGGGTACGGCCGCATAGATACTACGGCACATCTTCACAGTTACGCGGCGCATATCGAATTACTCCAGCGCAAGTCTTGCTGAATCTGGCCCTAAGACGGCTCCATTCACTTCAATGGAATTTCTCATGTCCAGCGACTTGAGGCAACTTCAGGTCTGACAAGTCGGATCCCAAGTCGCTGTAGTGTGAACCGGCACTAACATCTCAAGGATAATCAGTGGAAACAGGATGCACTTGAGCTCAAGGCTGTGAACAACTATGTACATGGTATTTTTTTATTTTTTTAATACATTTGCATAGATTTTAAACAAACGTCTTTCATGTTGTCATTATGGGGAATTGTTTGTAGAATTTTGAGGAAAAGAATGAATTGAATCCATTTTGGAATAATGCCGTAACATAAGAAAATGTGGAAAAAGTGAAGCGCTGTAAATACTTTCTGGATACACTGTATATTCATCAAAATGTACCAACCGTAGTGTGAGGGACCATCTGATTGGATGGACAGTATACACAGGCACTCACACTATGCAATTGTTGCTGAATTTTGTCCATCTGATAGATACAATCTGAAACAAAAATATAATAGTGTGGGAGGCAGATGTATTAAAAAATTCCCTCTAAACGCATATTGCTTCTTCTACTCTGCCATGCTTGTAATGTGATTGGGTCAGGGAAGGGGTTACACAATGAAACCTGTAATAATGACCTTACCTCTTACACCTGTGGCACTATGCTTGCAAATAGCCTCTTCCTGAGAGTGTTCAGTATATAAGCTATAGTGAGGCGACCTACTACTAAGCTTGGGATTGCTGCAGTGTTATCTGGTCAAGGAAGAGTGTAAAGAAACTTGTTGTGGTAAGTTTGATTGCAGTGTAGTGTTTGAATTTTACACAGTTAAGTTGCTGTCTATGTAGACCTAGCGAACTTCCCTTCCAATGCCTTGGATATGCTTTATTAGATCCTGATCTTGCTGCTCTGTAACACTGCTGTCTGTGAAAACTTGTCATTTTTAGTTCATTGTCCTGGATTTCTAGAACAAGCCCTGTTTTAAGTTGTGTGGGGTGTTCTCTAATTTTTTTTTTTTTTTTTTTTTTTTTTAATGGGCTATGGCTTTTGATCACTTGCAACCACTGGTGCTTTGTTTCCTGCTATGGGGGCTGGGGCACCCATGTAAATGGCCTCCCAAGCTGGACTGTGCATTCACAGATCCTCATAGTACCAGTAAACCATGCCCCAGCTCCCTCATTGCTGGAGTTTAATAGTAGCAGGGGCCTGTGGCTCATGTGATACCATCAATTGGGAGCAGTGCTATAGCTGGGACATTGCTGGCATAGAGGGGGGGGGGGGGGTTTGTCATGCAACACTGTACCCATTGTCATGCAACACTGTACCCCTCGTCATGCAACACTGTACCCCTCTTCTTCTTTTTTTTTTTTTCACACCATTTTAAAGCTTTCTTTTGGTGGCATTTTGATTACTATGGTCTTAAAAATGTTGCCAACTAAGAGGGGGGGGGGGGGGGGTTAGCAAAATTATTTATTCTCACCATTCCTTTGGTGAAAGGGAAGGTAGTGTCCACAAACATTGGAATATATCTGAAAATCCATCAAAACTGGCAGGGTAGTACAAATAACCCCCCAAATGACCTGTTTTTGCAAAGTAGATGGCCCAAGGTACTTAGTAAGGTGTGTGTGCCCCAATTTCTTGGTTAATAAAGAAATTAACTTGTCACTAGTGCAGCACAGCATTCTACAGTAATGAGGACACTGACTAGTAAGTCAGTGGATATTGTACACTTGACACCTTTGCAGTTGACTGCATGGTTTTAACTGGTATGGGCTTGCCTGTGACCACTATTCATTTTATGCAACTGTGGACCTATGACTGCTCCACACCCTTCTTCAGCTCGGTGGCCTCCATACTGAACCAGGGGCCAGATGTGGCCCTTGGCTTGCCTTTATCTGGCCCTTGAGGCACCATTCCTCCCACTGACCCCAACAATGGGGCATTGTTTACTCCCATGGGTCACAGTCTAGCCTGCCCCCCCCCCCACACTGAAGTCTGAATAACAGGAAACTGGCCCTTTGTGTAGTAAGTTGAGACCCCCCACTCCTCTAAGAGCTGTAACCGTTTAATCCCATCAGTCTTCACTGAGGCCACATGCACTACTCTTACCTACTTAAAGTGGATGTAAACAATGTAGAGTATAAGATTTCCTATCATCTGTGCCCAGTCTTGCCACACAGTTAATCCAGCGCTGAGTAATCTTTTAAAGTTCAGTGCAAATTAACAGAATTCCAGATAAAAATTTGCCAAATTATAAAGTCAGTTTCTCTATTATTGCTTTCAGTAACAGGTTATTTACAAATCCATCTTGGACATGTTTATCATAACAAGAGGTGATCCAAAGTTCATTGTATATTACTAGGATATGTTATATCACCTCATGTTATGATAACATAACATATGATAAACATGTCCTAGCTAGATATGTAAATAACCTTGCACTCAAAGCAAGAAGAGAGAAAACTGACTTTTTTATTTAGGCAGGGTTTTATCTGGAAGGCTGTTCATTTGCACTGAACATAAGAGGATTCCTCAGATCTGGATTAACTCTGTGTGGCAAGACTGGGCACAGGTGATAGGAAATCTTATACTCTACATTGTGACATGGTTTACATCCACTTTAATCCACTCTGACTTTATTACCTCTAATCTAAAGCAAGAATAGGCATGCACAGGGGTTGTGCCTGGGCACACTATAATTGCTGTGTGGTGCCAATATCCTCCTACTGCCCGTTCTACCCCCTTGTTGGACCTGCAGTTCTGCTGCCCCCCCCTCTCTCTCTCTCTCTCTGGATGCTGTGGGGGATGTTTCAGGATGGAGAGCAGGGGCTAGTAAATGTAATTTACTGGCCCCTTCCTTTTCTAAATTAACACTCAGTGTTCATTCAGAACTGTTTACTATGCTTCAGTTTGTGAATACACAGGAAGACACACAGCACAGAGCACTTCCAATTCAGTCACTGAGGCTGCAGAGAAAGTTATGTTTGCTCTTTGGGGTGGACAACCTAATGCAATAGGTTGCACATACCTATGTAAGCAAGTAATTCAGATAAGTCTGCCCCTTGGGGACCCCAGGTCACCAGAGCTAGTCTCCATTGGAAGATTCCCCTCTTTAATTTATTATTGCTTTCAATGATAAACATTCCACTCTATCAAACTTAAATTATTATTTTTTTATTTTCTTTCCAGTCTTTTCAAGATGTCTGGTCGTGGCAAAAAGGTCCCAAAGGCTGCAGCTGGAAAAACCTCAAAGTCCTCTAAAGCAGGTCTCCAGTTCCCAGTAAGCCGCATTTACCGCTTTCTGAAGAAGGGAAACTATGCAGAGAGGATTGGGAATGGAGCCGGCATCTACCTGGCAGCCACTCTTGAATATCTGTGTGCTGAGGTCCTGGAGCTGGCAGGAAATGCAGCCAGAGACAACAAGAAATCCCGCATCATGCCCAGGCACATCCAGCTGGCTGTCCGGAATGATGATGAACTGGCCAAGCTGTTTGATGGTGTTACCATTGCAGAGGGGGGAGTCTTGCCCAATATCCAAGCTGTTCTGTTGCCAAAGAAGACTTTTAAATCCTCCCAACCATCCACAATTGAAGAGTCTCAGGAAGTTTAAATGTTTACTTTTAAATTGACAATAATTTATTGATGGCTTTTATATATTGCTGTTTTTATTCATTTTGTATACCTATTAAAAGTTGTTTCTACTAACACTGTTGTGACTGCCTGGCTAAATTGCTGCTCTTGTAAGATGCTTCCACTTACACTACAAGAATGTACTTTGAGTCTTTAAAGATCTACATGGGTCTCCCAGGAAGCCCCCCCCCCCCCCCCATATAGACTGTCCAAACAACTGCAGCTAAAATCTGTTTTGGCAAATGCTGCAAACGGAGCTTCTCACTCTACTGCTCGAGGGGCATGGACAGCATACTGTATATGCCAAAGCATGTATTGCACAATTGCCAAGGGTTGTGAGCAGACCACCTGCTGGGTTTACAATTTCCTTTCCCATCTTGTGCCTTTTATGTAGTGCTATCCCTGCATGAGCTGCTGGTAATTGAGCCCATTCCCCACCTTCACAGCCAAGCACATGGTATTTTCATCTTTTTCCCCACTGGCTCAATTGGTCTAGAGATGTATTTTTGTGTGTGTGTCCCCGGAGGAGCTGCTGGATTTTTGGGTGGCCTGTTACCTCATGGCTCCTCCCGAATTCCTAGGGGTGAATGATGCGTATTGCATGTAGTAGAAGTAAAGGAATGTCCACGGCAGGGGCTCTTTGCTGTGCTCTATTACCCAGCTGGGTAAAAAACGGTAAACTTGTGGTGAGGAAGTAAAGTTGAAAATAAGAGTAGCAGATTCAGGCGTAATGATAGGAAGTAGGTTAGTGTACCTGGACAGGCCTCTCTCACTGACCTGGCAGTGAGAGAGGATGAAGTCTCTGCCACAGACCCTCCTCAGTGAGCCTCAGAAAGGTACCTCTGCCACAGGTCCTCTCTGGATTGAATTCTTGGAGATATACGTCTGGATCTACTTCAACTTGTTTCCCAGGTACCGACTGACAGGTGATCAATCCCTGTGTACGGCTACCTCAATACCTGTGGTTTGTCCAAGCCCTTTTGGACTGCCAGCCTCTCAATAGCGCTCCTCAGACTGACTCCCCACTGAACAGCAGTACAGCTTGGAAACCTCAAAGGTGGGAACCCAGTCACTTACTGGGTCTCCGTCACTGTTCAGATGCTCCGGGCCAGCATGGCTCTGGAACACCGCGTGGCAGGTAGGCCATAGCGCTGTAATGTGGCAACCCTGAAGGTGGGTGCCACACTGGATGAAGAAGACCCAGAACCAATGGCATCTGTCTCATAAATACCCCCTCCCCAGCATGCACAGCAAGGTCAAAGCCTCCTGATTGGCTGCTGGGAAGAGCACCCAAACCTCGACTCCACTGCTGCCACCCGCAGCACTGGGGCTGGAAGAACACCCCAGTACGGCAGAATGGGCTCACAGCACAGCCATTAGACAGAGACCTTGTTTTGTAATTAATAATCTGGATTCAGAGTTTAACTACACTCTCTACCCTTAAATTTCACTAGCACACCCCCCCCCCCCCATCTGAATAGACACTGTCCTCAGTGTCTCAAGAAAAGGTATTCACTCCTGAATCTGCATAAAAGAATAAAAAATGCAAATGTTTTGAAACATTATCATATAAACATTTATGTACAGTGATTCATAGAAAATGTTTATAATCCTGACTATCTATTCTGCCCCATTCTCGGACAGATGTTGATAGCTGGTCAAACCACCTGCAGAATAAAATAAGAAGAAAACCAAACATATGTACTGACATACATTAACTATTATACATTTTTGGTTCCTGAGGGGTGAACTGAAGCTGCACCCTCTGCCACTAGGGTGAAACTCCCTTTCCTCCCAGAGAGATGCATCATCAAAAAAAAAAAAAAAAAAAATAGATATATACAGTCACTAAGACTGTCAATAAATTCCGGCAACGTACGGGAGTTTCCAAGTCCTCGGAGGAGGATGATAGTATCAGGCGCTCTCCACCGTATAGGCAAAGGAGCGAGTGGAAACACGCGCCCCTCAGTAAAGATACTGGCTGTACCACTCTTGCTCACAGGTAGGCCTCGACCACAGCCGTGGGAAGCCTGTGCAGAGCCCATTTTAGTGATAGCGTGCCACACAGAGACCACATTGATTGGTGTTGCCTCCAGTACGGCATCCGCTTCCACACTAGGCACACACTTTCATCCATGTTGCTTACCTCTGGTGATATGGTTGGGGTAGCAGCCGATGGCAGGGTAAGCGTGAATGAGACGGTCACCACCTCTGGACTACTGTAGTTGGGGAGGGTTCTGGCCATGGGGCCTCTGCCTCCGCGTTCACAGTCCCAGTGATCCAGTCCACCATTAAACAACAAGAAAGTTGGCTAGAGAGAGTGAAAAAAATATAAATTAGGATAGAGAGATGGGAAAGGAAGGAGAACGAGAAAAAGTGGTACATCCTAAAATGTAGCATAATGGGATTTAATACCATATGAGTGGAAAGGACTCAGGGAGCGCTAAATGTCCGTGGGTTAGAGGCACAAATTACTTGTCTTGCCTTGTGTGCTGACAACCCACGCTACAAAATAATTTTACTGTTGGGGTCCCCACCGCTTGGGAAATTGTATCAAGGGGTCACGGCACTAGAAGGTTGAGAACCACTGCTCTAGACAGAGCTAGAGGGGCGGTTTAACCACTTAAGGACCCACTCATGTACATATACGTCGGTATTTTTAAAGATGGACATCTCGGTAACGGCAGCAGCTGCTGCCACAACCGAGGTATCCATCTTTAGCATGAGCGGTCCTGTAAATGATAACGGTGGTCTCCGCGGCGGACTCGCTGCAAGATCACCGTTATCGGCGGCGGTAGAGGGGCCCCCCCTCACACTGCTCTACCGCGCCCTACGCCACTTACCGGAGCCGTCCGTATTGGCGGAGGCGATTGGGTCCTTCTGCCTGCTGTGTGGGGATGCGAGTGAGGGCAAGATGGCCCCCACCCATCCCCATAGCATAGCAGGGTGGAAGTGACGTCAAAATATCAGTTCCGCCCATGCATCTTAAAGGCACATTTTTTTGTTGTCATTTTTTCAAATGACAACATTTCCATTTTTCTTTTTGCATTTGAGTCTAAATATGAGATCTGAGTTCTTTTTGACCCCAGATCTCATATTTAAGAGGACCTATCATGCATTTTTCTATTACAAGGGATGTTTACATTCCTTGTAATAGGAATAAAAGTGATCTATTATATTTTTTTTTTTTTTGTGTAAAAACTGATAAAATAAATAAGAAAACAAAATATTTTTTAAAGACCCCACATCCCGACGAGCTCGCGCGCAGAAGTGAACGCATACGTGAGTAGTGCCCGCATATGAAAACGGTGTTCAAACCACATAAGTGAGGTATCGCCGCGATCGTTAGAGCGAGAGCAATAATTCTAGCCCGAGACCTCCTCTGTAGCTCAAAAGATGCAACCTATAGAATTTTTTAAACGTCGCCTATCGAGATTTTTAAGGGTAAAAGTTTGAAGCCATGCCACGAACGGGCGCAATTTTTAAGCGTGACGTGTTGGGTATCATTTTATTCGGCGTAACATTATCTTTCACAATATATAAAAAAATTGGGCCACATTTATTGTTGTCAGAGGATTGTCAGCTCTATGTGGTCTGTCTCAGCCCCCTCTCTGCCTGTCAAACCCCTCTCCTCTGCCTCTCTGACCCCCCTCCTCTGCCTCTCTGACCCCCCTCCTCTGCCTCTCTGACCCCCCTCCTCTGCCTCTCTGACCCCCCTCCTCTGCCTCTCTGACCCCCCTCCTCTGCCTCTCTGACCCCTCTCCTCTGCCTCTCTGACCCCTCTCCTCTGCCTCTCTGACCCCTCTCCTCTGCCTCTCTGACCCCCCTTGCTAAATCTGAAGACAGGTGAGGCTGGAAATTGACATGCTGAATCTGGTGGCAGGTGTCAGTGTGACACGCTAACACAAGTGACACACTGTAAAGTAGGTGCGTAAATTGGGGCTTGTAGGGGCCCCGTAGCATGACTTTGCCCATGGGCCCATGATGCTATTAAGATGGCACTGATTGCAGCACCTCCCCACTGAGGCCCTCGGCACACAGACCACTGTACGCAGAATACACAACAGTAAACACAGTAATAAAAGTACAAGTTCCAACTGTATGTTGCTAAATGACTCCCCCTAGAGTGCAGTTCAGAGTGATACACAATTGTATAGCAGTAAAGCCTTGTGAAAGAATGAAGTATTGAAAGTTCCTCCAGTTTCAGTTTTCTTGTCTTTGGCTAGCTTAATTATACTGCGGTGTGAGGTGGTACACGTATTTGTAATCCTAAACAGCAAAGGAAACAGTAACTGTAGAATATGGTGAGATTGATTACTTAGCTGGAAATACAGTCTCTGGACCAAAGACGCATCAAAGTAGCGCAGGCACCTTTTCAAAATCGCTGAGACTTTAACCACTTCCAGCCGAAGGCCATCATTAGACAACTTTGACTTTCAGTGGGGATATCTGAATGATGCCTGCAGCTACGTCGGAGGTCCGGCCGGGCGCGACGTTATGACATGGGGTTGTAAACAAATGCGGCTTGTAAGCATGAGATTGTGATTTTTTTTTTCCAAACTCATGCTTTCCAGCCTGGAGGAGAGATGCAGGGTCTTATTGACCCTGCATCTCTCCATAAAGTAGAGTGACCAGACATTCCCGGATTCTGGGGACAGTCCCTGGATTGAGGACACTGTCCCCGGAACCAAGTCTGTCCCTAGTTTTGTCCCCGGATTTGATTTGAACAGGGGCAGGGGCAATTTTCAAAGACAATCAGTGCAGAATAAAAATAAATAAAAAAAAAAACAGAATTACACACCCACGCTACCTCCTACTAGCTTAGGGGGTGTATTTTTTTCCATTATCTGTGCCCTTTTCTAAAGATCATGTGCTGGTCGGAGCCGAGGGAATATTTCTTCAGTTTCGGGTGCATGCCCATTTTGCTCTGTTCTTCTGCGCATGTTCTTCTGCCTTGGCTCAAGTCCTGGCCAGCTGCCTGCTTCTCTCCTTGCCTTCCCTGGCAGAGTGATCTTTCTCCGCTCCCCACCCAGTAGTAGCCGGGGGCCCAGAGAGTAATGCCGCGTACACACGGACGTTTTTTGTGATGAAATAAAACAACGTTTTAAAAAACGTCATTTAAAATGATCGTGTGTGGGCAAAACGTTGTTTTATGTCTTCAAAAAAAACGACCAAAAAAATTCGAACATGCTTGAATTTTTTATGTCGTTTTTCAGAATGTCATTTGTTGTGTCATAAAAAATGACGTCTAAAACAAAGTTTTTAAACCCGCGCATGCTCAGAAGCAAGTTATGAGACGGGAGCTTCAATGGAACAGAGTGCCGTCAAATGTGGTGTACGTAACCGCGCTTTGCAAGAGCATTTTCAGAAAACGATGGTGTGTAGGCAACGTCGTGTTTTTAAAATGAAGTTTGAAAACCGTTGTTTTGTTTCGTGAGATAAAACAATAAAACAACGTTTTTTTACATCACAAAAAGTAATCGTGTGTACGCGGCATAAGACTTGACAGGCTGTGAGGCGGGCAGCACCGGCGACGGGCAGAAAGTCGCTGATTGCCACTATTACTAGTAGAATAAAAAATATGTCCCCGGATTTCATTTTAAAAATCTGGTACAAGGGATGTTTACATTCCTTGTAATAGGAATAAAAGTGATCAAAAAATAAGTGTAAAAGAATGTGTAAAAATAAAAAAAATGAAGTAAAATAAAAAATAAAATATAATCCCTGGTAGCTCGTGCTCAGAAGCGAACACACACACAAGTCCCGCCCACATATGTAAACGCTGTGTTCAAACCACACATGTGAGGTTTTAGAGTGCAAGCAACAATTCTAGCTTTTGATCTCCTCTGTAACATAAAACTGGTAATCTGTAAAAAAAATGAAAGCGTCGCCTATGGAGATTTTTAAGTACTGAAGTTTGGCGCCATTCCATGAGTGTTCGCAATTTTAAAGCGTGACATGTTAGGTATCTATTTACTCGGCGTATCATCATCTTTCACATTATACAAAAAATTGGGCTAACTTTACTGTTTTGTTATTTTGGCACATTTACCTCATGGCTCCTGTGGAATGTCTAGGGGTGAATGATGCATACAGCAGCAGTAAAGGAATGTCCGCAAAGAAATGTCTTTTATGTGCTCTTTATTACCCAGCCGGGTAAAAACATTAAACTGGTGATGAAAGGGATAAATGGAGGTTGAAAGGAGAACAGCAGATTCAGGCGTAGTATCTGGAACAGTCCTGTTCCCATGCAAAACACTTTCCACACCACTCCTTGGGTGGGATTAGCGTACCCGGATAGGCCTCTCTCACTGACCTAGCAGCCGGAGTATCACTCAAACCTTTTCAGGACAAAGTCTCTGCCACAGACCCTCCCGATTGAATGTCAGGGAGAAACCTCTGCCACAGGCCCTCTCTGATTGCAGATACGGAGATAACCCTCCTGAGTAAAGTCACGCCTAAATCTTCTTCTTAACGTCGCCCAGGTACCGACTGAAAGAGGAGTCAATCCTTCAGTGTCCGGTTACCTTGATCGCCGGTGGTTCGTCGGAATCCTATTGGACCGCCAGCCTCTCATTAGCGCTCCTCAGATGGACTCCCCACCGAACAGCTACACTTGCTTGGGATCTTCAAAAACGGGAACCCAGTCGTCGGACTGACAGGAAGTGCACACACTTAGTGTTCATTTCATTTCAGTCTGGCCCCGGAAACAGCAAACTGAATCTCCTGCCATGCAGACACCAACATATGCCGGCGTGTGAGGATAGAGGCAGAGTGTCTTGTGCGGGGGTATAGCGGTCCTGGATGGTGGGGAGAGAGGAGTGCTGCCCATTAACTTAATACAATTCAGTAAATCCCCCCCACCCCCCCGCTTCTCAACTTGAAAAGTCACATTTTTTTCTATGCTTGGGGCCCCCAAATTCCTTCAAACGGCCCTGCTTGGAAGTACACCAGGGCTACATGCGTTTGAAAAATTGTCACGCAAATACTGTGTGTGATAAAAAGTTGTAACGACCGCCATTTTATTTCCTAGGGTGTCTGCTAAAAAAAAACATATATAAAGTTTGGGGGTTCTAAATAATTTTCTAGCCAAAAAATTATTCTTTTTACATGTATGTATGGAGGTATGCACCAATTTCAACAGGCGCCATTGAAAAGAATGGGCTGCGACTTGTCATGTGACTTTAATGTCCAAAGTCGCATGACAAGTCGCACAAGTGAGAACAGAGTCAATGATAAAAAAAGTTTTGCCTTTACTTACACTATAAATAGTGGATGTGGATGGATTGGTTTGCAGAAAAAGAATATAATTGTCACCTTATCTGGTGTGAGTGCAATAAACTGTCATCTAACTTTATTAGTTCAATATAGACATTAGTTATTGCACCCCTTTATTATATACAGCCAATCATCTATTCCCTCATGAGCTCTGCACAACCACAGAAGCATGACACACAAGTACATTCATTTATAATGGCTGCACAGTGAACTACACTTCCCAGCATCCTCTGTGCTCCTGGGTGGGCGGGGAGGAGGGACACTTCCTGCGTGTATTAGGTGACAGCCAGGTCGGCTCCTGGGTCAGTATGCAAGCAGCTAGAGCCATGGCAAGTGAGTAGTGACACCTGTATTCATGTATAGAGCTGCTTCCTTCACTGTGACACCGCTGGCCTGGAGTGTGAGGATGGCTCTTCTCTTTCTTTCATGATAAGATCTGCATTAATCTGCAGCTGTTGTAGATTTGTATGTCAGCTCATTTATACATGATAGATGGATAGACTTCCAGTGCATGGTAACTTCAGCGTACAGTATATATATATATATAAACGCAGGAATGGGTCCCGACATCTGGAATCATTTCCAAGGACAGAGCTTTGTGCTTCTGTATTTTAATGACAGAACAGCGTATTATGTTATTTATTGTAGTGACAATGTTCACTGATTAACAATATGGGATCTTCAAGGACACAACCGCTATCTGTGAAACTGTGCTTAGGAATCGGGGAGTTTTTGTTGATATGCTTTTGGGCAGACGTGGTCACATTTATGTAACATGTTACAGTCCCTAACAGTCTTCTGTAACATGCTCTCAGTCCCTGACAGTCTTCTGTAACATGTTCTCGGTCCCTAACAGTCTTCTGTAACATGCTCTCAGTCCCTGACAGTCTTCTGTAACATGTTCTCAGTCCCTAACAGTCTTCTGTAACATGTTCTCGGTCCCTAACAGTCTTCTGTAACATGTTCTCCATCCCTGACAGTCTTCTGTAACATGTTCTCCATCCCTGACAGTCTTCTGTAACATGTTCTCCATCCCTGACAGTCTTCTGTAACATGTTCTCGGTCCCTGACAGTCTTCTGTAACATGTTCTCCGTCCCTGACAGTCTTCTGTAACATGCTCTCGGTCCCTGACAGTCTTCTGTAACATGCTCTCAGTCCCTGACAGTCTTCTGTAACATGTTCTCCATCCCTGACAGTCTTCTGTAACATGCTCTCAGTCCCTGACAGTCTTCTGTAACATGTTCTCCGTCCCTGACAGTCTTCTGTAACATGCTCTCAGTCCCTGACAGTCTTCTGTAACATGTTCTCCATCCCTGACAGTCTTCTGTAACATGTTCTCCATCCCTCACAGTCTTCTGTAACATGTTCTCCATCCCTCACAGTCTTCTGTAACATGTTCTCCATCCCTCACAGTCTTCTGTAACATGTTCTCCATCCCTCACAGTCTTCTGTAACATGTTCTCGGTCCCTAACAGTCTTCTGTAACATGTTCTCAGTCCCTAACAGTCTTCTGCAGGGCTTTTTTTCAGGGGGAACTCAGTTCCACCACCTCTGGCTCAGACCCTTTGGTGCCTGCTTACCACAATCAATTTTAAACACAGAAGTCTGGTTTTTGTGTTTACAAGTGATAGCTCTGCACTCTGTGTGTAACCCCCTGAACTCTGCACCCTTTAAAACCCTCCTACTGTTTGTAAAATCTGAATGGGATCGTGGTTGGGTTCCTGCACCTATTTTCTGAGAAAAAAAGCTCTGGTCTTCTGTAACATGTTCTCAGTCCCTGACAGTCTTCTGTAACATGTTCTCAGTCCCTGACAGTCTTCTGTAACATGTTCTCAGTCCCTGACAGTCTTCTGTAACATGTTATCCATCCCTGACAGTCTTCTGTAACATGCTCTCAGTCCCTAACAGTCTTCTGTAACATGTTCTCCAGCCCTGACAGTCTAAGGTCCCTAATTCTCTTATATACCTATACTAGGAGCCAATTAACCTACCAGCATGTCTTCGGAGTGTGGAAACCACACAGACACAAAGAGAACATGCAATATCTGTGCTGGTAGTGCCATGGTTGGGACTCGAACCAACGACCCTAGTGCTACTAGGTGGAAGTGGTAACAACTTAAAGGGGTTATAAAGGTTCATGTTTTTTCACCCTAATGCATTCTATGCATTAAGGTGATAAAACATCCGACGATTACCGGCCCCCCTTCGTTTTACTTACCTGAGGCCTGGAAAGTCCCGCGTCACGAATGCGCTCGATCGTTGCCCGAGCTTCTCGGCTCTTCATTGGATAGATTGAAAGCAGCACAGCCATTGGCTCGCGCTGCTTTCAATCAAATCCAATGACACTGATAACATTTATTACACGGGAGCTCGCCCACAAGGTAACCCCCTCTGGAGAGAGCTTCCCAGAAGGGGTTAGCTCTTGTGGGGAGGAGCCGCGATAGCCGCCGTGGGACCCCAGGATGAGGAAGATTGGGGCCACTCTGTGCAACACTAACTACACAGTGGAGGTAAGTATGACATGTTTGTTATTTTAAAAAAATCGAACCTTTACAACCCCTTTAACTGTGCTTTATGCATTCTTTATTTGGTAATTTTTTTAAAAAGCTAAACTTTGGCACAAAAACTTTTATGTAAATGTCTTTTTTAATAGCTACAAAGCATAGAAATCCACTTTTTGTGCTCCAAATTCATTTGCAAACCCAAATATTATAATATAAACTAGGGTTGTCCCGATACCACTTTTTTAGGACCGAGTACAAGTACCGATACTTTTTTTCATGTACTCGCCGATACCGAATACCGATACTTTTTTAAATGTGTCCCCAAATGCAGCCATGTCCCCCCACATATATCCAGCCATGTCCCCCCACATATATGCAGCCATGTCCCCCCCACATATATGCAGCCATGTCCCCCCCACATATATGCAGCCATGTCCCCCCCACATATATGCAGCCATGTCCCCCCCACATATATGCAGCCATGCCCCCCCACATATATGCAGCCATGTCCCCCCCCACATATATGCAGCCATGTCCCCCTCACATATATGCAGCCATGTCCCCCCCACATATATCCAGCCATGTCCCCCATATATTGCAGCCATGTCCCCCATACCTAGAATATGATAATGCCGCCGCGTTAATCCCCGTGCGGGAACATTACAGGCAGCTTTCGTTTGAATAGTTGTAATCCCCGCCGTGTATAGACACTCCCCCTTGCTCGGGATTGGACAGATCCGTCTAATCCCGAGCAAGGGGGAGTGTCTATACATGGCGCGGCGGGGATTACAACTATTCAAACGAAAGCTGCCTGTAATGTTCCCGCACGGGGATTAACGCGGCGGCTTTGCGGTATGCTTCGGCGGCGGTTGGCGGGGGGGCAAGTATTCTATTCAGGCATCGGGAACATTTGTACTCCCGCAAATACTCGGTATCGGTCCTGATACCGATACTGGTATCGGTTATCGGGACAACCCTAATATAAATGTAGTATTGACATAATCACAGTGCTGTAGACAGCCTGGGCAGAGCTGTGGGAGGGACACATTGGGCTCCACCCACTATAGAAAACTACAAGAGGGGGCGGATCAAGACCAGTCACCCTGTACAAGGTGAGAGAGCAGCAGTGACCAGTCTTTATTACAGGAGACTCCCGCACAGGGATTACTGCACAGGTCTGAGAGAAATACACAGAACACCCCAAGATTCGGCTCAGATACACAAGACTTTTGTATTCAGACAATAGTTGTTTATCCTGAAGTTCAACTTGAATACAACCCGTACCATAGTAGGAGAAGAGGATGATGGGAATTCCAATGATGGCGGTGGTGGTTGTCTGGTGGTAGTAGAAGAAGAGTATCAGGACTGGTTAGCTTTGGGGAATGAATACGGCACATCATTGTAGTTATGGGAAGTCTTGTGGTTCCTAGAGGCCCATTTATTATACTGTCTGGGTGGGCTGCTCATCGGGTCAGGATTGTGCTGGAGTCATGTCTAAACTTTGTTTTGTCATCCACAATGACACTAATGCTGAGTAAACTTTGCTCCGGACCGCTTGGCCAGGCTTGATGTCAAATATTTATCTGTTACTCAGTAGGACTTTGTTAATAGGTGAACGAAGATTTCTAAAAATGCATTGTGTGTTTTTTTCCATAGAATTCCGCCTGGGCCTAGTTCAGCTCTTTGTATCTCCTGTAAAAGCAGATAATCTAAAGAAGGCATCTGAGTTGGTAAAACAGGCGGCCCAGCAAGGAGCTCAGATTGTAGCGCTGCCGGTGCGTATCTATATCATTTCCTATTCTCCATATAATCTGGAACTCAGTGTTTCCATTTGGCTCCGTTCACGTCAGTGCTAGGGTTGTCCCGATACCACTTTTTTAGGACCGAGTACAAGTACCGATACTTTTTTTCAAGTAGTCGCCGATACCGAATACTGATACTTTTTTTAAATGTCCCCCACAAATGCAGCCATGTCCCCCACAAATGCAGCCATGCCCCCCACAAATGCAGCCATGTCCCCCACAAATGCAGCCATGTCCCCCACAAATGCAGCCATGTCCCCCACAAATGCAGCCATGTCCCCCACAAATGCAGCCATGTCCCCCACAAATGCAGCCATGCCCCCCACAAATGCAGCCATGCCCCCCACAAATGCAGCCATGCCCCCCACAAATGCAGCCATGCCCCCCACAAATGCAGCCATGTCCCCCACATATGCAGCCATGTCCCCCACATATGCAGCCATGTCACCCCTACCTAGCCACCACCGCCCGGGGAACATCACAGCATTCATTTGAATAGCTGTAGTGTTCCCGCCCGTATAGACACTCCCCCTTGCTCGGGATTGGATGGGTGATCTGTCCAATCCAATCCCGAGCAAGGGGGAGTGTCTATACGGGCGGGAACACTACAGCTATTCAAATGAATGCTGTGATGTTCCCGCACGATGTTTAACCCATGCGGCGGCGGGTTTCGATGCAAGGCAGTGTTCGGTGGCAGCGGCGGGGGGGGGACGGAAAAAGTATTCTATTCTGGTATCGGGGCTATTTGCGGGAGTACAAGTATTCCCGCAAATACTCGGTATCGGTACCGATACCGATACTGGTATCGGTATTGGGACAACCCTAGTCAGTGCGACCCACGTTCTGCGGGTAGGGCAGCATATTCAATTCAATGGGCTGCCTGTAACGCAGAAACGTGTATAAAGAAGTCCTGGACCCTTTTTTTAAAAATGATTCCAGATGGAATCGCATGATGCTGCGACACCATGTAATTTTGTGCGTGTGAAAACATGGGCATTTTGCCAATGTGTGGGGGTGCCATTAAGAATTAATAGCACCCCCGCACATCTGCTAAAGAGCAGTGCATTTTTCCTGTGGATCAGGAACGCGTATGATTTTGCATACGTTCCCCAATCTAGACCCTAATCAGTGATGGCGAACCTTGGCACCCCAGATGTTTTGGAACTACATTTCCCATGAAGCTCATGCACTCTGCAGTGTAGCCGAGCATCATGGGAAATGTAGTTCCAATACATCTGGGGTGCCAAGGTTCGCCATCACTGCCCTAAGTGCTCCCTAGGAAGGTTCCTTTCCTATATATTCCATATATCACCCTTGCATTGGGTGACCAGTGATAGTCTAACCAAGCTGGAATCCCAGGACAGAGGACAGTGCTCTAATGCCTACCTGTAGGTTGTTCTAAGCTCATTTTCTAACTGCTTTCTTTGTCCACATTTCTGACATTAGGAATGTTTTAATTCTCCGTACGGAACCAAATTCTTTCCTGAATATGCTGAGAAGATTCCAGGCGAATCTACACACATGTTGTCCGAAGTAGCCAAGGAGTGTGGAATCTATCTGATTGGAGGTCTGGATGAAAATCTGTCTGATATAGTACTATTTATTGTGACCTTTTAGTTCTGGTTCACATTGATGCTACTTTGAAATCGCACTACGTCAAGTAAAGTAGCGCAATTTCAAAGTAGCAAGGCCAGCGAGATTTTAGGTGCTACTTGATAGACGCCTGTGTGGCTCAATACACAGATGTCCATTAAAGTCGCACCTGAAATTGGCAAAAGCAGTGCAGGAACTACTTTTGCCAATCGATGCGGCACCGCAAAATCCGTGTCGCACCAATTGGAACAGTGCCAATGCCAATAGGCCGTGACTTGTAGTTAGATTAGATTTGATCTCTCAAATCGCATGACAAATTGCTCCAATGTGAACCTAGGCTCAGATGGAGTTTCCATGCTATTAATTATTGTAATGCCCATACACACGGTTGGAATTTCCACCAGCAAAAGTCCAATTCCGACCGTGTGTATGCTCCATCGGACTTTTGCTGTCAGAATTTCCGCCAGCAAAAGTTTGAGAGCTGGTTCTCTATTTTTCCGAAAATCCGATCGTCTGTAGCAATTCCAACGTGCAAAATTCCGACGCATACTCAGAAACAATTCAACGCATGCTCGGAAGCATTAAATTAAATTTCCTCGGCTCGTCGAAGTGTTATATGTCACCGCGTTCTCGAAAGTGGAAAGTTCAGAGAACTTTGTGTGACCGTGTGTAAGCAAGACAAGCTTGACCGTAATTCCGTCGGAAAAACCATCCAAGGTTTTTCTGACAGAATTTCCGCTTGTGTGTAAGGAGCATTAGTCAAAAAAGCCTTCAATGTGCCCCTCTGCTTTAGTTTTGTTTTGTTGTTCTCTGTTATCTTGGCTACATTTTGATGTATTGAAGTCATTTTCCTCTAGGCTCTATACCAGAGGAGGATTCTGGGAAATTGTACAACACCTGCACTGTGTATGGTCCTGATGGAACATTGCTGGTAAAGCACAGAAAGGTAATGGAATGCTTGTGAACCAACATGCTGTACAAAGTACTTTAAAGCGTAACTCCACATTTGTTGAGAAAAAAAAACATTCCCCTCTGGGTGATCTATGTACCCTATTTATCAGGGTATTGCGCGCACCTGTGTATAGCGCGCACCCCCAACCTAAAAGAGAAAATCCTGAAAAAAAAAGAATATACTTACAGTTTAGATGCCCCTCGTCTGTGTCTTGCCCGGCGTCCATCGGCGGCCTTGTCCGGTCCGGCGTCTGTCTGTGGCCCCGGTGGTGTCCTCCTCGCTTCTCCCACGCTGTCTCCGAGTCCAATCCCTGTTTCCCGTGCTTAGTTTGACCGCCGCCGCTAACATATACCGAGTGCAGTACACTCGGGCACACTCGGCCACGCTCGGCTTCTCACGCATAGAGGCTAGGAGTGTGACCGCGAGTGAAGCCGAGCCTGGCCAAATGTACCCGAGTGTACTGCGCTCGGTATATGTCGGTGGAGGCATTTAAACTAAGCGCGGGTATCGGCGTATATCGCGCACCTACGACAAGGGGAAAAAAGTGTGCGGTATACGCCGATAAATACGGTACATTGCAAGGATTATAACATAATTTGTTGCAGATTCCTACCTTTTGTTATTCTGAATAAATGTTTGTCTCTGCTTCTGTACAGAGTGGGTCTAATGCAGGGGCGGACTGACAACTCACGGGGACCCGGGTAATAGGAGATTATGGGGCCCCCGGGCAATAGGAGATTATGGGGCCCCCGGGCAATAGGAGATTATAGGGCCCCCAGGCAATAGGAGATTATAGGGCCACACAGTGTACACACACACACATACAGTATACATACACACAGAATACACATAAAATACACAAAAGGTACTGGAGAGGCGGGGCAGCTATAATCTTGGGATTTTTAGACCAAAAGGATGTCGGTAGGGGACATTTCAGGGACAGATGTAAAAAAACAAACACATTTTTACATACTGTTCCTGGTTGTACTGAGGCTGGCAACCCTGATGGGGGCCCCCTAGTGGCATGGGGCCCTCGGGCAGTGCCCGAGTGCCCAAATGGTCAGTCCGCCCCTGGTCTAATGGGAGTGGTTTCATAATTGGCTGTGGCTCCTGCAGGGCACTAATGAGGAAAGCTGCTGGGCCTGCATCCCTTTGTATACGTTTATGGGTAATTTCCTTTTAGGATGTTTGACATCCATTTTTTTATTCCACAGGTGCACCTCTTTAATATTGATGTTCCAGGGAAGATTCGATTCCAAGAATCAGAAACACTCACCCCGGGGGAAAGCTTTTCTGTGTTTGACACACGTATGTTGCTTTTTTATCAGTACTGCAGCATACAGTACACTCACTTCTATTGTCTGCACCTTGTCTTCTGCTGCCATTTTCCTAATAAAGATTTTTTTTTTTATTATGAAACATAAACCCTAGATTTCAATAGCAATTGCAATAGATGCATCTCTATTATTAAAGTGCGTTCTATGCAGTAAGGTAAAAAACCTTCTGCATGCCATTTTTTAAATTAGTCATTAAAAACTATCATGTGTGGGCTCCAGAGCATTTTTCTCGATGTGAAAAATGGGCATTAAAAATTTAGAACATGCTCTATTTTTTTTTTTCAAAAATGTTCACGTCGTGTGTAGGCTTTAACGTCAGGGAAAAAAACGTGCATTCTCAGAAGCAAGTTATGAGAAGGGAAATTTGCATAATCAAGCCCAAAGGGTGGCGCCATTCGAATGGAACTTTGCCCATTATAGTGCCGTCCTGGCTATGACTAAGCATTGTACAACAATGTGAAACGCGTCAGCTATATCATCCCACCGTTTGCTGTTTTTCTGTTTGTGCAGTGTTTTTTTTACTGGATTAAAGGCTTTTATTGTTTTTTACATTTATCGGAGTGCGGCTGTCCATACCTTCTTGCTTCCATTAGTGCCGTCCTAGGTGTTGTACGTCACTGCGCTTTGCCTAAGCATTTTTTTTTCCACAATCGTGTGTAGGCAAGGCAGGCTTGACAAGAAGGGGGCTTTGTTACACTAGACGGCCGCCGACTGACTGCATGACAGGTGTGCAGATCGGCACAGTAAGGCATGCAATGGGCACAGTGAGGCTGCAAATGGGATGAGTGAAGCTGCAAATGAGCATTGTTGACCCTCTTTTCCACTTACAGTAGCTGCTGCATTTCCTACCCTAGGCTTATACTCGAGTATATACCGTACCTTAGATCAAAGCCCCCACAGCAGTCCTGGCACACCGCTGTGGCTGGCCACATGTCTCTCTGAGGTATTTCCGGGTATCGTGGGCTCTGGCGCTGCAATTGGCCGGAGCCGCGATGACGTCACTCCTTTGCAATGCATGCGGGAGCTGCTGGTAGCGGCACAGCAGCTGAAGAAACGGCACGAGCAAGCCGTTTCTTCAGTTGGCATGTGGGGATGATGTCAGGACATTCTGATACAGTGAATATCTTCTAAACAAAACGATGCAAGTTTAGGAGATATTTACAGTACCTACAGGTATAGGGTCACCTGTAGGTAAAAGTGGTGTGTAAGCGTTTACAACCACTTTAATTATGGGAAAATGTGCATGTATTGCAGGCGTATTTTTTTTCTTGATGTTTACTTTAATTGGCCAACCCTCGTAGGCAGAAGAGCATTTTTCAGGGCAGTGTAATGAGATCATAATATAGAACTTGCAATGACCAAGCAAAGCCAAAATTCCAAACTCCATATGTGTTCCAAGTCGGTGACTAATGCCCTGTACACACGATCGGTTCATCCTAAGAAAACGGACCGATGGATTTTTTCATCAGATATCCGATGAAGCTGACTGATGATCAGTCGTGCCTACACACCATCAGTTAAAAAAACGATCGTGTCAGAACGCGGTGAAAACACAACGACGTGAGAAAAATGAAGTTCAATACTTCTGAGCATGTGTCAACTTGATTCTGAGCATGCATGGATTTTTAACCGATGGACGTGCCCACAGACGATCGTTTTTTTTCTATCGTTTTTTTTTAACCATCAGATAATTTTAAAACAAGTTCCTAGTTTTTTAACCGATGGATAAAAAAACGATGGGGCCCACACACGATCGGTTCGTCTGATGAAAATGGTCCATCAGACCGTTTTCATCAGACGAACCGATTGTGTGTATGTGGCATGAGAAAGTACTGAAATCATTGGATCAGCATGACAGCCAGGGAACTAGTACTTTCAGGAGGAGACGTCCACAATCGCCACCTCCATACTTACCCTGATAGAACCTTGTCACATGTTCGATAGAGCCAATGCACTTAGCAAATGACATATACAAATATTCTCTACTTATTTTTATTTTATTTGATCATTTCTGAAATAGCGTTCATCTCATCATTTTAACAGCCTATTGCAAGATTGGAGTGGGCATCTGTTATGACATCAGGTTTGCTGAACTCGCCCAGATATACACAAAGAAAGGTACCGTGATTCATGCTTTGTGTGATATTTATTCTAAAATCTTTGCACAAACAACATTAGATTTGCCAAGACTAAGGGGGTTATTTACGAAAGGCAAATCCACTTTGCACTACAAGTGCACTTGGAAGTGCAGTCACTGTGGATCTGAGGGGTAGATATGAAATGAGGGGAAGCTCTGCTGATTTTATCATCCAATCATGTGCAAGCTAAAATGCTGTTTTTATTTTCCTTGCATGTCCCCCCTCAGATCTATAGTGACTGCACTTCCAAGTGTACTTTCAGTGCAATTTCAAGTGCACTTTGTACTTGTAGTTTGCACTTGTAGTGCAAAGTGGATTTGCCTTTTGTAAATAACCCCCAATGTAATATAAGAACCTATCTAATCCATCCAATCACTTTGTATTCAGTCAGGCAGGTTCTTGCCTTGCATAGAAGTTGGTAGATATAAAAGAGATTGTACAATCAGATGCTAAGTCCTCATATACTATAAGCAATATTACTGTATTGATATTTACCAGGTTGTCAGTTATTGGTATATCCCGGAGCATTTAACATGACAACAGGACCTGCACATTGGGAGCTGCTGCAGAGAGCACGGTATGTTGAGAGGCTCTTCATCTTTATATCATCTCTATTTTATTAGAACCTATTCTAGGGAAATATTTGTACGATATTATGCATTGGAAGTGTTTATAATCAACCATGCCAACAGCTTATAGTGCATATTAAAAAAAACATGGATTTTGGCTGCTGTGGTCCTTTACAAATTATATATTAATAATAGTGATAAATGTCCAAACAATTATATTAGGTTTAATTACTATCTACCTGCTGGATTATTTTTTTGTGTGCCTCAATTCCTGCCATGGCACCAAGACAGGGAGAACAGGGGACTGATTCCCCCCTATTGGATATTTTTACTGGTTCTTTTTATAAGACCAACTCTACTCCTCCTTTATTGGAAAGTGCATAAATATATTTTATAGCTGATCAGGTGAGTAGACAGTCGAGGAGACTTAAAGCGGTTGTATACCCGCTTAAATTTTTATTTTATTTTTTGTATACCTGTAAGGCAAAAGAATGCACCACATACTAGCTCATTATGAAATACTTACCTTAGAACAGGGGTGGCCAACCAGTGGCCCGGGGGCCACATGTGGCCTGCGGAGCCTTCTGATGTGGCCCGCGACCTCCTGCTCTAGAATGGTGGGTTGGCAAGCCCAGATCGCAAGTTGCCGACCCGCCATACCACAGCATCAGTGTTGTGAATGAAGCTGGTGGTAGAGGAAGAAAGCGGCTGTGGAGCAGAGCCCCATAAGTCGATGCTTCCTCTACAGCGCTGACTTTTGCCACAGATGGAGTCTATGGTAAAGTTCAGCTAACCCGCAGGATAGACACAGGTGCAGTATGCTGCACCCGCGGTGTGGGTAAACCACAGCACATCAGTGTGAAAGCAGTCTTGGGCCTTTTCACACAATTAACTTGACCAAATGGGACCCTTAATTCACATCTATAGGGCGACAGATGTCAGTTTATGCCCTCTTACCTCCAATCTGAAAAACAGAAGGGAATTCGTCTCCTTTCATCTGGGCGGATCGGAGGGCTTATAGAGTAGCCAAGACCTGTCACCTGCCCGCTCCGCTCATAGTGGCCCTCGACTGGTTACCAAGTTGCCTAAGTGGCCCTCGCTCTTCAAAAGGTTGGGCACCCCTGCCTTAGAACGAGGCGTCAGTATCCCAGCCGGTCCACGCCAAGGGAGATGACATTTTGCCTCGGAGTGTCTTCTGGGTATCGTGGCTGGAGCCGCGATGCCGTCACTCCCACGCATGGGCACAGGAGACTTCTCTCCAGCAAGGTCCAGCATCTAAAAGTAATGGGTGAAAAATCTCGCGCCAATGAGGGGGAGGGGTGAGAAAATTAGATTTAGAAAAGCTGCTCCCTGAATAAATCAAATGGATTGAATTATAATAATTGTGTGCATGTAATAGGGGCGCTAAAAGAAAAATAAATAGGTGAATCAATACAACCTATCCCAATATGAACATAAATCCTTATTACAAATAGTATTATAAAATGTGAAATGTGCATATACAAAATCAATGATAATGACAGCACCTGCAGTGAAGAAGTGTGCAATTATATATGAGTGAATATGATAAGACAATATACAATACACAGTGAAATGTATAGTGACCATAAATAATATTAATGTGCTCCGTGCTCAAAAAGTCCTTGTGGTAGGTTCCACCTTCACCAATGGGACACCTCAAGTGGGGATGGATGGCTCCTTACCAGATGAAGTTGACCTAAACTAAGGTCAATAGAGCCTGGGTAACACCACCTTGCGCATGGGGGATTCCAATGATGTTGAACGAATAATGCCGATGTCATAAGAAAAAAGGAAGAACAGCTCCCATAGTGTAAAACTATTTATTTAAAATATAAAAACAAATACACAGTGCCAAGTGGCCCCTTACTTGAATGGGTGCCCGTATCCCGGCACTGAGGCTGTAGGCTTGTAGGTATGGAGAGAGAAGCGAAGACCGGCGTGCGTTCCACTGCTGTGCGCGAGGAAACCAGATAACCGGAAGTAGGTAATCAATGCGTGCCCAGGTACCGCCTCCAGCATCTACCGGGCTTTTAACTGAGAATCCCCGATGCTCACGCGCCACTGAAGTCAGCGGCTCATTGCAAGGGGAATATCTCCTAAACGTACAGGTTTAGGAGATATTCTTTTTACTTACAGGTAAGCCTTATTATAGGCTTACCTGTAGGTAAAAGTTATAAAAATTACTATACAGCCACTTTAAGGCAGGAAAATCAGCAGGCCCTGTTGGCGTTGGCCACAGGGTGCTTTGGGCATGTTCAGACCAGATGGGGAGTGTCCTTCAACTGGTCTTTAACCTTAGTCTGAGTCTACGAAAGGTTTCTGTGTTGTGGAAGAGTTCCTGTCTTGTCCCTGGGCCAAAGATACCATGTCCTTGTGGCTCCAAGGATTATAGACCGGTGGTTTTGAGCTCCCACATCATGAAGTCCTTGGAGAGAGAGAGAAACTTGTTTTATATCCGTTACAACCCATGGCTACCAAATGTTTACACCTTTTGCAGTTTGCATACCAGCTAAATCACATGTATGCACACATGGATAAGCCAGCAAGCACTGTGAGGGTCATGTTTTTTTGCTTCTCCAGTACTTTTGATACTATCAGGCCAGATCTCCTGGGCGAGAAGCTTGCAGCAATACAGGTTGATGTTTCCCTTGTGTCATGGATTGTAGACTACCTGACAGCAAGACTGCAGTATATGCTTTTGCAAGACTGTGTGTCAGATAGGGTAATCGACAATATTTGGGTTCCACAGGGGACAGTTCTCTTACTGGCTATACCACTGATTTCAGCTACCAGACAGAGTCTTGGCATCTTCAGAAGTTTTCCGATGACTCCGCGGTAGTGGGATGTATCGGGGATGGGGAAGAGACTAAGTATAGGACTGTGGTAGAGAACTTTGTCACATAGTGTGACAAAGACAAAGGAGCTGGTTGTGGATTTCAGAAAGAGGAAGCCACCAGTGACTCCAATCTCCATTGTATGTAGAGGTAATAGAGAGTTACAAGTACCTGGGGGTGCACATAGATAATAAGCTTGATTGGAGCAAGAACACTGAGGTGCGCTATAGGAAGGGCCGGAGCTGCCTCTACTTTTTGAGGAGACTGAGGTCCTTTAACCTCTGCCGGACGATGCTGAAGATGTTTTATGAGTCTGTGGCCAGTGCTCTCCTGTATGCAGTGGATTGCTGGGCAAGCAGGCTTAGGGTGTCCGACACCAACAAACTGATACTCAAGGCCAGTGGTGTTGCTGGATTGGAGTTGGAGTCCACCCACCCACTCCACAATACGCTGGTCAGTCTGCAGAGTACCATCAGTGACAGATTGTTACACCCACAATGCACCACAGAGCGACACAGGAAATCATTTTTGCCTGTGGCCGCCATTAAGTTATATAATTCTTCTGTGTGACGGTGAAGATTTAATTCTTCAAATGTTGGAAGTGAAAAAAATGTACTTTATAGGCACTAGGGTTGTCCCGATACCACTTTTTTAGGACCGAGTACAAGTACCGATACTTTTTTTCATGTACTCGCCAATACCGATACTTTTAAATGTCATGTGACAGTTTTTTCAAACCACAATACAGACTTAGGATATTTTCTTTAGAATTATGAAGAACTCTAACTCAAGACATTATAAAAGAGTAAAAATGAATAAAAAAAAAATATTTGCTTGTCACGCAGTAGTAAAAAACTCAAAGAATTTTCACAGAATATGTTGATAAATACAAAAAAAGTATCGGCAGAAGCATCGTACATACAAGTACTCCCGCAAATACTCGGTATCGGTCCCGATACCGAAACTAGTATCGGTATCAGGACAACCCTAATAGGCACCAATTATAAGAATAAACAATAATTTTTATTAGAAAACTGCAGTGTGACTACATAGGTGGCTAAAACTCTCCAATATTTGTCATAGATGTCAAAACATGCCACAATGGACATGTATAAATGACTAAGCACTAATTCATAGTGTGAAACGCGTCAAGTGCATCCCCCATTTTGCTGTGATTTGTGGTGTTTACTGGTCTTTTTTACCAATAAAGGCAACCAAAAGGTTTTTCTAGAGTGCGGCTGTCCATACATTCTTGCTAATTAGAACTAGACTGTACTGTAACAATAACTTAAGCTCTACATGTTTCGCAAAGATCGCTTCTTCAGGAGCTTATGTATTTTCTTAATAGGAGTGTTAGATATTTGAGGACTAAAGGCATTTTAAATGTAGTATATGACTGGAACCTTCCTGTGTGGCTTCAAATGTGCTTAACAGTAAATAGTTACCATCTAGTAAATGACCATGAGTAGGTATTGACAGCATAAATTAGGCTGAATATACACTCAATCGGGGGAAGAGGTCCTCATGTGGAGCTTCTTTAACAGGCAGAGAAATAAAGTTTAAAGCACAGAGAATGCCAGAGAAGGGGATAATTTCCGGCCATCCAGCCAAGCTAGAGAAATAAGTAGGGTTGTCCCGATACCACTTTTTTAGGACCAAGTACAAGTACCGATACTTTTTTTTCATGTACTCGCCGATACCGAATACCGATACTTTTTAAATGCAGCCACGTGTCCCCAAATGCAGCCATGGTCCCTCTGAGTTCAGCCATGGTCCCTCTGAGTTCAGCCATGGTCCCTCTGAGTGCTCCGCACTCCACCCCGCACTCAAAAAAAAAAAAAAGTATTCTATTTAGGTATCGGGAGTATTCGCGTGAGTACAAGTACTAGCACAAATACTCGGTATCGGTCCCGATACCGATACTAGTATCGGTATCGGGACAACCCTAGAAATAAGGTAGAGATTGTCCGGATGGAGGGACCCACGGCAACTTGGCAACTACCTTCATCTGCGGCAGCCGGTCTTAAAGTGGTTGAAGAGTAAAGTTCCACTTTGATTTAAGCTTTAGCCAACCTGCAAAGCGTCACTATACAATCAGTCTAGTAAGGTAGAGATACAAAGACTTAGGTATTTATCTCAGGAAAGCGCAGTACAGACATACAAAGACCTCGGCCACATAGATCCCAATGAAATAATTGTAAGCTGTTCATACATGTTACAGTCTGAATGTACTCTTTTGAAAGTATTACCTGAGGGTCTATCATATACTATCTGTTCAATTTGTATTGTAGGCCCTTACCCTACATAGATTTTAGTAAGTTTAAATGCATTTGTATTACATATGGCTAGCTTTATGTTTTAATGAAATACTTTGAGGAAATTGACAAAAGGAGTTGAGGTGCTTAAAAAAATGAGGGACCATCTGTAAGTTTAGAGGTCCCTTCATGACCCTGACTGGCATTCCTTGGCCAAGCTTGCTTAGTTGAGAATGTTATAATGACTGGGATGGATTTTTCTAGCAGATCGCTGTCCCCCCAAGTACAGCCAGTGCCAGCAGATACAAACATGAAAGATTCCCGAATGCTTCCTTACCTGAAAGTTGTTGGAGTAAAATGTACACGTGCATGATGGATGTTGCCTAATATCTGTAGCTTTGAAGTAAAAGAAAGGGGAGGATTGAAATTGGAAATAGATAAATGAGACCTTACCATGTGTGATTCAGGCTGCATGCGGGGAGAGGAAAGGGCAATACGAGTCCCTTGTGGATATATAAAAAGAGATGATGAAATCTGTAAATCTTGTCTTGTTACATCTAGGGCTTTGGACAACCAAGTCTATGTTGCCACCGTGTCTCCAGCCAGAGATGAAAAAGCCTCCTATATAGCTTGGGGACACAGCACTGTGGTCAGTCCATGGTAAGTAGGCCAGAGGCTGTGGAAAGTGGCTGCGGGTGAAAGGACTAGAGGAGCTGCCTGCATATTATAATAGTATCTACAGTACTAAGGAATAAGAGGAGGTTTATCTAAACACGCAGATCTGTGTTTTGTTGAAGTACAACTTCTGTTCATAAATTAATTTTTATTTTTTTTATTATTATTTTTTTAAATCAAGTTTTTATTTTGGTTGTAAAAGACATTAAACAACTGAAAGCTCATTTGTGGCTGCAGCTGCTTCAGTAAACATAAATGCAAAAAAAATGTGCCTGGTATAAATCAAATTTGTATCTTGCTTTATATGGCAGAGAAGAACCGTACTTTGTAAAATAATGCAGATTTTTCGTCTAAAGAGCAGTTGCCTATGCACAGATCGTGTTACTGTAGAACTTTTTTTTTTTTAAACATTTGTGTAAGGCCGCGTACACACGGAGGGACATGTCCGACGGACCGTTTCCAGCGGACATGTCTCCTCCGGATCTTCGTCTGACGGTGTGTACACAACACCATCGGATGAAAATCCCCTTGGCCAGGGAACGCGGTGACGTGGCGGTGACGTTGACGCCACCACGTCACCAAACCGGAAATAAAATGCTTCCGTGCATGCGTCGAATCCATTCGACGCATGCGCGGACAGTTCTGTCTGCTGGTTAGTGTACTAACCAGCGGACAGATCCGACAGACAGGTTTGTAGC
Organism: Rana kukunoris; assembly: GCA_029574335.1. Classification (NCBI taxonomy): domain Eukaryota; kingdom Metazoa; phylum Chordata; class Amphibia; order Anura; family Ranidae; genus Rana; species Rana kukunoris. The sequence goes on along the minus strand of CM056050.1, from coordinate 540,437,569 downwards.
GGACAAATTTTAAAGCGTGCTTTAAAATTTGTCCGATGGACAAACCTGTCTGCTCGCCCGAACACACGGGTTTCATTCCTTGATAATTTTTGCCCATAGTGATGAGCACCATTCACCTCTATGGAGCAGCAGATGTCAGCGGTGACATGTCCACTGACATCTGCCGATCCGATCCTGTCCGTGAAGTCCAGATGCATGGTGACCCTCTTTTCCATCCGTCTGGTGGATTGGATGAAAACGGACAGGCGGTCTGTTTTCATTCGATCTCCAATAGAGGAGAGCGGGGCTCTGAAGTAGAGACGAACCTGTCATCCGCCTGCTTAGTGGAGATCAGTGGATCAATCCCCTGCTGAGCAAGCGGAATCCTTATAACAGACAAGCCCGTGTGAAAGGAGCTTAAGTCTTATGCCGCGTACACACGATCAAAATTTCCGACAAGAAAAGTTTTATGTGAGCTTTCAGTCGGAAATTCTGACCATGTGTAAGCTCCATTGGACTTTTTCTGTCGAATTTCTGAAAGCAAAAATTTGAAAGCTGGTTCTCAAATTTTCCGACAGGATAAGTTCTTGTTGGAAATTTCGATCGTGTGTATGCAATTCTCGAAGCGCAAAAAACATGCATGCTCGGAATCAAGTTGACGCATGCTCGGAAGCATTGAACTTAATTTTTCTCAGCTCGTTGTAGTGTTGTATGTCACCACGTCCTTGACAGTCGGAATTTTGTGTGACCGTGTGTATGCAAGACACGTTTGAGCCAACATTCCGTCGGAAAAAAATCCACGTTTTTCTTGTCGGAATTTCTGATCGTGTGTGCGCGACATTAGTCTTTTGACTAAAATCCCAAGTAGATGTTTCCCCATTGCCCCTTGCCTGCCCTCCTCTCTGTACACAATCTCACTATAATTTAAATACTCCGAGGTTTAGTATATATGCTATAAAAGCTGTGAACAGAGAAGACAGATTGAACAAGAAATCTAATGTATGACTATCAGCTGTTACTTCTCATATTGCCGGAATTGTTCAGTCTATGTATTTCTGGTGTTTTTCAGGGGAGAAGTCATTGCTAAGGCTGGGGCAGATGAAACCATCATTTCCACAGATATAGGTAAAGACTGTCTGTTCTCAGTGTGTTTAGCGTGAGATGATATTGGATCCTCCAGGATGATGCACCTTTACAGACTCACTTTTACCAAAGTAATAATCGACCATTTTACCAGTGACACATATACGAAATAATCCTGAGAGTCCCTCACTGTCATAATCGAGGTAAAGTGTACCTGAAACATTTACATTAAAGTGGTATTAACCACTTGCCACCCGCCTTATGCAAAAAGACGTTTGCAAAGTGGTTTTAATATCCTGAGTGGACGATCGTTGTTGCAGGGTGTCAGTCTGACACCCCGCAACACCGATCTAGGTAAAGAGTCTCCGACGGAGACTCTTTACCACGTGATTAGCCGTGTTCAATCACGGCTGATTACAATGTAAATGGGAAATGCCAGTAATCGGCTTTTCCTCACTCAGGTCTGTCAGACGCAAGTAGAGGAGAGCCGATCAGCTGCTCCTCTGACAGGGGGGGGTGTGTGCTGATCGATTATCAGCACAGCCCCCCGAGGATGCCCACACTGGACCACCAGGGCTGCCACTAGACAACCAGGGATGCTACCACAGGTATGCCACCCTAGACCACCAGGGATGACAATCATAAATAATGGATGCCAATCAGTACCCACAATGGATGCCAATCAGTGCCCACAATGGGCATCACTGATAGGCAGGCATTATTGTTTGGCACTGCTTGGCATCCATTAGTACGTTAGTGCCACCTATCAGTGCTCATCTATGCCCATCCGTGCCGCCTATCTGTGCCCATCCGTGCCTCCTATCTGTGCCCATCCGTGCCTCCTATCTGTGCCCATCCGTGCCTCCTATCTGTGCCCATCCGTGCCTCCTATCTGTGCCCATCTGTGCCCATCCGTGCCGACTATCTGTGCCCATCCGTGCCGCCTATCTGTGCCCATCCGTGCCGCCTATCTGTGCCCATCTGTGCCCATCCGTGCCGCCTATCTGTGCCCATCCGTGCCGCCCATCTGTGCCCATCCGTGCCGCCTATCTGTGCCTATCTGTGCCCATCCGTGCCGCCTATCTGTGCCCATCTGTGCCGCCTATCTGTGCCGCCTATCTGTGCCCATCTGTGCCCATCCGTGCCGCCTATCTGTGCCCATCTGTGCCCATCCGTGCCGCCTATCTGTGCCCATCCGTGCCGCCTATCTGTGCCCATCCGTGCCGCCTATCTGTGCCCATCCGTGCCGCCTTATCAGTGCAGTACCATCAGTGCCCATCAGTAAAGGAAAAAACATACTTATTTACAATGTTTTATAACTGAAACAAAAAAAACATATTTTTTTCTAAATTTTCTGTATTTTTTTTATTTTTTTTGCAGAAAATAAAAATCCCCAGAGGTGATCAAATACCACTAAAAGAAAGCTCTATTTCTGGGAACAAAATGATAAAAATCTAGTTTGGGTACAGTGTAGCACGACCGCGCAATTGTCATTCAAAGTGCAACAGCACCGACAGCTAAAAATTGGTCTTGGCGGGAGGGTATATAAGTGCCCTGTATGGAAGTGGTTAAACCCAAAACCAAAAATGTATTATATTGCAGCCTACCAATTATTGGATGTGATGGCTGCATCAGTTTTCTTTCATTTGGCTTTTTTTTTCCCTCTGTTTTAACCTGGTGATCTGACCAGTAACACACCTCCTGTATTAGTGTGATGCAACTCTGGAGGAATTTGAACAGGAGGCACAGCAAACGGCATTACTGTCAGTCGGGGAGCGTTATTAAGAGATTTAAATACACAAATCAAATTGAAGATAAAAGCCAGCTCACACTTTATATTCATTTACAGCAAACATTTTTTTTTTATGTCACTTCCGCCCTCCAATGCTATGGATCCGAGCGGGGGCCATCTTCCTCTCACTCGGCATCCAGGCAGTGAGGTGACCAAATGTAAACATCCCTTGTAATAGAAAAAAAATATTACAGGGCCTCTTTGATGTGAAATCTGGGGTCAAACAAATAAAAAAAAATGTCCCTTTTAAGACTATTGGGCGGAAGTGATGTTTAAGGTCGCTTCCGCCATCCAATGGTATGGAGCCATCTTTCCCTCTCTCCGCATCCAGCCTCTCAGGGGAGCAGATCGGATCGTCTCTGCTGTGACTGACGGCCCCGTTAAGCGGCGGAGACAACCGGAGGGGGGTCCTCTCCCGCCCCTGATAAAAGGGATCTTGCGGCAAATTTTCCGCAGAGACCACTTTTACCAAAAAGAGGACCGTCCGCCGTTTAAAAATATATGGGGGTATCATGGGCATCCGCTGAAATTTTTTCAGAGGGGGGCACTTCAGCAGCAGCGAAACACGGTCACATTTTACCCTTTCTTCAACCGCTAGTGGGGGTTAAAAGCGCCCCCTCCACGTTAAAATGTAAAAACACCCCACTGTGTCCCCTGCATTTTTCAATATCTCTTTGTCACTACTGTGTACCCCCTCTCCACAACTGCACCTTTAGACCTCTTTACATTACACAGCACCCTACATCACTGGACCCCTTTTATATTACACAACACCCCTTTCCCTTGACTGAAACACTACACTATATGGACAGTATATTTATTTCAGGTCTAAAAGAGGAACCTTTCGGAATGAGGGACACATTGATTTGATTCCAGAAGAGGGACAGGCACTCTTAATAAGGGACAACTAGAGGGGAGGCGAGTGCTGCAGTCACCGCTTAAATCGTCCCCAGGGCCAGTTTGGCCCTGCTCCTGGCTCTCCCTGGCAATTTCAGGGGGGGGCAAACGACCCCCCTTTCCCTATGGAGCGGACACCCATGGGGGGTATGGCAGCGTTCTGCTGCCATAAACCTGGTATTCTGCATCCAAAGTACCGACGTAGAATGACGGCGCTGTGCTGTACATAGCCTGTGCATAAAGCGGAGCTGTCCGAGGGACCCAACAACTTCACCCAGTACAGGCTGTCTGCAGAAAACTACAGGAGGGGGCGGAGACAAGACCAGTCACCCTGCACAAGGAGACAGAGCAGCAGTGACTGGTCTGCATTATAGGAAGCTCCTGCACATAAGAAGACTTTCATGCTGGACAGATCTAGAAGAAACGCACAAAGAACACCAAGTACAATGACAACAAGCATCTTGTATTTATATATAATTTTCTTAAAAGAGACCCTGTCAGCAACCTTTACTGCATTACAGTGCTCTAGCATTCATCAGACCCTTCAGAGTTTAACACTTCTTGTAATAAAGGATGCCTGTGTCCTCTGCCCATGAGCTGTGGCTTCTTCCATTTACCCATACACAACTGCTGAGTCCTGTAATGATGTGGAGGCCAGAAGAATAAGTCGCAGTGTTCAGCTGGGGACAATGGCATCTGGCAGTCCCAAAAGTGTTAAATGCAACTGATTGATAGATAATTGTACGAAAAGTTCTCTTTAAACATACTGTACAAGGCTGACTGTGTTATTTAAACATTACAGTACTATGTATTTCATCTTCTACTATATATATATATTTTTTTTTCAGACTTGCAATACCTCGCTGATATCCGTCAGCAAATACCAATTCATAGCCAACGTCGCCATGATCTCTACAGTGTGGAAGAGAAGCCCAAATAAACTCCTTGGATGTCATTTTTCCTTTTACACAAATTGTATTCCTGATCAGAACAGTGATTATTTATAAGGACTTAATAAGGAGTATATAGGTTGTTGGAAAATATATCTGTGATTAAATGTAAATTCTCTCACTGAGTAAGGCTCCATTCACACCTAGGCATTTTTACGCCTGAAGCGCGACGCTACAATACGCCGGAGGGTCGAAATTGCATTGTTCTCTAGGGAGACTGTTCACATCTCTTAACGCAGAATGCCGTACGTCGACAGAACGCCGAACGATGACTTTCAAACAAGTCCCGGACCCTTTTTCGACACGCGTATCGGGCGGCTTTGGCGTTCGGCATAGCCGACATTGACTGTGAAAAAAACCTCGGTTAAATACGATGCGTTTTGTCGCCGCAAATCGCGGGACAAAACGCCTATTTTTTGTCGCCGCAAATCGCGGGAATTACACTGCAAATCGCCTACGCAAAGGTGTGAATGCAGCCTTAAGAGGAGCTCCAGAGTTTCCATACTTGCAGTTCCTTGATCATCCAGAGGAGGGCTACGATCATAATGCATGAGAGCGGTGGGAGAGATTCGAATTCATCACTGTAATGTATGGTGGGAACGTTTGTACTGCGTCCTCACAACCATGTAACAGACTAGCGAATGGGCTTATTTAGTACAACAGAGAGGATAATGAAAAGCACATTATTTTTCAAATAAACAAATAAGCATTAATCTTTCTGGCTACTTTGAACTGAAGAAAGGAAGAATGTTATTGGTTGGTATGGTTCTTTGCATATTTACCATATGTAACTTTTTTCCTCCAGTCAATACTAGTGCCTATTTTCTCCCAATAGATAGAATACAGCTTTTTCTTTCACATTTGGTATTTTTTTCCCCATACATTTCATCTTCAATGAAAATAAAAGTTTGTTGAGTGCCTTTTATATAGTGGATGATTTTTATACACAGTTTTATTATTTCTTTTCACCTCTGAGGCCACATACACACGATCAGAATTGTCCGATGAAACATGTCCGACGGAGTGTTTTCATCGGACCAGGCTGAAGTGGTCTGTTGGTCTGATGTGCGTACACACCATCGGACCAAAATCCCCTCGGACAAGAACGCGGTGACGTAGAACCCACCGACGTGATGAAAAAACAAAGTTCAATGCTTCCAAGCATGCGTAGACTTGATTCTGAGCATGCGCAGGATTTTGGTCCGATGATTTTGTGTACTAACTATCGAACATGTCCGACGGACAGGTTTCCAGCGGACAGGTTTCTAAGCATGTTTTGAAACTTTTGTCCGCTGGAAAACGGTCCGATAGGCCGTACACACGATCGAACATGTCCGCTGAAACTAGTCTGCGGAGCAGTTTCAGCGGACATGTTCGATCGTGTGTATGCGGCCTGACAGTCTTCTCTGAATAGATGGCAAGTTGTGTGATAACCTCTGTATTCTCTGATTACCAACTGTTACTATTAAAATGTATATTTTGTGCTGATGATCTCCTTATTTCTCATTAAGTTACACATGTAGGATCATTTATCAACATTTCAAGACCTCACATGATCTATTTTTATGAAGGTACAAATACCAGTGATATACACAAAACCCTATTTAGTTAGAAACGGCCTTCTAAAACAACTGAACAGCTTATGACTGTCATCTGTGGTTGTTAGGGATGAGCTTCGAGTTCGAGTCGAACACTGCCTGTTCAGCGAACAATTTGGGGTGTTTGGGGCAAATTCGAAAACCCGCGGAACACCCTGTTAAAGTATATGGGAGAGATCTAAAGTGATAATTTTAAAGGCTAATATGCAAGTTATTGTCATAAAAAGTGTTTAGGGACCTGGGTTCTGCACCAGGGGAGATGTATCGATACAATTTTTTTTTTAAAAACTCCCATTTTTTTCAGGAGCAGTGAATTTAATAATGCTTAAAGTGAAACAATAAAAGTGAAATATTCCTTTAAATTTCGTACCTGGGGGGGTATAAAGTATGCCTGTGAAATAGCGCATGTTTCCTGTGCTTAGAACGGTCTCTGCACAAAGTGTAATTTCTGAAGGGAAAAAATTTAAAATCACTCGCGGCTATAATCAATTGTCAGCTCCCGGCAATTTAGACAAAATTCATTCATAAAAATAAAAAAAAATAAAATGGTGGGGGTCCCCCTAGATTCAATAACCAGGCCCTTCAGGTCTGGTATGGATATTAACCACTTCCCCACCGCCCACCGCAGGTATACGTCGGCACTTTGAAGATGGATATCTCGGTAACGGCAGCAGCTGCTGCCACAACCGAGATATCCATCTCTTCTGTGGGCGGTCGGGTAAACGATAATGGCGGTCTCCGTGGCGGAATCGCCGCAAGATCGCTGTTATCGGTGGCAGGCGAGCATCCCCCTCCCGCTGCGCTCCCGCGCCCTCCGCCGCTTACCGGAGCCGTCGGTAGCGGCGGAGGCGATCGGGTGCGCTCGTCTGTTCAGCGGGGATGCGAGTGAGGGAAAAAATTTCCCTCGTTCATCCCCGTAGCTCTGCTGGGCGGAAGTGACGTCAAACGTCAGTTCCGCCCAGCCTCTTAAAGAGACATTTTTTTTTAAATGTCATTTGAAAAATGACATTTTAAATTTTTGATATTTTTTTTTGCATTTTAGCCTAAATATGAAATCTGAGGTCTTTTTGACCCCAGATCTCATATTTAAGAGGACCTGTCATGCTTTTTTCTATTACAAGGGATGTTTACATTCCTTGTAATAGGAATAAAAGTGATCATTTTTTTATTTTTTTTTATTTTAGTGTTAAAAATTGGTAAAATAAATACGAAAAAAAAAAAAAATGTTAAATCGCCCCTTCACGACGAGCTCGCGCGCAGAAGCGAACGCATACGCGAGTAGCGCCCGCATATGAAAACGGTGTTCAAACCACACAAGTGAGGTATCGCCGCGATCGTTAGAGCGAGAGCAATAATTCTAGCCCTAGACCTCCTCTGTATCTCAAAAAATGCAACCTGTAGAATTTTTTAAACATCGCCTATCGAGATTTTTAAGGGTAAAAGTTTGACGCCATGCCACGAGCGGGCGCAATTTTTAAGCGTGACATATTGGGTATCATTTTACTCGGCGTAACATTATCTTTCACAATATGTAAAAAAATTGGGCCAAATTTATTGTTGTCTTATTTTTTAATTTAAAAAAGTGATTTTTTTCCAAAAAAAAAAGTGCGCTTGTAAGACCGCTGCGCAAATACGGTGTAACAAAAAGTATTGCAATGACTGCCATTTTATTCTCTAGAGTGTTAGAAAAAAAATATATATAATGTTTGGGGGTTTTAAGTAATTTTATAGCAAAAAAAGTTTTAGTCTCGTAAACATCGAATCTCAAAAACAGGCCCGGGGCTAAAGTGGTTAAGGGGAACCCCCACCGTCAATTTAAAAAAAAAAATGAAGTGGGGTTCTCCCCAAATATCCATTCCAGACCCTTCAGCTCTGGTGTGGATTTTAAGGGGAACTCCACCCCAAATAAAAAAAATGGTGTGGAGTTCCCCCAGAAATCCACACCAGACCCCTTATCTGAGCTCCGCCTCACCTATATAAGAGCTGTCACTGGCTAAAGCCGCGTCATTCGACGTGCTGTCTCCGATGGAGGCAGGCGATGCGTGCGTTTTGGATCCCGGACCTGGATGAAGAGATCTTCTCATTACTGGACACCGGCGGAGAGGAGATCACCCGTCGCAGGATACCGACAACGTTGGAGCGGGGATCGAGAGTGGATTACCACCACTGGATTTTTATTTTTTAATAAAGGACTTTTTCCATGGTGCGTGTGTGTTTTTTTTACTATTATTTACACTTTCTTAGAGAATTGGTAGAGGTACAATGTACTCCATTACCAATTCACATAGGGCGGAGCGGGATCTGGGGGTCTCCTTTGTTAAAGGGGTCTTCCAGATTCTGATAAGCGACCCCCACAACCACCGGGCCAGGGTTGTGGGGATGAGGCCCTTGTCCCCATCAACATGGGGACATCCTCCCCATGTTGAGGACATGTGGCCTGGTACGGTGCAGGAGGGGGGGGGGCGCTCTCTCTTCCCCCCCATCTTTTCTGCAGCCGCCCAGGTTGCGTGCTCGGATAAGGGGTCTGGTGTGGATTTTTGGGAGAACTCTATGCCATTTTTTTTTTAATTTGGGGTGGAGTTCCTCTTAAAATCCACACCAGATCTGAAGGGTCTGGAACGGATATTTGGGTGGAACCCCACGTCATTTATCTTTTTTAAATTGACGGCGGGGTTCCCCTTAATATCCATACCAGACCTGAAGGGCCTGGTAATTGAATTTGGGGGGACCCCCACGTTTTTTTTTTATTAATGTATTTTCTCTGAATTGCCGGGAGCTGACAATTCATTATAGCCGCAAGTGATTTTTAAATGACTTTTTTTCCTTCAGAAATTACACTTTGTGCAAAGACAGTTCTAAGCACAGGAAACATGCGCTATTTCACAGGCATACTATACACCCAACCAAGGTATGAAATTTAAAGGAATATTTCACTTTTATTGTTTCACTTTAAGCATTATTAAATTCACTGCTCCCGAAAAAACTTCAGTTTTTAAAACTTTTATTTTGCATTGATACATGTCCCCTGGGGCAGAACCCAGGTTCCCAAACACTTTTTAGGACAATAACTTGCATATTAGCCTTTAAAATTAGCACTTTAGATTTCAAACGTTTGAGTCCCATATACTTTAATGGGGTTCTAAGGTTCACACAAACTTTTGGTCTGTTCGCAGGTTCTGATCGGGGGGTGTTCGGCTCATCCCTAGTGGTGATGTAAGGAGTCAAAGCCATCTCTTCAGTTCTTTCACCATCCATGGCTTCCAAATGGAGGTCATATAAATATATATTACCATATATACCAGTTGGAAGATAATTGCTTGGTTGCATACAAAACAGATCAGATAGATCCACCATGTGACAGCTTCTTGGACATGAAAGGCTGAGTCTGGTGAACTTTGTAACTTCATAGTGTTTCAGTCTTCAGAAGTGATATCTTCTTCATTACATCACACCAACTCTGTTCCTGTCCAACTTAAAGGGGTTGTAAAGCTTTGTGTTGTTTTAGCTTAATGCATCCTAAGCATTAAGGTGAAAAAACACCTTGCTGTGTTTTACTTACCTGAGCCCCGAATTTCCGAGGATGCGATCCCGCATCGTTCTCCCCATGCATGGTCGGCTCCTCATTGGATAGATTGATAGCAGCGCAGCCATTGGCTCCCACTTTGGTGGAGATTTACTAAAACTGGTGCACACATAATCTGGTGTAGCTGTACATATTAACCAATCAGCTTCTAACTTCTGCTTGTTCAGTTAGGCTTTGACAATAAAACCTGGAATCTGATTGGTGATTACTATGCACAGCTGCACCGAGGGCTTTCACACTGGAGCGTTGCGCTAGCAGGACGGTAAAAAAAAGTCCTGCTAGCCGCATCGTTGGAGCAGTGTGTATACTGCTCCTCCACCGCTGCCCATTGAAATCAATGGGACAGCGCAGCTATACCGCCCGCAATGCGCTGCTTCTGCCACTAGCGGGGGTTAAATGTGCCTCGCTAGCGGCCGAAATGCGCCGCAAATCCGCCTATAGCATCTTTAGTAAAAATATCGGCATTTTACCGCCAGCACTATGGGCGGCTCAGTGTGAAAGGGGTCTTACAGTGCACATATTTGTGTGTAGCATGCTAATGCCGCGTACACACGGTCGTTTTTTGGGATGAAAAAAAACGACGTTTTCTGTGAAGTAAAAAACGACGTTTTTGAAACGTCACTTTTCAAAGACAATTTTGCATACACACCATCGTTTTTTCACAAAAAGCGAGGTTACGTTCACCACTCTTTTCCATTGAAGCTCGCTTCATAACTAGCTTCTGGGCATGCGCGGGTTGAAAAACGTCGTTTTGAAAGACGTTTTTGCTATACACGGTGACTTTTTGTGAAACAAAAAACGACGTTTTGAAAAACGACACAAAAAATTCAAGCATGTTGGAATTTTTTTTTGGTCGTTTTTTTGAAGACAAAAAACGACGTTTTGCCCACACACGATCAATTTAAATGACGTTTTAAAAAACGTCGTTTTTTTTTCATCGCAAAAAACGACCGTGTGTACGCGGCATAAGTCTTTCACATTCTATATGTCTGATGTTTAATGCAGTACTACAGGTAGAATAATTAAATACCTATCAAATAAAATATGTATTAACTTCGCCATAATGTTTTACAACAGAAACAGTTCGTGGCGCTGCCTGTTGATTTCACTGGGCAGGGGCACTTTAGGAGCGGTGAGTTCACTGCTCCTAATGCGCTCCAAAGAAGCTGCTGGCGGGACTTTTTCTGATGCCCTGCCAGCGCACCGCTCCAGTGTGAAAGCCAAAAGGCTTTCACATTGGAGTGTATGGAGCCGCTGTTTTAGGGGCGCTTTGCAGACGCTATTTTTAGCGCTATACCGCCTGCAAAGCCTTCCAGTGTGAAAGGGGTCTTAATGAATGTCACTGCCTACACATAGGCATGCGTCCATATAAGGGCACTAGTCATACTTCATATTCCCATCGCACACATTCCTGGATGAGCTCTCAAATTAGGGTGCTGCAGCAACAACCAGCTGGAAACTGGTTCAAGTCACAATGTAGATATTTGCCAGCACACCATGGAACGACATGAATAGCGTCCAAACGGATGATTTATTGCATGATCACAAAACAAGATGAGTACAGCGCTTCGGAGTCATGCAGGACCCCTTCGTCAGGCATGTGATACCTGTGTAATTTCGAAACGTTGCACTCTCCTTGTGTTGTGATCATGCAATAAATCATCCGTTTGGGTGCTATTCACATCGTTACATGGTGTGCTGGCAAATATCTACATCATATAAGGGCACTGACATACATGTCCATATATGCATGATTGGGGGTACATCTACAAGCTGCTCTGTTACCACAAATTCATGAGCTTAGGTCTCAAACACACTGGACATTTGTATAGCTGCCCCTGGGGGCGTCAGGCATTTTTATTTTTACAGCTTAAAAACCCCATGTCCATGTTATTCTATGTGTCCATTCGCACATCGGCTTTTATGGAGCTCCTAAAGCGTTTCCTCCCACTATAATCAATAGGAAGCACCTCTGCAGTGGCGCTTTGTGGGTGCTTTTAACCCTTTATGAGGCCGCTAGCCGGCTAGCGGGGGTTCAAAGCGCTGGTAAAGCGCTGCTAGTTTTTTAGGCGGTGGCAGTGTGAAAGGGCTCTTAGTACCCATTCACACTACTGTGTTGTGGTAATATGCGAACTGTGTTGGTGTGGTATTCATTTTGAATGGCATTCCAACAGACTATTACTGTAGTGCAGGGGTGCCCAACCTGTTGAAGAGCGAGGGCCACTTAAGCAACTTGGTAACCAGTCACGGGCCACAATGAGCGGCGCGGACGGACAACAGGTCACGGCTACTCTATAGGCCCTTCGATCCGCCCAGATGGAAAGGGACAAATGTTTTTCCGATTGGAGGTAGATGGGCGTAAACGGACATCTGTCTCTCTGTAGAGGTGAATTGAGGGTTTCATTCCGTCGGGCTGATTGTGTGAAAAGGGCCTAAGACTGCTTTCACACTGACGTGCTGCGTGTCTATCCTGCGGGTTAGCTGAACTTTGCCATAGACTCCACCTGTGACAAAAGCCGGCGCTGTAGAGGAAGCATTGGCTTATGGGGCTCTGCTCCGCAGACGCTTTCTTCCTCTACCACCAGCTTCATATTACAACACTGATGCTGCGGTATGGCCGGTGGGCAACCTGCAATCTTTGCATGTCAACCTGCCATTCCAGAGGAGGAGGTCGCGGGCCACATCAGAGGGCTCCGCGGGCCACATGTGGCCCCCGGGCCACTGGTTGGCCACCCCTGCTGTAGTGGGAAGGGCACATATGCCTTATGCTGTGAATGGGATGTTTCAGACCTAATATATCTCTAGTGATTAGTAGCACCTGCCAGTAAGGCTCGGTTCACATTGGTGCGATGCAGGAAACCCTGCGAACCCACTGAAGGTTCCCGCATTGAACCTGACTCGCAAGCAGTTCACACTGCCCTATGCGAATCGCTGGAAATTACAATACAAAGTCAATGGTGCCCCCAGATCGGTTTGCATATCACAGTTGCAAACTGTCAATTCGGACAGGAATCGGATCGCGTAGGTGTGAACACCCATGCAATTCTGCATGAGTTTGGGCCGAATGCGATGCAAACTTAGTCATACAATCTGTATCGCTGAGTTTGCATTGCACAGACATTGCATGTGAGTTGCACAGCAGTGCAGTGCAATTCACATGCGATCTCGCACAACGCACCAATGTGAACCCAGCCTAAATTGTAATAAAACATTTGGTGATTCAGCATGACATTGTGGTCTGGATGACACACATGAACAATTCTAACAAGCTGAGATATTTCCAGGGACAAACCTTTAGCCCAGGACAGTTCCTGTAGCTCTCAGAAATACAGGGGAAAGGAGACGAAGGTTTACAATGTGACAAGGATTCAGGATAGTATTTAGGAGACATTTGTCTTCTTCCGAAAATGTCTTCTGCTGTCTTCTTCCGAAAATGCTAGTTGCTTGACTGTCTCTGGCTTCAGTAGTCTCTAAAGGCCGTCCGTAAACACGATACGAAAGTCGGATGGAAAAATTCATACGACGAGCTGTGTGACGATTTTCGGATCGTTAGTACGTTGCTTTCGACAGCCGGTTTAACTTTTTCTTCAGACAAAAGCTGGATGTGCAGCAGTGGCGGTGCGTCCATAGAGGGCGCTGGAGCGCTGCCCCCTCTGGCTACCGCACACACACCTCTGACAATATACATAGATTCATGCATTACATTGCATGAATTTATGTATTGCCGCCGAATATTCAGATGGCCGGCCCCCTGGTGAGCGCCGGCCATCTGAATAACGGCGGCTGCGAAAGTGCCTATCAGAGCCAACAGCTCTCATAGGCTTTCTGATAACAGCCCTCAGGCTGTAGTCGGCTTCCGGATGCTTATCCTCGGGACGCACGGTATGTGCGTTCCTTGGATAAGCGTGAAATGCGTCTCAGCCAATCAGGTTACTGGTAACCTGATTGGCTGAAGCGTCAAGGAGGGCGGAAGAACACATTGTGGGACAGAAGAAGAAGCACGGCTGACCCCAGGTAAGTGCCGGGGGGGGGGGATTTTACGGGGCACAATGGCTACAATGGCAGGATACAGTGGCTACAATGGCGGGGCACAGTGGCTACAATGGCAGGGCACAGTGGCTACAATGGCAGGGCACAGTGGCTACAATGGCAGGGCACAGTGGTGACAATGGCAGGGCACAGTGGGGACAATGGCAGGGCACAGTGGCTATAATGGCAGGGCACAGTGGTGACAATAGCAGGGCACAGTGGGGACAATGGCAGCGCACAGTGGCTACAATGGCAGGGCACAGTGGCTACAATGGCAGGGCACAGTGGTGACAATGGCAGGGCACAGTGGGGACAATGGCAGGGCACAGTGGGGACAATGGCAGGGCACAGTGGCTATAATGGCAGCGCACAGTGGCTATAATGACAGGGCACAGTGGTGACAATAGCAGGGCACAGTGGGGACAATGGCAGCACACAGTGGCTATATTGGCAGGGCACAGTGGCTACAATGGCAGGGCACAGTGGTGACAATAGCAGGGCACAGTGGCTGCATTTGATGGGCACAGTGGCTGCAATTGTTGGGCACAGTGAGGCTGCAAATGTTTTTTTTTTTTTTCGTTTGTTTGCACCCCCCCCCCCCCAAATATTTTGAGCACCAGCCGCCACTGATGTGCAGACTATAACATTTTTGTCGGATTTTGTTTCATTAGTGCGGTTTTCATACGGGAAAAAAAATCGTACTACGCATGCTCAGAAATGAAAGAATACATACAAAACTATTCAACACATGACGTCACTTCTGACGTTGTATTCTGTCATATGAGAATTTTCATATGGTGGTGAGTAACCTCTTCACTTTCCACATGAGACTTGCATGTAACAAAAAACGGACGTTCGGTCGTCTGAAAATCTAAGCGCATGTACGAATTTTTTAACATTTTTTCCCAAGGACTTGTGTACACACTCAGATAATCCGACAACACACATTTGTTGTCAGAAAATTGTGTGAATGCATCAATGCAGTGCATGTTATCTCAGCTTGCAGAGCTTGGATTCATTCATTGATTGAGTTTACCAAAAATGTAAATATTGCAGAATATTGGAGAATATACAGCCTCATGCTACATAACTAAACGCCATTTCATGATGAATAAACAAAATTATTTATGTATCTTAAATAGAAAACTATCTTTGGATTTTTACTCCAAAAGCATTTTATTAAAATAAATTAGATAAAAATAAAAAATAAACTGATTTAACTGCTTGCCGACCAGCCGCCGCAGTAATACGGCGGCAGGTCGGTTTGGCTGCGCGAGATCACGTAGCTATACGTCAACTCGCGAATCAGCCAATAGGCGCCCACCGCTCGCCCCTGGTCCCAACGCGCAATCACCGCCGGGCACCTGCGATTGCTCGTTACAGAGCGAGAACCGGGAGCTGTGTGTGTAAACACACAGCTCCCGGTCCTGTCAGGCAGAGAAATGCCTGATCGTCTGTTCATACAATGTATGAACAGCAATCAGTCATTTCCCCAAGTCAGTCCACCCCCCTACAGTTAGAACACACCCAGGGAACATACTTAACCCCTTCCCCGCCCCCTAGTGTTAACCCCTTCACTGTCAATGGCATTTTTATAGTAATCAATGCATTTTTATAGCACTGATCGCTATAAAAATGCCAATGGTCCCAAAAATGTGTCAAAAGTGTCCGAAGTGTCCGCCATAAGGTCGCAGTACCGATAAAAATCGCTGCCATTACTAGTAAAAATAAAAATATTAATAAAAATACCATAAAACTATCCCCTATTTTGTAGATGCTCTAACTTTTGCGCAAACCAATCAATAAACGCTTATTGCGATTTTTTTTTACGAAAAATATGTAGAAGAATACGCATCGGCCTATTACAGCAAAAAGTCAAAAATATAATTATTTTTTCAAAATTGTCGCTCTATTTTTGTTTATAGCGCAAAAAATAAAAAACGCAGAGGTGATCAAATACCACCAAAAGAAAGCTCTATTTGTGAGAAAAAATTATGGCAATTTTGTTTGGGAGCCACGTCGCAATTGTCAGTTAAAGCGACGCAGTGCTGAATCGCAAAAAGTGGCCCGGTCATTGACCAGCAATATGGTCCGGGGCTAAAGTGGTTAAATAAAATAAAAAATAAACAGTTTTTATATACATATATATATATATATATATAAAGTACACAAGTGGCATTGCTGAGATACTAATGCCTCTGCCTGGGTGTAAGTGAAGTCACCTGCACTGCTGAAGGGGGGGGGGGGGTTTACTCATTGAATTAACCAGCCACAGGTGTATTTCCCTAGATATAAGTAGCATGGGGGAAAGTCTAGTCTGTTCCACTTCTGTGCAAGTTTCTCTGAGATTAGGCAGCTTTGGGTGAGTGCATGTGGTGGCTGCGTTTGGTTATTTAGTGTCATGCATTGGCTTAGACTGGCCATACATTGTACAATTTTTGTGTTTGATTGCCCTTAGATTGACCTTCAACTATGTAATACCAGGGCCTGCCTGGTTGCATACAAATTGAAAATGTTTAGTGCTGACCTCCCATATATGGTTTTGGCAAATCTAAAAGAAGATTGTATAGTGTATGACCAGCCTTATACAATTTGTGGCACACTTTCTATTTTAATTCCATTTACTTGACGTTCTGGTAATATTTGGGGGGGCTGCTGAGTGACCCACCTAGTGTGATGCTCCTATGTAGCCTGTTTCACATGGGCCTTGGCTTGTGTAAGGGCAGGGCAATGTGAACTGCACACTTTTATAAAGCCTTTTCAGAGCTTTTAGCAAGCTTTGCTGTAGCTTTTAACTGCTTCCAGCCCAAGGATGTCATTAACTTTGAGTGGTGATATCTGAATGATGGGTGCAGTTACAGGCATCGTTCAGATATCATCTTTTACAGCTGGTGAGAAAATGGATCTGGACATCCTCCCCTCTCCTGCTGCCCTTCAGTGTTTCTCTGGGATCGCCCTTATGATTGGCGAACCAGAGGAGGAAGCCACTTAATGTTGTTCATAGATTTTCAGTGACCAGTCATCTCTATGACCTTTTGAAGGGGGACAAGTCCCCTTTATAGAGATGTGGGGCCTTTTAAACCCCCACATCTCTCTATAAAGAGGACCTGTCATGCACTATTCCTTTTACAAGGGATGTTTAAAGTACCATTCAGCTCTAGTTTGCAAGTGGTGAACTTTGGGGGTGCTGATGTCACTTTAAACAGGCTTTTAGCAGTTCTTAAAGCTTGTTGAAAGCCTCCTCATGGCTTTATTTAACCACTTAAGGACCACCTAATGCTGATATACGTTGGCAGAATGGCATGGCTGGGCACAATCATGTACCTGTATGTGATTGTTAAATGCCCAGTGTGGGTTGCGCCTGCCCGCGACCTGGTCTGAAGCTCGCGGACCCGATCACCGTCGGGAGTCCCGCGATCGGTCCCTGAAGCTGAAGAATGGGGAGAGCTTTGTTTGTTTGTGTGTGTCTTCCCTGTTCTTCACAGTGGTGCTGTCATTGATCGTCTGTTCCCTGATATAGGGAATGAATGAATGAATGAATGACTTGTATAACGCATGCGAACTGAATCGCCTCTGGGCGCTTTTTCCAGCCAGTGTCTGCTTGGCTGGTGCGGTCATTTTTACCCCGTAGGATCTTGACACGCTAGGGACACACAGTCATACACACATATATACATGTATACTGGGCCAATTTGGACGAGATCCAATTTACCTACCCGCATGTCTTGGAGTGTGGGAGGAAACCGGAGTACCCGGAGGAAACCCACGCAGACACAGAGAGAACATGCAAACTCCAGGCAGATGGTGTTGTGGTCGGGTTTCGAACCAGCGACCCTTTTGCTGCCAGGCGAAAGTGCTACTCACTGCACCACTGTGCTGCCCTGATGTCACATGTCCAGCCCCACCCCCCTACAGTTAGAAACATATGAGGTCACACTTAACCCCATTCAGCGCCCCCTAGTGGTTAACTTCAAAACTGCAATTGTCATTTTCACAGTAAACAATGCATTGTTATAGCACTATTTGCTGTGAAAATGAGAATGGTCCCAAAAATGTGTCAAAATTGTCCGATGTGTCTGCCATAATGTCGCAGTCATGAAAAAAATTGCTGATCACCGCCATTAGTAGTAAAAAAAAAAAATTTAATAAAAATGCAATAAAACTATCCCCTATTTTGTAAAAGCTATAAATTTGGCGCAAACCAATCGATAAACGCTTATTGTGTTTTTGTAGAAGAATAAATATCGTCCTAGACTGAGGAAAATAAGTGTTTATTATAGTAAAAAAATATTGCTTTTTTTTTTTTTTTCACAAAATTGTCTATTTTATAGCGCAAAATATAAAAAACGCAGAGGTGATCAAATACCACCAAAACAAAGCTATATTTGTGGTGAAAAAAAGGCACCAACTTTGTTTGGGAGCCACACGACCGCGCAATTGCCGGTTAAAGCGACGCAGTGCCGAATTGCAAAAAGGGCCTGGTCCTTGACCTGCATATTGGTCTGGGTCTTAAGGGCCCTTTCACACTAGCGGACGAACGGTCCGCTCATTACAAGTCCGTTTACGGACTTGTAATGTGTCCCTATGGGAGCGGATCCGTTAGCGGATGATGCATCCGCTAACGTCCGCTCGATCCGCATCCGTTTTTGCGGACGGAAGAATGTCCTATTTTTCTTCCGTCCGGCCAAACGGATCGGATGCAAACGGACAGACGGTCCGTTTCCATCCGACTCCCCATAGGGGAGAGCGGAGGAGGGGCGGTCCCTGCACAGTGTGCGGGGACCCCCCCGTCCGCCGACAGCTGAGCGGAGACCCCCCGCTGAGCTGACGGGCACACGGAGCGGAGCGAAAAACGGTCCGCTCCGTGTGAAAGGACCCTTAGTGGTTAAAGTGACAATTGGCACTCCCTCTAAGGTCTGTGTATCACTTCAAAAGAGTAGCTGAAGAGCCTTTTTTTTTTCTTGGAGGGCTGCCAATCTGCTGTTGGGTGAAGGGGAAGCAGCTCAGGTGTGGAAGTCTTCAAGATAATCACTCCTCACAGAACCGCAGGTGCAGGCAATGCACATACGAGGCAAAAAAGGCAATGCACATATGAGGCAAAAATGAAGCCCATGTGAAATGCCAAAGCTGTATAAATTGGATTAACTGATGCCCTTATCTTTCTGATGTGTCGCAATGCAAACCTTGCTCTCTGCGCAAGCATACCTCCCAACTTTTCAACTTCAGATCCGCAGACCGGTCTGTGTATATATACACAGTATAGTTATAATGAATTTTCTTTTAGGACCCATTCACATCTGAGCAATGCAGAATTGTGCAATTCTTTACACGATTCCAAATTGCTCTAAAATTCTGTCAAAATACGCAATGCGTTTTTTGGGTGCCATTCATTGTTAATGGCACCCCAAATTCAGTTAGCAGACATGCATTTTGTCATTTGACAAATACTCTAGCAACTTGCCAAAATGCATTGAAAAAATGCACAATGCTCCATGCCTCAAAAAATATATTTGGCTTTTTGGGCCTTTTTTATGTGCATTTTGATCAACTTTTTGCTGCTTTTTTTTAACAAACATTTTGGCTTGTTTTTTAAGATGCATTTTAGCAAAAAAAAATTATGTATATTTTGGTGCTTTTTTTAACATGTATTTTGATTCATTTCTTTACCTGCGTTTTGGAGTGCGTTCCAGAAACACCTGCAAAATGCATGATATGCTTGTGGTGTCATTAATTGTTAATTGCATCCCAAAAGTGACTAGCAAATGTGCGGTTTGCCGAAATATGCATAAAAAGGAAATCAAAATGCACATTAAAGGTGTCACACTATATGCTAAAAGAAGTGCCAAAGTGTGCATTACAAACCACACCAAAATGCATCTTATAATAAGCTGTGCCAAAATGTGTGTTTAAAAAAAGCGCCAAAATGCACAAAAACATACGACCAGATGTGTGTTAAAATATGGCATGTTAAAAAAAAAAACGCCCAAATATACATAAATAATGCCAAAATTAGCAATTAAAAAGGGTCACAACACGCATTTAAAGAATGCACCAAAATGTGTGTAAAAAAAGCGCGTATTTTCATGTAATAACACGGCCTTTTTAACTTTGGTTTTACTTTTAAACTCAGCTGCTCTGTATTCACACAAGTTTCTCAGGAGATTACAGGCAGACCTCCCTCTTCTACTCAGATCTCAGGTGTTCTCAGAGGAAAAACTTCTCCTCTCATCTCATTCTGAGAACAAATGTTCACCGCTTCATAAACAGGGTGCCAGAGGAGAAGAGGTTTTTTTTTTCCTGAGAACTGAAATGCGATAAATTACCAATGTTTTGATAAACGTACACCTTAATGTCTTTACTGCTCATCATAAAACTACTGCAGCATACCTCCCAACTTTTTTGAGATGGGAATGAGGGACACTTATCTGCGAAAGTATGCAGGCATAGGACACACCCATTGCCACGCCACCCTTAAAGGAGGAGTGTACAAAAACATTGGTTAAACACGCAAGTGCTGCTTTTTACCACTACTATTCCTTTATATTTGCTTTTGGAATTTACAAATGCAGCAATTTAGAAATCAGATGAAAGGTTTAGTGCTGGAAAACACTTTTTGGCAGATATAAAATGTTTTTTTTTTTTTTTTTTATAGATCAGACAAAAATGAGGGACATTAATCCAAATCAGGGACAGTCCCTCGAAATCAGGCACAGTTGGGAGCTTTGACTGCAGCACCCAGCTGATCCATCAAACTATACTCAGTGGGGATGTGTAGCAAAAGCTTGCTAGGAGGTCCTAACCCTTTAATGATCATGTTGGAACTGCTTGGATTTTTCTGTCATTGTGGAGACTTGTCATCTCAGCATGAGATTGGGTAAATGGGCGTTGCAACTGGGAGGCACCCACAGCAATTAAACTTTAGATTCTAATGTCTCGGCTCTACTAGAGGGTCCCCCCGCCCCCTTCATCCTTCTTTAAAAGGGATTTCCCATGACTTGAATGGTAACTTGGCAAAATCTCTCCAATGGGAACCCTCACTTGCCATATAGTTTTGCCTGGTGTTTGAGGCATGGACTACAGTTGTGTTTTTTTTCTCCAGTAATAATCTCCAGAGCTCAAAGGGTTCAGGGACCCTGAGCCCTAGGGACAGTTTTGTCATGTTCTCATTGAGTTTTCCTCTTGTTGCATTGACAAAAAATACTATCTGTTGACAGGTTATCTTCATAATGTCTGGTCGTGGCAAGAAGGTTCAGAAGCCTGCAACTGCTGGCAAGTCCTCCAGGTCATCTAAAGCAGGTCTCCAGTTCCCAGTAGCCCGCCTCCACCGCTTTCTGAGGAAGGGAAACTATGCAGAGAGGATTGGCTCTGGAGCAAGCATCTACCTGGCAGCCACTCTTGAATATCTGTGTGCCGAGGTCTTGGAGCTGGCAGGAAATGCAGCCAGAGACAACAAGAAATCCCGCATCATGCCCAGGCACATCCAGCTGGCTGTCAGGAATGATGACGAACTGGCCAAGCTGTTTGCTGGTGTTACCATTGCAGATGGGGGCGTCTTGCCCAATATCCAAGCTGTTCTGTTGCCAAAGAAGACTGCAAAAGGCTCGTCACAGGAGCCCAAAGCTGCCGAGTCTCAGGAGTTTTGAATAAACAAGTATTTAACTTTATGTACTTGTAATTTAACTTAATAATGCACTTATTTTATCTGTTTTGGTTTGAAATTGTTTATACTTTCCATTAAAATTTGGTTTTTAATGTATTGATTGTTTTAGTTACTAATGTGTGCAAGTAGTGAAAAGTAGGTGAGCGCTATGGCTTTTTCATAAATTGTAAAGCTGGTCCCAAACAAGTTTGCATTTTCTATTAAAAGTGTTCCCACCTAAGGCCTAACATGGGCTTTTAATGCTAAATAGTCCTAGATTTAAGGACCGTGTGAAGAAGCAGTCTATAAAAGATGGCGCTTAGGATGTCTGTCCACTAATGATTCTTATTATGAAATCATCTAACATGTCAACTGTGTCAGTGGTGAACTCGGGTGCTCAATGAAACAAATTGTTCCTGGGGGTGGGGGGTTTGATGGAGCTTTAGAAGCTAGAACAAGCTATGCTGGATGATAAAAGAATGTGGTGCAGTATGCAAAGAAATTTGAATAAATTTGTCCTTATCCATTTCATGGCATCTTTTCACTCTACCCAATGACCTTGTAAGCTATAGGTTGCCTTCAACAACATGGGGCTCAACCTGTGGCCCTCCAGTTGTTGACCTGCACGACTCCAAAGGCAGAGGCATTATGGGACTTGGAGTTTTGCAACAGGTGAAGGAACCACAGGTTGTTGCCCATATTCTACAGCAGTGTTTCTCACATTAGTCCTCAAGGTGCACCAACAGGTCATGTTTTCAGGCTTTCCATTAGCTTGAACAGGTGACTTGATCAGTTTCACTGCCTTTAGTAATTACCACAGCTGTTTCATCTCAGGGAAATCCTGAAAACTTGACCTGTTGGTCCATCTTGAGGACTGGAATTGGGAAATGCTGATCTACAGACTAGCTTGGGTTTTACTTGCTGCTGTCCTGTTATGAAAATGCTGGCTGTCCAGGTAATTCTAATGTTGACGTGTCAGATAACCAATAAAAACTTCTGTTCCCAGTATAAACCTTCATTATCCCTTGGACAAATTTGTATATCCACCTTCCTTCTGTGGCGGCTGGTGCTCAGTTTTTGGGGGGGCACAAACTAGCTGGGGGGGAAAATAAATCAATTGCAGCCTGGCACTTGGCATCCTACACACTCCCTCGATGGCTGAAGTGACAATCAGGTGACTGGTTACCAGACCCAGTGCACCTGAGAGTACTAAGAGGCGGGTCAGTGTTAGGGAAGTGATTCCATTCCCTTACACGGCATGGTTTAACCAGGGAACACACTGCCATTTGGAAGCTAACCACTTAAGGACTGCTTAATGCTGATAAACGTTGGCAGAATGGCAGGGTACAGGTACGTTGCTCTTTAAGTGACAAGCTGTGGGTCGCATTCCAGCGCGCTCGAAACCCGGTCTGAAGCTCTATTGCGCCAATATTTAGTGATAAAAAGCTGCTACCCAAAAATAATCAATGGATTACAGACATAGGAGCAAGGGTGCGCTAGTGTAAACTAAAACAAAATAAGTGATCTACTATGGATAATTCTGTTTAGATGATCCAGTAAGATGTTGATGAAAACCTCCTCACTAAATCACCATAATTGGCATAGCCTGTGCAAAACATCAAAACAATACAGCACAGAAAGCATGTGCGGAAATTGTTCTAGAAGTCCATAGATAAGTATATTTGCATATATTAATCTTGATTGCATTAGCTCATGCTGGTGCTCTTGTAAATCCCAGTTGAGGTCCACAAACAAAATTGCAAAATAAATGATAACTAATAAGGATAATTATGTTAAGATCCAGTAAGAAGTTGGTGAAAAACCTCTCAAAAAAACAACATAATTAGCATAGCCTGTGCAAAACAAGATGGCACAGAAAGCATGTCCGCACATGCTTTCTGTGCCGTTCTAAAAGTCCATAGATAAGTAAATTTGCATATATTAATCTTGATTGTATTAGCTCATGCTGGTGCTATTATAAAATCGCAGTTGGGGTCCACCTTCACCAGTAAGAACAGTCTTCACCCAAAGTGCACAGGTGAAATGGTTCCTTACCAGATAACAATGACCCTTAATTTGATACCAAAGTAAGGAGTCACATACAGCTGTACAGGAAAACCTGTTGGATGAGATGTGTCCTGCTGCTTGGTATACTTGTGCTCAGATGGATCCCAATGGTTGCATGGAATCACAAAATGATGCCAAGATAGTGTAACCCGTTTATTTAAAAAAGTAAAAACATAAAAGTGCCAAATGGTTGCTTACTATGAGTAGTGCCCCAAAACCTGGCACTGAGGCTAGATCGTATGGGTGAAAGATCATCAATCCCGGGCATCTGACATGTGTCTCAGGCGTGCGTTGCAGGTAGTAGGAACCAGCGGGACGGGAAGTGACGAGTTAGCGTGCGTGGATGGATACTGCCTCGACGTACGTTTCGTTGTGAACGTCTTCAGGAAGCGCATCCTACCATGGGTTGATTTTATACGTTTGTCAATTGATATGGGCGGGGATAAGGTAATCACAGCAGCAGATTCGACACCATGTCCCATGTGTATCGGCAAATGTATTCACAAATTGTATGGACATTAGTTAGAATTCCATATACGATTGGGCAACGATACCTACATAGTAATAAAGTGTAACATTCGACTTATAACATCATGTACTTAGATAAAACCTATACCATTAGTGGCATAAATTGTTAATTATCTGCCACATTAAAATAAGTTAACCCTTTGTGGAACCCCTCGGGGGGGATTTTCCATTGTGGGGATATATACACAACAAAGGCCAACTGTATATTGAAATTTAAAATAGAATTAAAATTATATATTTAAGTAGCAGGGTTGGAAACTCCTATACTGGTAATCCAAATGCATGCTAGTAGTAGCAAATAATGGATATAAGTTATTAAGAGGATGGAGGAAATGTGTATTTATGGATGGAAATGGTGTAATAGTATAGCCATTACATCCCTAGTGGATAGTGTGTTATCAGTTATTAGTTAGAAAACAGTTAAGATCCAACTCGATGTTGAGGCCCTGCGGATGCATGACCCGTAGTCGGTGAATCCACATGGTCTCATTTTAGAGATGGCCTGTACCATGTTGGTGCCTCTCCAGTGGTTGGTAATCTTGTCAATACCGCAAAAGGAAAGTTTGCTGGGCTCCTTATTATGATGTTCAGCGAAATGTTTAGATACGCTGTGGTTTGGGAACCCATTGGTAATATTAGCTACGTGTTCGTTAATTCGGACTCTTAGTTTTCTTGTGGTCCGCCCCACATATTGTAGCGAACACGGACATTCCAGTAAATATGTGACATGGTGAGTGTCGCATGTTATTAGAGGTTTGATTGTATATTCTTGATGTGTGACATTAGATTTGAATTTAGTTATTTTTTTCTGGATGTTCTTATAGTGCTTTTGCACGATCTGCACCTGGTGCAATAATGGAATCCTGACCCGTCCAAAAAGGTAAGTGGTTTGGGTGGGGGATCTGGTACATTTGGGGCCATCATGTTTTCCGTAGTCCCGGTGCTCTCCTGTAGATCTGGGTTTGGGAGGTAAAATTGTGGCTAAATCATTGTCTTTCACTAGGATAGGCCAATGTTTGTGGAAGATTTTTTCAATGCTTCTATATTGGCGGTGGAAGCCTGAAAAGAAAGCTGTATCGCCTGAGAATGGGGGTTTCTTTTTTGAGACCAATAGTTATTTTCTATCCATACTTGTAACATCCCCACAACGGATATTCCCCCGAGGGGTTCCACAAAGGGTTAACTTATTTTAATGTGGCAGATAATTAACAATTTATGCCATTAATGGTATAGGTTTTACCTAAGTACATGGTGTTATAGTCGAATGTTACACTTTATTACTATGTAGGTATCGTTGCCTAATCATATATGGAATTCTATAATTTGTGAATACATTTGCTGATTGTCGACACACATTCGACATGGTGTCGAATCTGCTACTGAGGCTGTGATTACCTTTATCCCCGCCAATATCAATTGACAAACGTATAAATCAACCCATCCAAGCGTGGTAGGATGCGCTTCCTGAAGACGTTCACAACGAAACGTACGTCGAGGCGGTATCCATCCACGCACGCTAATTCGTCACTTCCTGTCCTGCTGGTTCCAACTACCTGCCAGCTGGAGCGCACGCCTGAGACACATGTCAGATGCCCGGGAGTGATGATCTTTCACCCATACGATCTAGCCTCAGTGCCGGGTTTTGGGGCACTACTCATAGTAAGCAGCAATTTGTTCACCTCTGCATCTGTCCTTAGACACCCCGACACGAGCCTGCGCTACATCCTGGAGGTGGATGTGTCCGAAACGGCAAATGGGGCGGTCCTTTCCCAAAGACAGGGACCCAAGGCCCTCTTGCATCCAGTTGCCTTCTTTTCCTGCAAACTGTCAGAGGCAGAGAGGAACTACAATGTGGGGGACCGGGAATTGTTGGCAATCAAGGCCGCTCTGGAGGTATGGCGGTATCTCTTAGAAGGCGCAGGACACCCGATCCTGATTTATACAGATCATAAGAACCTGGAATACTTGAAAGTCACCAAGAGATTGAAACCACACCAGGCCAGGTGGGCACTTTTCTTCACCAGATTCTCGTTTCATATAATGTACAGGCCAGGGTCGAAGAATACCAAGTCTGACTCCCTTTCTCGTATGTATGGTGGTTCGGAAACTCATACCAAATCAGGCAAGCCTCTTCTGGAATTTCCCCTTTATCAGGTATGGATCTGCAACCTAAGGATGGTCTACTGTGGTACAAAGACAACATTTTTGTACTGGAAGGTGTACTGGTCAGTCTCCTGAGCTCTTGCCATGATCACGAGTTGGCCGGCCATTTCAGGGTACATAAGACTTTTGAACTCTTGCAACGTACATTTTGGTGGCCACAACTTTTAAAGGACTGCAGGAATTATATGGAGTCTTGTACCACATGTATTCGAAATAAGTAGAGCAAGTCTAGAGCTTGGGAATTACTAAAACCACTGCCCGTACCGGAAAGACCATGGAGGATGATCTCCATGGACTTCATTGTGGAGCTTCCCCCTTCGGAGTGCGAAGGGGGAAGTGGACAGATTTTCAAAAATGGCACACTTTTTGCCCGTGAAGGGTACACCCTATGCCCTTGAAACAGCTAAAATTTTCATCAAAGAAATTGTGAGGCTCCACAGTACCCCTGTGAATATCGCATCGGACCGGGGGGTACAATTTAATTCCAGGTTTTGGAGAGCACTCTGTGAATCCCTCAAGATTGGCCTGTCATTTTCATCAGCTTATCACCCACAGTCAAACGGCCAGACGGAAAGAAAAAAACAGACTCTTGAACAATACTTACGTTGTTTTTCATCTTTTTCACAAGAAAACTGGGTGTCTCTGTTGCCTCTGGCTGAGATTGCGTACAACAATTCTATCTCCGCTACTAAACAATCTCCCGCAAATTATGGCTTTCAACCGTTATTCATGTCCAATTCTGTCCCAGAGTGTGCGGTACCTGCCGTTCAGGAGACTTTGGATTTCTTTAGTAAAAATAATACGATTTTACAGGACACAATGACTAAGACGCAGGAGTACAACAAAGAAGTATTCGACAAGAGAAGGAGGGGAGAACTTAACCTAGAGCCTGGAGATCAAGTATGGTTGTCCACTCTAAACTTGAGACTTGCCTGCCCTTCAAAGAAACTGGGCCCTAAGTTTGTGGGTCCTTTTCCAATCAAGAGGAAGATCAACAACGTGGCCTACAAACTAGAGCTACCAGAAGCTTTCCGTATCCACCCGGTCTTTCATGTTGCTCTTCTTAAGCCTGATGTTCCTATCCCTTTCCTGGGCGAAACACTAGTCCTCCTGAACCAGTCCTAGTTAACGGTGAGGAGGAGTTCGAACTTGAGTCCCTCTTGGACTGTAGGAAAAGGCGCAACCAAGTTCAGTTCCTGGTAAAGTGGAAAGGATATGGGCCCGAAGAGAACTCGTGTGTAACATACACGCTGAAAGGCTGCTCCAGTCCTTTAAAGACTCTCACCCACCTAAGTTGTCCCAGTTGGGAATCCAGAGGCCGCCCATTGGAGGGGGGCAATGTCATGAACAACCCTGTCCACTAGATGGC
The DNA here is from genome assembly GCA_029574335.1 of Rana kukunoris. Lineage (NCBI taxonomy): Eukaryota > Metazoa > Chordata > Amphibia > Anura > Ranidae > Rana > Rana kukunoris. Next base: position 540,409,892 of record CM056050.1, on the reverse strand, counting down.
GGTAGCGGCGCATGCAATTGCTATAACGGCGCATTGGTGCACACGGGCGCGCACAATCACGGCACTTTAACATGCACGGACATGCGCACGAACGGCAGCGGCGTTTCGGCATCAAAATTGGACATTTAAGGGAGCTGACACTGGGGCCTCTTGCTGTTCGGTCTACAGCGTTCAGTGAGACCCACATGTTACCCGTTAACCGCTACTGATCTTGTTCCTGAGACCCAGATTGCTCCAGACTTCTGCCTGCTCCAGACTTCTGCCTGCCCTGACTACACTTCTGCCTCTCCCTCTGATCCGTCTGCTGCCCGCCTGTTGCTGATCAGGCATGAACCACGACTCTGCCTACTGTACCTGTACCTGATCCGCCAGCCTGTGTATGACCCGGCCTGTTTGGACTTGCTTGTGTCTGTACTACGGTACACCTTCCCCGTTGCTGCAGCTTCCTGCTTCCAGTACCTCCACCTCCAGCCTGTCAGCAATTCAGTCTGCACCTGCACCACTGACGCATCCCCGGAGACCGCGGAAGTCTTGCTCAGCTCCAGCACGAGGCGCTTGTGCGACTCTGCACTCTCGAACTCCCTGTCTGCTCTACCAGGGGTTCCGGGGTTAAGAGGAGTTAGAATAGCCGCTCCCTGCATATCGGGCTCAGCCACCAGGTACGTGACATAGTTGCTTAGGTACCGACTGACAGGTGATCAATCCCTCAGTGTCCGGCTACCTTGATCCCTGGTGGTTTATCGAGATCCTTTTAGATCGCCAGCCTCTCATTGGCTCTCCTCAGATGGACTCCCCACCGAACAGCTATACCGCATGGGAGCTTCAAGAATGGGAACCCAGTCAACCACTGGGCTCCCGCCACAGCTCAAATGTTCCAGACCAACATTGTCCCGGAACCAGGAACACCACGTGGCACGCCCGCCCCCCGGCCAGGTAGGCCATAACGCTGGGGCGCTGTGGTGCAGTCACCCTAAAGGTGGGCGCCGCACTCTGCGAAGAAGACCCAGACTCAATGGCGCCTGCCCCATAAATACCCTCCCCCAGCATGGAAACTCCCTCCTGATTGGCTGCTAGGGCAGATCACCCAAGTCTTGACTCCACTGTCGCCACCTGTCGTCCTGGGGTGGAACAACACTCCGGGAACAACAGCATGAGCCCACAGCACAGCCAAGCTGAGACAGAGACCCTGTTTTGAACACATTAATTGGATCAGAGTCAATTAACACTCTGATCCCCCTCTAAATTTAAACAGGACCGGTACTTGGAAGTAACCAGGCACTACATATGTAATCTTTATTTATATAGAAATTCACTTTCTGTAACATAACAGTCAAAGAGAACAGAACAAAGCAACAACAAAGATAGCAGTACAGAGCTGCCCAATCGTGTATCTACACAATATACAAAATAGCAGGCCCGATTGGCCATTCAACATAGAGATGCCTGGCTTATTGAAACGCTAATATACCATACAACTTTTGTCTGATTTCCTTTAGATTTACCAAAATAATGTAGTGCAAGGGCCTACCTGATTGCATACAAATTCAAAATCTAAGGGCCCTTTCACATGGACGTACCGTTTGGGTCCACCTGTCAGGTTTTTTAGGAGGACCTGAACAGATGCTCCGTGCACCTCTACGGATGTCAGCGCTGACATCCGACCCGCTCTGATCTGCCAAAGTGTGACGGAGGAAAAACCCTACTTTTCCATCCGCCTGTTGGATGGCAATGGACTACGTTCCCTTTTCTTTTTTTCTTCCTTCCGGACAGGTCCGTTCCTATCCTCTGCCTGCTCAGTGGGGATCGATGGAGCAATCCCCTGATGAGCAAAGCGGAGCCCTGTGTGAAAGGTTTGACCTCAAATTTATATGGTTTAGGAACATCTGAAGGAAATGATCTACACTACAGAAAATTGTATAGCCAGCTTTAAGCAGCTAGGAAGACAATTGCCCTAATTATTGGGGCTAGTCACAGGCTCTAAATGTGGAAGTATGGTCTTACTACTTCCAGGCTAGTGTAGGTGGCTGAATGTAGCGGCTTGTGTCCTCCTATAAGCTTTTAAAGGCTCACTAAAGGGATTTTTTTTTTTTAGCTAAATAGCTTCCTTTACCTTACTGCAGTACTGGTTTCATGTCATTATTGTTCGTTTTTGCTTTGAAGTTGCTGTAAATCTGCTCTGATCTCCACACTTCCTGCTTGTCTGTTTCCTTATAACCACAGTGCTGGGAGATTTCTCACGGTGGTCTAAGCTGTCATTACTGTGTGTCTAAAACTTCCCAGAACCATTTAGATTCATTTTAAAAACAAAACACTGCCCTGTATTTGTTTTGTTTTTGTTCTGTGTGTCTATTTCTACTTCACAGAAACATGAAGCCAGTTCAAAAGTGAAACTAACCTGCAGGCACATTATATGATAGATAAAAAATCAATTTTTAATCATTTTGAAAAGGAGTTAGTTAACTTTTATGTCTCTATACCCTGTAAACAGTCATTTCAGCAAAAAAAAAATGTTTTTCCTTTAGTGGCCCTTTAACCACTTAAGACCCGGACCAATACGCTGGTAAATGACCCAAGGTGTTTTTGCGATTCGGCACTGCGTCGCTTTAACAGACAATTGCGCGGTCGTGCGACGTGGTTCCCAAACAAAATTTGCGTCCTTTTCTTCCCACAAATAGAGCTTTCTTTTGGTGGTATTTGATCACCTCTGCGATTTTTATTTTTTGCGCTATATACAAAAATAGAGCGACATTTTTGAAAAAAAAACACTATTTTTTACTTTTTGTTAAAAAAAAATCAAATAAACTAAATTTTAGTCAAACATTTAGGCCAAAATTTATTTAGCCACATGTCTTTAGTAAAAAAAAAAAATCGCAATAAAAAAAAATAGCTACCTAGCGGGAACAGCCACACTAATACAGCGATCAGAAAAATGATCGCTTAGTGACGCTGGCAATAGGGAGTGAAAGGGTTAACTAGGGCGGTGATCAGGGGGGTTAAAACTTTATTAGGGGGGGGTGGGGGGGCTATCCTGAACCTAACACTAACTGTTTTTTACACTGCCTGTCACACTGACACTAAATGCAGTGATTAGATCACTGCATTCAGTGACACTGTGACAGGGGGGTGGGGGGGGATCACAAGGGGTTAATATGCCTATGTGAGTGTGTGTCAGTGTTGTGTTGGTGCACACTTACTTGTGGTGTCTTCTCTCATCAGCAGCGCTGGGAAACAGCGCTGCGATGAGAGAATACATCATTTCCTCCTTCCTGTGTAAACACAGGAGGAGGAAGTGACAGGATGGGAGCGCGCTCCCATTGGCTGGGAGCGATCGCGGGGGGGCGGGTATTCGCCGACATCCGCCCGCAGATCCCGGATCGCTCCCGGAGCCAGGGGGACCCCCGCACGCCGCGGAGGGGGTCCCGATGGGACCCCCGAACCGCACTTAGGCGGGGACGTAAATTTACGCCCTTGTGCCTGTACGTGCCATTCTGTGGCCGTATATGTGCGTGCGGGGGTCCTTAAGTGGTTAAGGGGAGAGGCTATTCTGACTCATGCCTGTGTACACAAACCCTTGTGCTGCCCATGCACAATTGACTGCATACTTTACAGGATATAATTGCATGAAGATGCATTAGTTAAGATTGAAAAGGTTTTTGGAGGGCTGTTATAAGGCAATTGGCAGTCAATTGAGTGCAATGTTTCCCTGGAGATAAAATCTTTATTGGGCAATATCTGCTCTGGGATTTATGCAATATCAAACACTAAAGGGTCAGGTTAGAATATAAATGTTAACCTGTGTCAGACTACTTGAATAGTAACAAAGGTCAGGTGCCAATTTGTTAAGGCAGATGAAAGCTGCCATTACATTGGTGGTAGTCAGAGCAGCTTTTATTCCAAGGCAGGGAAGCTGTGGGCAAGACTCACTTTATCAGAACAAACACTGGTAAACCTTAAAGGGGTTGTAAAGGTAAAAGTTGTTTTACCTTAATGCATCCTATGCATTAAAGGAACACTAAAGGTTCATTTTTTTATTAGATCAATTGATTGCTGTAAGCTAGAGCATTTAAATATCACTTACCTCGTTTTTCCTTTTGACCTCCAAAATACAGTAATCCAGGTTTGAAAATGCCATTTCCTGTCTCTCCTCTTCTTGCTTTCCACCAGCACCTAAGCCGTTTTGCATGGTGGAAAGCAGAATGTGCTCACCCCCTCCCTATGACTACAGCCCTGCGTGAAGATGCTCTCTTATCCCTCACAGGCATGGAGGCTAAGCCTAAGGCGGCGTACAGACGATCGGACATATCCGATGAAAACGGTCCGCGGACCATTTCCATCGGATATGTCCGATCGGGAGTTTGATCCGATGGCGTGTACACACCATCGGATCAAATTCCCCGCCGCCGGACGGCGCGGTGACGCGGCGGTGACGTTGACGCCGCCGCGTCACCGCCACGTCACCGCACCAGGAAGTAAAACACTTCCGCGCATGCGCCGAATCCATTCGGCAGCGGCGCGGCGGCGGTGGGGGCCGACATGTCTGCTGGTAAGTGTACTAACCAGCAGACATGTCGGGCGGACAGATTCCACCGGATAGATTTCAAAGCTTGCTTTGAAATCTGTCGGGTGGAGAAATCTGTCCGCTAGCCCATACACACGAGCGGAGATGTCTGCTGAAACGGTCCATCGGACCGTTTTCAGCGGACATATCCCCTCGTGTGTACGCCGCCTTATGGGAACTGTAGTTCCCATTAGGCCGTGATGTAGCAAGAATGAATGCGCACCGCAAACCAGGAAGTCAGTGAGAATAACGATTCAGGAGTGACCGAGGTGAATAAAACGGCTCGATTTCAACAGGTATCAAACTAGTTATAGTGCAAAACATTACTTTTTACTTTATCAGCTACTGTCAGACTTTAATTTAAGAGGAAAATATTTTTGTCTTTACAACCCCTTTAAGGTAAAAAAAAACATCTCACAGCACCGCTCCCCCCCCCCCCGCCCCCGAGTCCCCGTTTTACTTGCCTTACTGTTCGAAACTCCCGGGCGCGTCCATGTCATCCTCTTGGGTTCCCAGCCTGGCCGTTAATTGGCCCAGCGGATGACAGGCTATGGCCGCCGCTGTATCACGGGAGCGCCCTCGCAAAAGCTTTCCACCGTGCGAGCGCCCTCGCAAAAGCTTTCCACCGTGCGAGCGCCCTCGCATGAAGATGGAAAGCTTTTGCGAGGAGGAGCCCAGACAGCCGCCGAGGGACCCCAGAAGACAGCTTTCTGGGACACTCTGTGCAAAACGAACTGCACAGTGGAGGTAAGTATAACATGTTTGTTATTTAAAAAAAGTCCTGACTTTAGTGTCCCTTTAACTGCTGTTGATATTGTTGGCTAAAAGGTGTAGGTTAGGACTTTAACCCCTCACGTTGTCTATTTGATGGGTGCCTAATGGTTTGGAGAGTGAGGGGACATCGCCAATGGGGAGCAGACTGTATAAAAACACCTATTAGAATTATAATTTTTTTCAGCGAAAGGGTATCAGATGACTGCAAGAAAATAATAATTTCTTTAAAAACACCGGCTGCCTTTATAGTTGTTGAAAATCCTGCACATGCCATAGTTCTTTGTCGTCTTGTTCAGTATATATGATTGTATTTTTGGCTTGGAGATTTACCAAAAGTGGAGCACTCAATCTGGCGCAGCTGTGCATGATAGGCAATCGGCTTCTAACAAATGGTTATAAATAACCCTGCTAACCATGATATATATGTCTCGTGCAGCAGTGTTGAAATCCGTATCTTGCAAAAGGGGAATTCAACATGGGGGTAAGCTCATGCTATGAAGAAATGTAAAGCATATGGGGGTGTGGTAAATAGTAGACTGGCTTCTTTCTGAAAATGTTAGTTGCCTGGCTGCATCTAAGTTCAGTACTTTTAAATTTGACACCTGTAAATAGATGTCAGAATTCCCCATTTCACCAATACCAGTGGTTAACATGCTTTTTATAACTCTTCTAGAATTATTCATTTTTCCATCACTTTTCATTCATAAAAAATGTAATACATTTTCAGGATTAGTATACTTTTTTTTTTTTTTTTTTAATCCCACATCTGTCAGAATCTCACTATATGGAAAAGCAAATAAACTTAACGTGTTACTAAACCCACAACAGTAAAAAATAGTCTGCATACACAGTGAGGCTGGGTTTACATCTAAGTGCATGCAGCTCCCAGCAGGGGTCCAGTGCCCTTCCGTTTGCCTTTTCACCCGAAAGTTTTGGCTGAATTTGGACGTGAAAGGGACCAAAAGACACACAGGACCCTGTGAAAATTTAAACCAGACATATGTGAACTGTCTCCATAGAGATCCTATTACAATCTGCGAATTGGATGTGAAGCCAGCCTCAAGCATGCTTGTTATATTCACTGTGGAAACTAAGGGGGTTAATCCTCATTATTGTGTAAAAAGGCTGTTGGATCCTGTGTTCTCTGATCCTCCCCCTCTACTGTCCACAATCAATCTCCTGATAGTACGGAGCCTTTGGAGTCACTCTGCATATGCTCAGTTTGGTGTGTATTCCTAGAGGTTTTTTTTTCCTTTGGAGGGTGCATGTGATGAGCACAGGGCCAATCAGCACTATCAAGAGGGTCCTGCAGCCTCATAGGACAGTCAGAGCAGAATGAAAACTCCTCCTACAAGCTTTAACCAGAAACTGATAAAAGTCACAAGAATGCTGATGAGAAGATGATAAAGGTATTTAGCAGTTTATATTTACTAAAATTGCATTTCCATGTTCTGTGTACTGTGAGAGACCAGATATAGTGAATGCAGGGTCCTAGGTTTAGTAACACTTATAGATGGATTTCTGAAGCACACGACAGATGATTTGTGGAAAATGGGACCTTAGTTTCAAATGCCACAATAGGCTTGTTGCAAGATCATTTGGATCCTGTGTACAAACTCTGACAGGCTAAAAGCGGAGTTCCACCCAAAAGCGGAACTTCCGCTTAATCCACTCCTCGCCTACTTACATGCCACATTTGGTATGTAATTTTTTTTGGGGGGGGGGCTTCAAGAGGAGTGGGACATCCTGTTCCACTTCCCCCGAGGGGCTGCTAAGGCAATACGCTGGAACGTGAAGCAGGTGAGTGTATATTTATTAAAAGCCAGCAGCTACACTTTCTGTAGCTATTGACTTTTAATAAACATTAAAAATGCCGGGAACACCCCTTTAACCACTTAAGACCCGGACCAATATGAAGGTAAAGGACCTGGCCAGTTTTTGCGATTCAGCACTGCGCCTTTTTAACTGACAACTGCGCGGTCGTGCGATGTGGCTCCCAAACAAAATTGGCGTCTTTTTTTTCCAACAAATAGAGCTTTCTTTTGGTGGTATTTGATCACCTCTGCGGATTTTATTTTTTGCGCTATAAACAAAAATAGAGCAACAATTTTGAAAGAAAATCACTATTTTTTATTTTTTGCTATAATAAATACCCCCAAAAAATATATAGAAAAACATTTTTTTTTTCTCAGTTTAGGCCGATACATATTCTTCTACATATTTTTGGTTAAAAAATAAATCGCAATAAGCGTTTAACGTTCGGTTTGCGCAAAATTTATAGCGTTTATAAAATGGGGGATAGTTTTATGGCATTTTTATTACTATAGTTTTTTTTACTACTAATATCGGCGATCAGCGATTTTTTTTCATGACTGTGACATTAAGGCGGACACATCGAACAATTTTGACACATTTTTGGAACCATTGTCATTTTCACAGCAAAAAATGCTATAAAAATGCATTGTTTACTGTGAAAAATGACAGTGCAGTTTAGGAGTTAACCACTAGGGGGTGCTGTAGGGGTTATGTGTGACCTCATATGTGTTTCTAATTGTAGGGGGCAGGGCTGGACATGTGATGTCACTGATCGCCTTTCCCTATATCAGGGAACAGACGATCAGTGACATTGCCACTGTGAAGAACGGGGAAGGTGTATTTACACACACCTCTCCCCATTCTTCAGCTCCTGTGACTGATCCAGCACGCGACCCATGGCTGGGCACATACAAGTACGTGCCTGTGCCCAGCCGTGCCATTCTGCCGACGTAAATGTGCAGGAGGCGGTCCTTAAGTGGTTAATAGGGCATGTTTTTCCAGACTTTCTAACTGGGTGAAACCAAATCTAAAATCTGGAAGCTGTGCCAAAAGCCAAAGAGCAAAGGTCTAGTCACCAGGAGTTGTCACTAAAACATGAAGGCAATCTTCCAATGGGGACCCATTCTAGTGACAATGTACTTCTTTCTTTGTAGAATCTCCTTTCTCATTAATGGAAACCTCAGCCTCTATTATTACCACCTAAGCCAGGGATCCTCAAACTACTGCCCTCCAGCTGTTGCAGAACTACACATCCCATGAGGCTTTGTAAAACTCTGACATTCAGACATGACTAGGCATGATGGGAATTGTGGTTCCTGAACAACTGGAGGGCCATTGTTTGAGGACCCCTGACCTAAGCAACAACAGTGTTGTAATAAGAATATATGTCTGTCCACATTCCTTTGGAAGAGGAATCAACTTAGGGAGAACCTCTAACAAAAAAAAATTCCCTAAAATGTGACTTATCAGAGCAGATCTCAGGGAAAAGTCTCGTCATACCAAAAGGAAGTAACATTTTAAAACTGAGTTTTTGAAAATTACAGCAGCTCCAAACTACTTTTTTTTTTTTTTTTTAAATAACATTAAAATACAGAATGTTTATCAATTATATATATTCTTAAACCAAACTTGTTTTATTTTAAATACTTTTTGAGCAACGGACTTGGTACCAGAGTGTAGATTATTCACAGTGAAGTCAGAATCTGGACCTGTACATATGTTCTAGGTAAGCGAGCGTATTAATGCCAAGGGGCCAGGTAGCAAGCATTTTCAAAAGCAAGTTGAGCAATGACAGCCTCTATCTGCTCCTCTCAGCACAGTAGTGTGTGTGTGTGTATGTGTGTGTTACACAAAAGACCTTATCTAGCTTTGTAGGAAAAGGGATGGACACTCCAAGAAAACTTCAAATAAAGTTGTCTTTATTAATAAAAAAAAAAAAAAAATAGTCATGCAAAACACAGCCACAGGAAAGTCAACGCGTTTCACACTGTCAGTGCTTAGTCATGACTCAGCCATGACATAGTGTGAAACGCATCGGCTGTCCTTTCCTGTGGCTGTTTGTTTTGCATGCCTATTTTTTATTAATAAAGACAACTTTATTTGAAGTTTCCTTGGATTGCGGCTGTCCATCCCTTTTCCTACTTCCCACATTTGCTTTGTGCATTGCCGTCACCTTGGTGTTCCTTAATTGCTTACAAGACCCACCTGGAGCGGTGACCCCTTCTTCTTATCTAGCTTTGGCTGGAGTGCCAACAAGCTCTATCCTATCGCGTTTTTATAGCTGTGCCTCTGCTGGGAGATCTACTCTCTGTATTTGTACCGGTGAACATTGTCCCCTAGGCTGAACCAGAGGGGAAAATCCAAATGGTGGCACCTGAACAGAAATAGAGAATTTTTTTTTTACAATGGGACACTACTTAAGAGATAACTTTGTAAGAGGCAATTGCTCTTATGTTTATGGGACAGGAAGTGAATGTTGTTCTCCCCATAGGGACACCGATGGCAAAAAATAAACCAGTTTTTTTTTTAACCCTTTACTACTCTAAACAAAAAAATGTTGGCTTACTTTAAAGCTGAACACCAACACACTTTACCTTATGTTTTGCATAGTTGGACAAGCGTCTTGGCATTTTTTTTTTTTAATTGCTTACTCCAAATTCACTGCACACTGTGAGCTTCATAGGAAGCTGCTGCAAGTTGGCTACAAAGCTTTTCCTACTCCAGATTTCTCATCCCAGGCCTGCCCCCTTCATGCATTGGATTTCAGTTCTTGAATCGTGGCGGTTTAAAGGCACATTGTTGGTATTTCCTATAACAGTCCACCTGAAAATATAGCCGTGGCCAAAAGTTTTTAGAATGACACAAATATTAATTTTCGCAAAGTCTGCTGCCTCGGAATTTGATGGCAATTTGCATATACTCCAGAATGTGATCAAGCGTGATCAGATGAATTGCAAAGTCACTCTTTGCAATGAAAATGAACTTAATCCCAACTCCAAAACAAAAATAATAACTTTTTACTCCATTGCAGCGCTGCCACAAAAGAACCAGCTGACATCATGTCAGTGACTCATTAACACAGGTGGCAATGGTGATAAGGACAAGGCTCAAAACCACTCTGTAATGCTGAGTAAGAACTGCCTGGGAGCTTTAAAAAGGAGGGTGGTGCTTGAAATCATTGTTCTTCCCCTGTTCACCATGGTTACCAGCAAGGAAGCACATGCAGTCACCATTGATTTGCACAAAAAGGAATTTACTGGCAAGGATATTGTGGCTACTATAATTGCACCTAAATTAACCATTTATGAGATTATCAAGGAGTAAAGGTTCAATTGTCGTGAAGAAGGCTTCAGGGCACCCAAAAAAGTCCAGCAATCGCCAGGACCATCTCCTACAGTTGATTTAGCTGCGGGATTGGGGCACCACCAGTGCTGAGCAAGCTCTACAATAGCAGCAGGCAGGTGTGAGTGCGCCTGCATACACAGTGGGTTGAAGACTTTTGGAGGATGGCCCGGTGTCAAGAAGGGCAGCAAAGAATCTACGTCTCTCCAAGAAAACCATCAGGGACAGACTGATATTATGCAAAAGGTACAGGGATTGGACTGCAGTAAAGTATTTTTTTCTGATGAATCCGATTGTTTGGTGCATCAGGAAAAAAAAAACTTCAACCATTAGTCTTGTGTCATGTCAACAGTAAATCATCCTGAGACCAATAATGGGGTTGCTTCTCAGCCAAAGGATGTGGCTCACTCACAATTTTGCACAAAAAATGGCCACGAATAGAGAATGGTACAAAAACATCATGCGGGAGCAAATTCTCCTAACCATCAAAGACCAGTTTGGTGATGAACAATGCCTTTATCAGCATGATGGAGCCTTGCCATAAGGCCAACGTGATAACCAAGTGGCTTGGGGAACAAAGTAAATCAAAATGTTGGGTCCATGGCCAGGGAAATCCCCAGAGCTAATCCCATTGAGAATGTGTGGTCAATCCTTAAGAGGCAGGTGAACAAAAAATAAATAAAAACTCCAAGCATTGATTATGCAAGAATGGGCTGCCATCAGTCAGGATGTGGACCAGAAGTTGATTGCCAGCATGCCAGAGGCCTTGAAAAAGAGGGGGCAACACTGCAAATAGTGACTCTGCTTAAAGGTGTTGTAAATGTAAAAGTTTTATTAAGGTAAAAGAAAACATCTGACAGCACCGCCGCTCCCGCTCCCACCCCCCCCCCCCGTTTTACTTACCTGACCGGTCGAATTTCACAGGCGCGTGCTTGTCATCCTGTTCGGTTCCCAGCCTGGCCGTTGATTGGCTAGGCTGGGCGGATTGATAGCAGCACAGCCATTGGCTGGCGCTGTTGTCAATCAGAGCGGATGACGCGGCGCACCGGGGCCAAGTGATACAGTCAGCGGCTATGGCCACCGCTGTATCACGGGAGCGCACTTGCAAAAGCTTTCCACCATGCGAGCGCGCATGAAGGTAGAAAGCTTTTGCGAGGAGGACCTGAGACAGCCGCCGAGGGACCCCTGAGGACAGCTTTCAGGGACACTGTGCAAAACAAGCTGCACAGTGGAGGTAAGTATAACATCTTTGTTATTTTTTAATTCTGCCTTTAAAAACTTAATGTAATTGTCAATAAAAGCCTTCAACACATATGAAATGCATATAATTCTACTTCAGTATACATCTGACAAAAAGGTCCAAAAACACTGAAGCCGCAGACTGTGAAAATTAATATTTGTGCCTTTTTTTAAATATTTGGCCACAGCTGTACAGCCTGCCTAGGAACTCCTACTCCATCAGACTCGCATACACTTCAATCATTTGCATAACTCCTCCCAAGAGCCTGTTGCTTGCACCAGGACCAAGTGCCAGCTCACACCACATGCAGCCCAATGCATTTGTTTAACCTGCATCAAAAACGCATTGAAAGTAGATTACATTGTTTCCAATAGCATAGTTCACACCAGTGCAGTCTGTTCCAGAAAAGTAGAACATGCTGCATTTTTCCTGGACTATATAATGCACATCAAAAATGCACCAGACATCAGTACAGTTATTTAAAAAAAAAAAAGCATCCGAAAACACATCAAAAACAGGCATCCAGAACATATCTTGGGTGCATTTTTGTGGTGTGTACCAGACCTGAGATAGTGATGTCTTCATGAAGCTCTGTACAGGACCTCTCGCCAGCAATGCTCTGCTTGCATTTTACAGAGACGCAGTGATGATATCGTTTGGGATTAAAATAAGAAATGTCATGAAGATGGAATCATTTTATTATAAAATATCAGCAAGATGTTGGGGGGGGGAGAAAGGATGGCAAACATAAGCAAATTAAGCTTTAGGCACTACATTCAACACTTCCAAACCGGCGCTGTAGTGAGACTTAAAAGTGAAACAATTATATTAGCTTTTTAAGAAAAGACACTAACCGTGTTTTTTTTTTAACCTATTTTTTTTTCTTAATGTAAATTTTAACGTTATGGATGTACGAGGGGTCAAAAAATAAAACGTCAGCGGTTATAAAACTTTCCAAGCTTTTTTTTTTTTGAAGAACCCTTGTACTATGAGAGAGTAGTATTTGCTCATCACATATGCAGGCATTGCAGCACTACACCCACTGTTTGTTTTTCTACTTCCTTTCACAATGGAAGCCTAAGCTCGACCAACTAAAAATAATGCACTCTTAATGGTTGACATAAAGAGAAACGCATAGACTGACAATGCTTATAGTTCACTATTACCAAAAAAAAAAAATGTACTATGCTGTTCTATATTCGGTATAATGGCAACATTTGCTATACCTTCCTTCCAGGCAGAGCTCTCGCTTTCTTCAAATACTATATATACTCGAGTATAAGACGACCCAAATATAAGCAGAGGCACCCAATTTTACCACAAAAAACTGGGGAAAACGTACTAACTCGAGTATAAGCCTAGGGCAGTGATGGCGAACCTTGGCACCCCAGATGTTTTGGAACTACATTTCCCATGATGCTCAACTACACTGCAGCGTGCATGAGCATCATGGGAAATGTAGTTCCAAAACATCTGGGGTGCCAAGGTTCGCCATCACTGGCCTAGGGTGTCCATCTGCATGCTTCACTGTGCCCATGATTAGACTGACATTTAACATGGGAGTCTATGGAAGAGGTGCCAGGGTTTGGGGCACCCCAGCCATAGGTTCCCCAGACAACAAACTTTGCACATTTGTAGAGGAGAAATGGGGCTACATGTGTGCCAAGTTCCAGGTCCAGGGGACCTACAACCGGCCGGTACTGGGTACGGAAGGTCAAAAAGGTGACTCGAGTATAAGCCAAAGGGGTGGGGTGGGGACTTATACTCAAATATATACAGTACTTGTAGGCCATAATCAAAAAAAAAAGCTTTCTTAAAATCTCCTACAGGCTTTTGAGAGACAAAAGCAGTCATCGGGCACCAGAACCCACTAATGCAATAAATGTGAGGGCCCACCATTCTGTTCTTTCATTCCACACTTGCACCATAGGTACTCTCTCCTGCCACAGCTGCTGAACTTATCATAGGCAACTGGACAGAAATAAAACTGTGCATGGGCAGTCAGAAGTCAGAAGTCACAAGACTGCTGGCATTAGGGGGGCACTGGTTCCAACAGCTGCTCCTCCACTACAATAAATGAGAACGGATCCATCATTGGAAGATTTTAAAAGGATAAATTCACCCTTTCAAAAATAAATAAAATGCACCTTATGTTAAAAAAAAAAAACCCTGCATTTTATTTCCCTGGAGCCTGCAGAGAATTGCACCTGTGATCAGCAGATCATGGGTGCAATCTCAGTCTTTTAGACTCTCTGCCTGTACCTAGTATGGGCAAGCAGTTACCTGAGCAGGAAGAATCAATGGACTACCAGAGATCTCACCAGCACCCAGGACTAAGCATGCATTCAGAGGTAACTCTGAATGAAGCACCTGTGTTGGTGAAGACCCACACAGCCATGTTCTTTTCAAATTGTGACAGTGGTCATGGGGAGAAGAACCCCTGCCCACTGGCACAGGGAGTGGAGGGTAAGGTGGGGGAGCTGCAGGAGTGGGAGCACGTTAAATGTTCCATCCAAAAAACAGGAGGAACATGGAACATGTTCCGAAAGTGAACTCATCCTTTAAAAAGGCTTCTCTTTAAAGCAGAGGTTCACCAAAAAAATCAACTTTCTGACATTAGATCAAGCATACTGCTAACATCTGCAATATGCTGGGTTTTTTTTTTTTTTTTAAGCCCAAGCCAAGAGGAGTTGATTGACGGGCTGCCAAGGCGTGTCACGTCTTCCGAAAATACCCGAAGTGACACTCGGGTATTTTCGGAAGGCGTAACACGCCTTAGCAGCCCGTCAATCAACTCCTCTTGGCTTAGGAACGCCCAATTCCCCGCAGGATTCCCCGCTCGGAGCCGGATAACAATGGCTCATAAAGCGATAAGTACAAAAAAAAAAACAGCATACTGCAGATGTTAGCAGTATGCTGGATCTAATGTCAGAAAGTTGATTTTTGGGTGAACCTCCGCTTTAATGCAGCTTTGCCATACATTGGCTGGAAGGTAGGTTTAGCACACTGTGCATATCCCAATTGGACAGCATGGTCTGGTTTTTTTTGGTAAAGGTAACCAAGGAGTTCTGAAAACACTATTTGCATGGTTGTTATGCATGCAGTATTATGGCCAAGCAACTAGCATTTTCATAAAGACAGAACAGCAAATATTTGTTTTCTATAAACAGACTTCCAATGAATATTTCAAGGAAAAAAAAAAAAACACAAAATATCCCTGTGTATTGAACTGTGAGGTCAACTTGCGATGGGTTACTGAACTTTTCACAGCACTGCACCTTCTTGCATTAGCTCCATAATAATGCTGAAAACCCCCTAAGATATTAAAATGTGCATGCTATGAAATAATTCTTCACCCTTACTGTATAGGCCAGGGCTGTGGATGAGTCTTTTGTAACGAACAATGAAAAGTACGATTTCTTCTGTTCAGAATGGAATGTGAAGCTTGTGCATGCCAAGTATCTATTTATTTTCAAAGCTGGTAACTTAAAAAATAATAGTTACTTTTCACTACTAAAAAGGAAGAAATCAGCCTTTTGTGATCAAATATGTACAAGGAAATCTTGACAGACAGGATTGAACTGAAGCAAAATCGGGAAAAATAAAATTGTAAAAAGTACCAGACATATATATAAAAAATTAAATTTAAGAAAAACTGCTCACACATTAACCATCCATTCCCAGACAAAACTCAAAGAAACACAATGCTGTCATTTTATTTGCACAGCCAACTGTGTCCTCCTGTTCTCATGCAAAAAAGGTGCCTTTATTGTTCCCTCGCGGAGTCCGAGGGAAAGGTGGCGTAGCATCCCTGACACCCAATCCCACAATACCAAGAACATCTAACAGAAGGGATGAATGACAACACCACAAGCAGAGAAACAAGGGTCCGCCAATCCACATTTTCGGATGTGTGCCTCTCCTCACAGGAAAGACTTGTCTTCAATGACAAGAACTTCTCAGCTTTCATTTGCTCATCAGCTGGGAGTCCATTTTACAGTGTTGGTGGCTTCAAACCGTACTTCCTGGCGACCTCCGTCTGAGCGTATGCGGCATCACATAGTGAGTAGAGGTGGGCCATTTCCATCTCAGATTTAGCCAGGTTAATGGCCTTGTTAAACATGTCAATGGCTTTGTCCAGATTTCCCCTGAAACAGAAAGTTGTTTATTAAATTTATGTGCCAGGGTATTACAGTCAGTGACCACCAAGTAACCCCCGCCCTAGGGGTGTTTTAGCTTATTTTATACTCCCATTAAAAAAATTATTTTCCCGAAATCCACCGATTGAGAGAAGCCATATGGCAACCATTTTGGGTGAGCTCATGTTTTAACTTAGATTTGTGCAGATGTCTAGTTCTGTGGCACTGGGGAAGGGGGCATGAGAAGTTTGGCCAAGTACAGGTAGGGTGGGGAGGAATGATGCTTTCAATGGTGGACCATAAACAAAGTTTCAAAACTACTGCAATAAAAGGAAAATTCAAAGGATCATTGCAATAAGTGGCAAATAACTAATAAAACGATTGCTTTAACTTACCTCTGAACTTCTATTGTCCCCATGGTCTCGTAGGCAAAGTCACATTTGTTGTCTATTTCAATGGCTTTGCCGATGAGGTCTAGCCCTTTATCTAGATCTTGCTTCCACTGAAGCTGAAGTAAACTGTAATCAAGAAAATATATTTTACCTAACATAATAAAGAATGAAATACCTTCTTGCCATTGTTGGCGCTGAATGCCAAATTTAGAGGTTCCTCTAGTCTGAATCAATATTTTGCAGAATAAAGCTTTTGTTGAAGGACAATTCTGTGCAGACAATTGATTTTTTTAACATTTAAAAAAAAAAAAAGGTCAAACTCAAATACTGGTTTCTTTAGGCCTGTCCATGTTCTTCTGGGACTTTTCCCAGCTGGAGGTCCCATATCTGCCTCCTAAATGATGAGTAGGGTTGTCCAGATACCGATACTAGTATCGGTACCGATACCGAGTATTTTCGGGAGTACTTGTACTCGTGCAAATGCTCCCGATGCCTAAATAGAATACTTTTTTTGTATTTATCAACATGTTCTGTGAAAATTCTTTGAGTTTTTTACTACTGCGTGACAAGAAAATAAAACATTTTTATTCATTTTTATAATGTCTTGAGTTAGAGTTCTTCATAATTCTAAAGAAAATATCCTTAGTCTGTATTGTGGTTTGAAAACTGTCACATGACATTTAAAAAAAGCATCGGTATTCAGTATCGGCAAGTACAAGTAAAAAAGTATCGGTACTTGTACTCGGTCCTAAAAAAGTGGTATCGGGACAACCCTAGATGAGAGTCTTACTCATTGTGGACAGTAAGGAGTTTCCGTTAGTCTGCCGGATCCTCCCTATAGTAACATTAATTTGGAACAAGCAGCAAGTACAGCGAGACCCCCGTTTGATGGCGGATACAGATAGGCGGAGCTGGGAACTCACAAGTAGTCCCACAGTACCTGCGCTTAAAAGGAATTAGCTGCCAATTCAAGCAGCCAAGACATATTCAAAAATTAGATAGCACTTCTGAGCAGGTTGACAATTTACATTTACAGGAAACAATCATCTTTTTCCACATACATATGGATCATTATTTTCATGTACAGTTCCTAATTCTCTACCTAAAAAATATGTTTACGGTGCAGGACCTATGTGTGCATTTGCATTTATTAGCAGTAGTGCTTTTACAGTAAAAAAATGTTTTATTAAAATTTGTTTAAAATATATCATTATTATTAATAATACTGTATTGTTATCACCAGGGGCTAAGTCCCAATATTAAAGCTTTGGCAAGGTGACAGGTACTCTTTATGGAGACATTAGGGGTCCATTAGACCCCTAATGTCTCCCTTGCCCTCTAAAGCAGATAAGCAAGCATGGCGTGTGTTGATTGGCCATTTTTTTGGCTACAACAGCCAGGGAGCGACAACTGTGAAAACAAAAGCGAAAGACATCGTAACTTCCAAATTCATTAGTCAGAGAAATGAGGGCGTGCATATGCCTCCATCTTCCCCGTGTGAATTTAATTTGTGCTATTTAAAGTGGATGTAAACCAGATTCATGAAATTTGAGCTGGGCACATATCTTCAGCGTTTTGTTATCTCCCTCCAAAGCATCATTTCGCGCAGCTGTCTCCTGTTTGGTTCTTCTGTTAGCCCAACTCCTGACAAGTTCTCCCTCACATATGATAAAACCAGCCTGAGTTGTGTGTTGGGGAGGATGCTATAGATTAGCAGAACCCTGAACGTTGTAAGGGACAGAGCTGAAAAGTCCACCTACGAGGAGAGGGTGTGTGCCTTTTCTCCAATCAGCCATCTTGGCTCTATGCCCAGATTTTACTGCAGTGCTAACCAGGATATGAAAATTAACATAATATGCACTTTCTAAACAGTAAAGATGAAGACAGCAGATATACATGCAAAACTTAAGTAGGGAGATTTGTTTCACCCCTGTGTATCATTGGAGGCTGTTCACTTCACTTGGTATGTGTGAGGATTTACTTTCACTTTAAGGCAGTCCCAGACTACCCAAAAGGAACAGAAGAACACGAGAACCATCATGGGTGGTGGCCCTTCTCAGTACTGTAAAACTGATGGACTTTTTTTTTTTTACTAAGCAACCAATCACCGACTATAAAGTAACCACACCAAGATCATGTATTGTAGAAAGAGACTCCTGCGCTACCGAGGGGGGTGGTGGAGTGGGATGGGGTCACTGCTGCAAACACCTGACACTCTGTCCTGGGCAGAGAGAAGTAGCAAATGGAAAAACAAGGGGGGTGGTGTCTGCGCTGTGAAAAGTGGGTGAAATCCAAGGGTGGTACGGGAATAAATCCCTGTGCTGGTGAACGTGGGGGAGGGGTGGTGTTTTTAGAACAGAGTGATAACGTACATAAGTATAGTGTCAATACGTAAACCATCAAAATGTAGCACAAAAGATAATATTGAATACTAAACAATGGCAAGTGACAAAAAAGGAGTACAAATTCACAAGCAGTAAAATGGCCATAAAGCATTTTGCACCCTTTCATAAGGGTATGCTGCTTAGTGCATATCAGGCATGAAAAACAATGTAACCATTAATTTCCATCACTTTTTTTATAGGGTAAATACGAAAACCAATACTCAGAAGGCACTTACCCTTTGTGAACATATGTTGTGGCATTATCTGGCTCTAACTCTATGCACTGGTCATACATCTCATCAGCCTTTCCAAACTGTTGCTGATCTGTTAGTGCCTGCAAACAGGAAACTGCCAGGGTTAGGAGATTGGCCATCAGTATTCAATGCAAATGTATACATGTTTCTTTTTTAGGCGATGACTGCAGAATTGTATGATGATTAAACTGCCACATTTAAAATAGGACTCATAAGATACAAATAATTGGCAAGAGGTAAAAATATTCATAAGTAACTGAACACATATAAAGAGTGTCAGTATCCAGGGAAACCGTGTCTCTTCTCTGATTCAAACAAAGAAGTCACTCAGTAGATAAAGCCTGACAGCCTCCTCCTTCCAAGCATGTGTCTAACTAAAGACAGAAAATGCACCAACAATCTGTTTAATCTCTGCTACACGAAAGAACTGGGCATTCCTCAGCTATTACTGTACAGAGATACACATAAAAAGCTATAGACTATATGGCTAAATGTTTGCAGACACTCGACATTCACACCAAGCTTTATCAAAAAATGTAGACACCCCATCTGATTTAAAGCGATACTAAACCCCAAATTTTTTTTTTTAGTTAATAAAACAAATATATTATACTTGCGTGCCCTGTGAAGTGGTTTTGCCCATAGCAGCCCTGATCCTCCCCTTCTCGAGTCCCTCTTTGGTGCCCCCTCCTGTTGAGTGTCCCCATAGCAAGCAGCTTGCTATGGGGGCACCCAAGCCACAGATCCCTTTGTCCATGTAGACACGGAGCCAAGAACCAGTCCTACCCCCTTTCTCTCCTCATTGGCTGACTGACAGCAGCAGGAGCCAACTGCGTGATGAAATGATTGCAAAGGAGGGAGAGGGAGAGAGACATACAATTGTAAATGTCCCACTTCCTGTTTGATGTTTATTGCATACCACAGATAATGCAACAGAAGAGTGGGACAGGCCACCAACCTCCACCTATATCTTAAGGATAGACTGACCTATTTATTCTTTAAACCGATTTAGCCTGCATTCATACCTGAGCAAAGCATACTCCTAGTGATTTTAACACATTTTTGGGGTACTTTACAGGCACTATGCAGGTAATTTTGCATGAGTAACAAGCATCAGACATTGGTTTCCTAGGCTGGGCAAGGGAAGAGGTCTATGGGTACAAAAACATCTATACATCCTTCATAAAAAAAAATCCTCATACTTTTTGGAGTGTACAGTGTGGGGCGACCAAGCGTACCAGTATTCCATAGAGAAAAAAAGGAATTATGCATGTTGGGTGTAGTCACGTTCAAGTGTAAATTAAAGGTTATCATAGTTTTCTTGGCTGATAGAAGGGGTTATAGTTAAGCTTACTCTTCTGTCTTCACACAGCAAAAGCAGCAACTAAACTTATGTTAGTAGATATCAGTAGAAATTAGGGAGGTTACTGATCAAAATTTTTTTTATCGATTAATCTTTTTTTTTTTTATCGATTAATCGACTAATTTCGATTAATTATAACGCACATACCGATCCAACTACTTTTAGCTGATCTCCTAGCATTAAAACTTTTATAGTCTTCAAGTAGGTAACAAAATAAATATTGCACTGGAGATAAAATCGATGTAGGTACATAAACTATAAAAATGGAGTAATAGCAATTGGTACCAAAAGCAGTCATAAAAAATGTAGCCAAGTATGATACTGGTATAAAAATGTGTACAAAGATTCCACTGTTGAATCCAGACGAGGAGAGGTCAACATTAGTCCGTCGGCATGTAGATGTCCTGTGAAGGGAACCATCACAACTCCCAGTGGATGGTTGTAGAATCCCAGATTGAGAGGGAAGTGTAACAGCCCTTGCGTGTGGCAGATAGTAGGTCCCGCCGGCATGCAGAGATGAAGGCACAGCAAAGAAGCCCTTCAGATGGACACGGCAAGCCCCGCCGGTGTCCATGACATCACCGGATCTACGACGGAACTCCCTGAAGGCCCAGAAGCCGGTGGAGAGGCGTGTACCAATCAAAATAATTTTAATCGATCAAAATGATTTTGATCGATCAAAAAAAATTTAAGATTAATCGATTAATTAAAAGTTAATTTGCACAGCCCTAGTAGAAATAGTTTGTGCCACATTCCTAGCATCACAATACAGACTAGCATCACAATACAGACTGACGTTTATAGAATAAAAACAACACTTTACGCAAAACTCAAGTAAACCAAACAGAAAGACACAGCTTAAGAAGAAAAGGAAGTGTGATGTACCTGGGCATAAAGGGCATAACCTTCTGCACATTTTGGAAACTTCTTAATAACATCTTCAAAACCTTTCATGGAGGATTTGATCTGTAGTGGATTGCTGCCTGTATACGCTTTTCGGTACTACAGCACAGAAGAAAGTGGGAAAAGAATAAACTGAGATACCAAAGCAAGGTTGAAATACCATGACATATTAAAAGACATACAGACAACGCTATAACACAACACACCATAAAATAAACCTGTCATAAGTGAAAAGTATGTGCAGTGATATAGTTAAACTGCAGCTACCCAAAAAACTAAACTAAACTTACAACAGATTAAAGCACCCCAAAACACTAGGGCACTACTCGTCAAAGGACCAACAAGGAGCAGTGGGATGAGCTAAAGTTGACATTATTGCACAATACATATGAAGTGCTTAGGAACCTACTGAAAGGTATTGTAGGGCACCTGCATTTCATCCACATTGCTTACCTTACATACTCTTTGTGAAACAGATTTACTTCAGGATGTAAGATCAGGGAACATTGTGGGATTTATTAGCGTATGATGAAACACCATGCAGTTTGGATGCACTACAGTAACCGTGCAAATGCAATGTATTTAAAGGACTTCTACTTCATCAAAAACATGAGTTAAAAAAGAGGTTGTAAACTCAGAAAAAAAAAAAATCCTGCAAAGGCAAAATGAGCACCGCATACTAGCTCATTATGAAATACACCTTAGAACGAAGCTGTACCCACGGCGCCTGCACACCGCTGACATTTTTCTCTGAGTTTCTTCCGGGTTCTCAGGCTTCAGTGCCGCAATTGACCAGAGCCACGATGATGTCACTCCAGCCCATGCGTTCTGAAGGAATGGCACCTGTGGTCATTCCTTCAGCACGCATGCACCAGTGATGTCACTGGCTGCATGCAATTTAAAATATCTCCTAAATGGTGCACGTGTAGGAAATAATTTCACTACCTATAAGTAAGCCTTCAAATAAGCTTACATATAGGTAAATGCAAGCATAAAAAAATCAGCAAGTATGGAGCGGCTCTGGAGAATTTATGTTTGAATGTTTTCAGGACTTACTAGTGCAAAGCATTTTTGTGCTTGAGCCAGAGCAGAATCCGGCCGCAATCTAATACATTCATCAAAATCTGCTACGGCTTCCTCCACTTGGTCAAGCAGGATTTTTAGCTGTAAAGAAAGAAAGGCAGTTGAGTATTTCAAAAGCTGTGAAACAAACAGGATTTAAAGCAAAATGGTAAATGCACCATTTACATAGTAAAAAATGTGGAGGATTTGAAATTCTGTTCAGTCAGTCTTTTAAACCAGACATCTCCCACCAGACAGCACTGCCAGGCTCTAGAATTCACAGTATAGACAAACCAGGGAGGCCAGTCTGTGCTACATTGAATAGTTAGCAGGTTTACAGTGTTAGACTAAAAACGCTATACAAAGCAATACAAATGTGCACCGTGTAGCGTCCTCTTATATTGCTGTCGTAGAGAGTATTGAAGGGGACAGATTTGGGTTTCTATGCTTGCTGTGTTTAATTATTCTTACTGCACTGTTAATTTCAAAATAACTTTCATATTGTCAAAAGCAAGCCTTGTATCTCACCTGCCCTCTATGATGATAAACATCCGCATTTTGGGGGTCAATGTCAGCAGCCATGTTAAAGTCTTGAGTTGACAGCATAGGTTGTTGTTGCTGCATGTACATACTCCCTCGTTTGATCAGGGCATTAGCTCTTAACTAGAAAAAAAAAAAAAAAATCAAAAAGAAATACATTAGAAATGATTTTGCAGATGCACAAGATACTAACCAGCAGTGTCAGTCCAAATATGCAAATGTTACCCTGGACAGAGCTATATATATATATATATATATATATATATATATATATATATATATATATATATATATATATATATATATATATATATATATATATATATATATATATATATACATACATACATATATATACATACACACACACACATATATACACACACACACACATATACAGAAACATACTTCTATGTTCAGCAACTTTGGCCTCAAATCACAGATTATGGATATTTAAAAAAATAATCTGTTAGAGCAACCGAATTGGATTTCAATTTTTCATCAGGTATCCAAACTGCTCTCCTCACTGACAACTTCTGTGTGAGGAGAGCCGATCTATTTACAACACATGATGGCTGTGATTGGACGATCACTGGGCCCTCCTGCCGATCAGAGATGCGCTGTGTCCGGGTGACACGAGCGCATCGGGATTGCGCCGCTGCGAGGGACCCTCCTGAGAGACTTTCCTAAAGAGTCGCCCACCCAGCTGTATATGTACAGTGACCGGGTGGGAAGTAGTTAAATATTTACAGAAACAGTAAAAAATACACAGGTGTTGTAACACTTTGCTGCACCAAAGCCAACAGTACTGTATGCATTTGGGCTTTAACAAAAAGGACGGGAACTGCAACACCCTTTAGAAGGGAAAAGCACCTTGTTCATAAAATAGACAATTTGTCATTTATAAAAATGAAATTCATGGGAACATTGCACAACAGATCAGCTGCCATCACATCCTACCTTCACATTGGCTTCTTCCATGCTAATAACCTGATCTAGGTCGGGTTTAGCAGCTGCAGAGTTTCCAATGAGCAAGAAGAAGGTGGCCCTCAGTATTAATGCTTCTGCCATGTACTTTCCTTTAGCCTCCACTTCCTTTGTGCACTCACTTATGATCTTGTCATAATTCTCTTCTTCCATGTATTGTTTTGCCTTTAAATAACCAAATCTGCAAAAAATAAAATGGTGTAACTTCACAATGGCTTTTATGAACTTCAGCATAAGATGTGCATGGAAACAAATGGAGGGCATTGCAAATGATCATAACACTGGTAAACGTGCTCTCCCAACCTGCTCCAAAGAGAAAAAAAAAACCACAAGAAATGCTTACTCACTTCTCCTTTACCACAGCTTGCTCTCCCTCCTTATCCTTGTCTTCATCTGACTTCTCTCCTTTGTGCAGTGGTTGAGAGATAATGTCATCTGTGAAAGAGCTGAAGTAGGATTTGATGAACTGAGGTGAAGGCATTAGTGGCTCCCTGTTCTAGAATAGAAAAGATGGTTTGCCGTTTAACATCTTGCATATTAAAGGATGTAAAGCTTTGTTCTTAAAAAATAAAAAAAATTATCATGTCATACTTGGCTCCTCTGTGCCGTAGATTTTGCATAGTGGCCCCAATCCTCCTCTTCTGGGGTCCTGGCTCTCAGGGCACGCTCCTGTGTCCCGTTGCTGCGTCAATTAACATCAGGATTGGGCACAAGTGTCATTTTATTTGACAGCAGTGGAAGTCAATGGCTGCGCTGCCATCAACCTATCCAATCAGGACCCCGACACAGCGGCTGGAGCTTGGGGCTCTAGGGGGCTGCTGCACATGAAGTCTTTCACCTTAATGCATTAAAGTGGTTGTAAAGCTTCATGTTTTTTCACCCTAATGCATCCTATCCATTAAAGTGAAAAAAAGGGATTTTTTAAATACAGCTTACCTGTAAAATCCTTTTCTTGGAGTACATCACGGGACACAGAGCGGCATATTCATTACTATATGGGTTATATGGAGTACCTTCAGGTGTGGACACTGGCAATCTCAAACAGGAAGTCCCCTCCCTATATAACCCCCTCCCCTAGAGGGAGTCCCTCAGTTTTGTAGCAAGCAGTATGCCTCCCAAAATGTTTCCCCAAAAGAGGGGTGGGAGCTCTGTGTCCCGTGATGTACTCCAAGAAAAGGATTTTACAGGTAAGCTGTATTTAAAAAATCCCTTTTTCTTTCTCGTACATCACGGGACACAGAGCGGCATATTCATTACTATATGGGATGTCCGAAAGCAATGCTTTAATGAGGGGAGGGAGACATCTTCCAAAGAAGGATTCAATTTAGAGGTAAACTCAAATAATAATAATAATTCCAACTTAGTCAAGAAAAAACTTCTTTTTTTTTTTTTTTTTTTTTTTTACAACCAAGGGTGCCTCTGATCCCGAGGATCTTAAACTGCAGCCTGTAGTACTGCCTGTCCAAAGGCAGAATCCGCATTCCTTCTCACGTCTAGTTGATAAAACTTTGTAAACGTGTGGACTGATGACCACGTCGCCGCCTTGCATATCTGAGCCATAGAGATCTGATGGTGTGCTGCCCAAGAGGCGCCCATGGCCCTGGTAGAATGGGCCTTTACCGACAAAGGAGGAGGCAACCTCTTCAAACCGTAGGCTTGAATGATTAATTGTCTAATCCATCTCGAGATGGTGGATTTTGCAGCTGCCTGCCCCTTCTTGGGGCCATCTGGTAGGACGAACAACACATCTGTCTTCCGGATCTTTTCTGTAGCTTTAAGATAGGCCTTCATGGCCCGGACAATATCCAAGGTATGCAGCAACCCCTCCTTTCTAGATGTGGGTTTTGGAAAGAAGGATGGAAGTACCAAATCCTGGTTCAAGTGAAATTTGGATATAACCTTTGGTAGAAAGGAAGGATGGGGCCGGAGAACTGCCCTGTCCTTATGCAGAACGAGATATGGTTCCTTACACGATAAGGCTGCTAATTCTGACACTCTCCTGGCCGAAACTATGGCGACCAAGAAAACCAACTTTCTTGTCAGTAAGACTAAAGGAATCTCAGCCAACGGCTCAAAGGGTTGTTTCTGTAGAGTGGACAGGACAAGATTTAAGTCCCAAGGACAAATTGGTGACTTGACAGGAGGATTAATACGCAAGACCCCCTGTAAGAAGGTCTTTACCAGCGAGTGGGTGGCCAGCGGCCTCTGAAACCACACTGACAGAGCTGAGATCTGTCCCTTGATTGTGCTTAGTGCCAGGCCTTTATCCACTCCTAGCTGGAGAAAACTTAACACCCTATCAATAGTATATTTGCGGGAATTCCATCTTCTGGATTCACACCAGCCTACGTAGTTCCTCCACACCCTGTAATAAATCACCCTGGAGACCGGCTTTCTAGCCCTAATCAGGGTAGGAATTACCTGCCTAGACAGACCTCTACCCCTGAGAATCAGGGATTCAGCCTCCAGGCCGTCAAATTTAGACGCTGTAATGTAGGGTGGAGGATCGGGCCTTGTGAGAGTAGGTCTGGTTGTAGAGGAAGAGTCCAAGGGTCTCCCACTGCCATCTTCAGGACTAGTGAGTACCAAGTCCTCCGGGGCCAAGCCGGAGCCACTAGAATGACTGGCTTGTGCTCCACTCTGATCCTGCGCAACAGGCGAGGGAGTAACTGTAGCGGAGGGAATGCATATAGAAGTTTGAATTGATGCCAAGGGCAAACCAACGCATCGGTTCCGCAGGCCATAGGATCCCTCGCTCGAGACACAAACCTGTCTAGTTTCTTGTTGAACCTGGATGCCATTATCTCTACGTCCGGCATTCCCCACCTCTGGCAGATTGTCTGAAAGACCTGGGGATGCAGAGACCACTCCCCTGGCAACAGACTCTGGCGACTTAAGAAGTCTGCCTGCAGGTTGTCCACTCCGGGAATGAATATCGCCGAAATGCAGGGTACATGAACCTCTGCCCACTGAAAAATCAAGCTCACCTCCCTCTGAGCGGCCTGACTCCTGGTTCCCCCTTGGTGGTTTATGTATGCCACCGCCGTGGCATTGTCTGACTGGATTCTCACCGGGAACCCCTTTAATCTGGAGGTCCATGCCAGAAGGGCTAGGCGAGCAGCTCTGATCTCCAAGATATTGATGGGGAGCTGCCTCTCTGCTTCCACCCAAGTTCCCTGGCGAGAGAACCCCTCGAAGACCGCCCCCCAGCCTGCCAGGCTGGCGTCTGTGGTAACTACCTTCTAGACAACAGGGCTGAAGGATTTTCCCTTTAGAAGATTCTGGGGGTTCAACCACCAGGCCAGGCTTTGTCGGACCCTTGATGATAGCGTCAAAGGGGACTCTAAGGCATGTGCCCTCTTGCCCCAGGCTGCTAGAATGGCTGCCTGTAGGACGCGAGTGTGGATCTGAGCGTATGGTACTGCCTCGAACGTGGCCACTAGCTTGCCTAGTACTCGCATACACAGGCGAATAGTTGGTTTTTTCTTGTTTAGAACCAACTGAACCAACCCCTTGATAGCCTCGATCTTTACAAGGGGCAGGAACACCCTTTGCTGTTCTGTGTCTAACCTCCTGCCGAGGTATTCCAACTGCTTTGTAGGCTGGAACGCTGACTTTCCCCGGTTTAGGACCCAGCCGAATCCTTCGAGGTACCGAACCGTGAGGTTTACTGCCTGTTGCAGACCCGGCCGTGAGTGATCTATGATTAAAAGGTCGTCCAAGTATGCTAGGACTGTGACCCCTTGGATCCTTAAATTGGCCAGAACTGGGGCTAGGATCTTCGTGAATACCCGGGGGGCCGTGGCCAGCCCAAAGGGGAGCGCCCTGAGTTGGAAGTGTCGCTGCCCCACCGCGAAGCGTAAAAATCTTTGATGCGACTGAAAGATTGGTACATGAAGGTAAGCATCCTTTATGTCTATGGAGGCCAGAAAATCGTCCCTCTGAAGCTCGGCGGCTGCTGACCGGATGGATTCCATCCGGAAGGAACGAACCCTTAGGTAACCGTTTAACCTCTTTAGGTCCAAGATTGGCCTGACATCGCCGTTGGGCTTTGGTATGACAAAGAGATTGGAATAGAAACCTAGCCCTTGCTCTTGGGCTGGCACCTCTATTATTACGTCCTGGCAAAGCAGGTGATCCAAAGCTGCCAGCAATGAGGCCTTCCTTGCTGGATCCTTTGGTAGCCTTGATTCTTGAAAATGAGGCGGAGGACACCTTAGAAACTCCAGTCTGTAGCCTGTGGTTACAGACGCCCGGACCCATTTGTCGGGGATCTTGGCTTCCCAAACTTCTGAGAAGAAACGAAGCCTTCCCCCCACCCGCGAGAGTGGGGGCGCCCCTTCATAAGGCAGACTTAGGGGCTGTCTTTGTCGGCTTGCGATACCATGGCCTCTTACCCCCAGGGGCCTGTCCCTGCGATCTACTGTTAACGTTGGATCGTGCAGGCGGCCGTCGATACTGCCTGGAATTTGAGGGCCCCGAGACAGGAAAGAGCTGCCTTTTAAATGTAGGACCCCGGAATGTCTTTTTGACCGGTAAAAGGGTACTCTTGCCACTTGAAATAGTCTGAATATATTTATCCAGATCCTCTCCGAAGAGTCGTCCTCCATGGAAGGGAAACCCTGCCAGAAGCTTTTTGCATGGGGGCTCCGCCGCCCAGTTCTTCAACCATAAGAGCCTTCTCATGTGCACCAAAAATAGTGATAAACGAGAGGCCTGCTGGATGGAATCTTTTATAGCATCTACAGCAAAACACAGAGCTCTGGGAATGTCAGAAAACTCTTCTGCTTGTTGGGTAGGCATGTCCTTTAACATTTCTTTTGTCTGGTCTTTTAACGCCTGACAAACTCCAATTGCAGCCACAGCTGGCTGTACCACTGCTCCTGCCGTAGCAAAGGATGCTTTTAAAAGTGTCTCTAACCGTTTATCAACCGGATCTTTAAACATATGTATGTTTTCCACCGGGCAAGTTAGTGATTTATTCACACATGAGATGGCTGCATCCACTACTGGGAGCCTCCACCTCTTGGAGAATTTTTCCTCTATGGGGTAAATGACCGCAAATCTTTTCGGTGGCAGAAAAATCCTGTCCGGCCGTACCCAATCCCGAAAGATCAATTCCTCCAAGAGAGGATGGACCGGAAAAACTGTGTTGCTTAACGGAGCTTTCAAAGAGCCCAGAGAGGATACCGGAGGAACCTGAGGCTCTGGCAATGGTAAACTAAATGCCGAGCGGACCATGTCAGTCAAAGACTGTACCCACAGTCTTTCTGTCTGGGAGTCTGAAAATGGTTCCTCAGAGGCAGATCCCTCAATCCCTGAACCCTCTTGGTTCAGGTCTAGTTGATCCTCCTGTGATTCCAATTCCTCTGGAGAGAGAATCTCAGCATCTGAGGATACACCTCTTGGTGATGGGGATCTAACCCGTTTCTTACCAGGAATAGCTCTAGCGATCAATGCTGCCATTCTCTCTTCTAGCCCCCCTAGGGATACGGCTAGCATCTCCTCTGTGATAAACACAGGGCTGGGCTGATCTGGGCCAACCTCCGCACCAGATCCCCCTAATGGCTCATCCAAGGCGCCCTTTATGTTAATAAGTTGCGGGGAAAGTATCGGCATATCATCAGAATCAGAGGGGGAACCCCTTTGTTTTTTGGTCTTTTTTGTACCCTTTGACCCCGAACCTTTGGAAGCCATAATACAAAATCGAGGGACTCCGCCAACAACAACAGACTGTAGTGGCCAGGAGTACAAAACCAGAGCTTAGGGGACAATAGATCACTAATGCCCAAAAACTGATGGGGCCCCGTATGTTTTTCTTTTTTTTTTTTATATATATTATATATATATTTTTTTTTTTTTAAAACATACAGTGACCCCAAACTTAGTTTGCCAGCCTCCAACCTGCTGCAAAAAGGGGAATTTTTTTGGCTTAACAAAAAAGGCATTGGACAAAGTCCAGTATGTACTACCCCTCTTCCGCCACCGGGAGTCACTGTTCTGCCGCTCTGCGTCCTCTCCTTCTGAAATCAGCCTCAGACTGAGCACTGACAATGCCTGCTGATCTATAACAGCACAAGGCGCGCCCCTGTATGACGCCGCAGGCACGCCCCCCCCCCGCCCTCCTCTCTGAACGGCGCGAAAAAACGTCTATAAGACGTGCGCGCACGCGCGTATGCCAGAACAGGAGGAACATGGAGGAGCCGCGCTGCTGGAGACCCAGGACTACAGTATCAGGCGGCAGATTCAAACCCCCGGCCAGGTAGGACTCTCCAAAAGGCCCCATAGGGATCCTTACTAGTCCTAGGAAGGAAGCAGCAGGTTAGCTAGCAACACATTCTTAGACAGGGGAACCTAGTGATGGGGGAAAAAAGGGGTCATCCTGTCTTTCTTAGACATAGTGAGCAAGGTTGCCAATGCAGAGCATACTTAGGCTATCCCCCCTTTTAGGTTACCCCGGAGAGCCTGCTGTCGAACCAAGTCCCGCAGGCTCCCCCTTACCTGCTCCATGCTGCAGGATGTTTGTCCAGCAAAACGATCCAATCTTCTCCCATCTCCGTGGGTAGCGTAGTAGACCTTCAGGCCCTGGGGTCCTATGAAGGTACCCACTGTCCTGGACCTATATAGCACCCTGGCAAACAGGCACTTATGGTTTTTACAAACTCCAAGTCCTGGGCCCAGCCCTCCAAAGAGGAGCATTATAGGCAAAACCCCACGGTTTGGGGCCCGGGTACTGTCCACTTTGGCACTGAGGCTCCTTGGACAGATCCGGTTAGCCCGCCCTTAATCCCAAGGATGTGGAGCAAAGCTATTCCGTGACCAACACCTAAGACACTGGCGAAAAAACTGAGGGACTCCCTCTAGGGGAGGGGGTTATATAGGGAGGGGACTTCCTGTTTGAGATTGCCAGTGTCCACACCTGAAGGTACTCCATATAACCCATATAGTAATGAATATGCCGCTCTGTGTCCCGTGATGTACGAGAAAGAAAACACCTTGCACTCCCCCCCCACCTGTTTTACTTACCTGAATCCCGAATCTCCATGGGTGTGATCCTGCAATGGGTTCACCCCAGCTTGAGGCAGCTCTTCATTGGATGATTGATAGCAAAATCAAAATCAATGAAGAGCCGCCTTCCCAAAAGGGGGTTAGCTCTTGTGGGGAGGAGCAGAGACAGCGGCCAAAGGACCCCAGAAGCCGAAGTTCGGGGCCACTCTGTGCAAAACGAACTGCACAGTGGAGGCAAGTATGGTAGTTATATTTTTTTTTAGAATGAAACCTTTACAAACCCTTTGAGGTGAAAAACATCAAGGATTTACAACCCCTTTAAGACAAAACATTTAAATCTGAATGCCATCTATTTTTTTTTTTTTTTCAAGCAATCAACTTCTGTATAAACATTTGTCAAATTTTCCCTACTCGATTGGCGACGACAGGCTATAGAGTATTCCGATGACGGAAAGTCTACCCATGGTCAGAATACAATACTTCAGAGTGAACGATTCCCCCATTTACATTGCATGCGCAGCTCAGTTAACATTCCGGCACACTGCCTGTGTGCCAGGATGACCACAATCCCTCAAGTGACATCTCACACCAGCCCATCAACCTAGCCAGAGACTGTCACCTGGAAGAAGCCAGGCAGAATATGCCAGTGAAGGGCCTCACCGGAACAGAGGTATTACTGCCTTTAGATCTGTTTTAGAAGTCATATGCTTGTGTTATGTTTTAGATATAGTTGGTATGGGTTAAAATCCCTATAGGAAAAAAATATCTCCCCAATGTGAACAGAATTCTCATCTCAGGAAGTTTATATTGGAACATGTTTCTCAATTGTATGATTTTTCTTCACTTCTTCTGGTGACGGCTCTAAAATGAATTACCCATAGCTTCTGTCCCAGCAACAATAGTAACAAGGACAAATAAACTCCACAGTGGGGACCAAGACAGTATTTAAAACCTGACGGGGAATCTAACCTCCTCCCTACAATCTTATAGACAGTGGCAGTAACACTGGCTCACCAAAAATGTGAACTGAATCATCTATAAGTACACAAATGTAAAACATATCATTTATAATATATAGAGAAGAGATTTTAATAGATCTCAACCTTCTGAAGAGACCAGCAGCTTACACAGTCCGGCATCAATACCTTGTATTTATCTTTGGCTTTCTCTTTTCCAAGCAGCTTTAGTACTTTATCTGCAAGCAGCATGCTGGCCTGGTTCTGGAAGCCCTCCAAGATACAAACTGCCGTAACATCTAGATAAAAAAAAAAAAAAAAGAGTTTAAAAGCAGTTCTGTGAGATCAGAACATTAAAGGAGTTGTAAAGGAAATTTTTTTTTTGCCTAAAATTAATGTCTGCAAGGTAGACAGACAGAATAGTGTAATGATTCTGTTAACAAACGAGTAAATACCCATTAAATTCCTTCATCTATATCACCTCCGGCATTTTAGTTTGTTCTCTCATTCACATCCTGGTTTGCATCACTTGTTCATGTAAGAAC
The DNA here is from genome assembly GCA_029574335.1 of Rana kukunoris. Classification (NCBI taxonomy): domain Eukaryota; kingdom Metazoa; phylum Chordata; class Amphibia; order Anura; family Ranidae; genus Rana; species Rana kukunoris. The sequence continues at coordinate 540,377,630 of CM056050.1, read as the reverse complement.
TACATTTCCCAGTATGCATTGCAGCACGCCCAGTATTTCACACCTCCTTGAAGTCTCTAACACGTAGAGAGCGTCCTGCCACACAGATGTAGTTCCCAGGAGGGGGTGAGCACATTACTGACCACTGCAGTGAAGTCTCCCTTCACGGTGGTCAGTAAAATCAGACAAGCAGAAAGTAAACAGAACAGAGAAGAAATAGAGCAACTTCTGAGCAAAAACGAACAATGAGGAAGTGAAAAGAGTAATGTCTGCAGGTAAAGGATGCTTATGAAAAAAAAAAAAAAAAAAAAAGTTTTCCTTTACAACCCCATTTAAATAGAAGACAAGGACATAGCAAAAATGATAACAAAAATTCTCAGAAATTAAGCACTAGCAGCCAATATCTCAAACTGCAAAACCGTATTCCTTAAAGCTTTTAGTGAAGGGTAAATAGTTTGGATTGGACCAAGTTGGTCCAAATGAACTCTTTACTTCAACAGTTGCAGCAGCTGTAATGCTCTCTATAAACGGTTTGTACCCCAGCCCCATACAGTGATGTGTTCAGGCAGTTCCCGACCTGCTCCCGGAACAAAATTGAGACAGGCCGAGTGCTTCTTTGTATACTAGAATCAATACAAGGCTTCCTCCGATTGGATGAGATAGAGGTCCTTTGCTGCGATGCGGTCACTAATAAAAGCATTGGACCCTTTGATGGAGCTCCCTGGTGTGCTGGTGACATATCCTTTGTTCTCAGTCATCCTGGTCTTCAGAAGGTAGTCGCTTTGGCACCCATTACTCTACAGCCACTTACAGGAACATGTGTTGGGAATATTGTTCAGAACCAAACAGAGCTGGGTTGAGCCTTGCTCATTCTCAGTGAGCTTTGTATTTTGGAATGAATACAAGGCTTCATCTAATTGGCTGAGGTGGGCAGATGGTATAAATCTAACTTAGCTAATTAGAAGCAGCTTTGTATTCAATTCATTGAATACAAAGCTCCCTGTGAATGTCTTAGTAGCACTCTGCCCCGACTCAGTTTCGTTCTGGGAGCAGGACAGAAAGTTCCTATTACCAGAACACAGCGCTGTGTACTGTATGTAGCTGATGCTACAGTTTATGCAGCGCACAGCCGCTGGATCTGTTAAACTTCATTAAAAAACTGGAGTTGGGCTTTAAACTTTTTGCTGCCAGGACCTGCGCTCCACTATTAAATTCAGGTTGCCAAACCATTGTTGTAGTTCTTTCAGAGTGTATTTTTTTACTTGCAGCTTTCAGAGCTTCTTAAAGATCCCCACAAACCATACATCTTCTGGAAGCAAAGGATCAGTAGAATACAAAAGTGCTACTGATTTTTTAGGCCCTGTGATATTTGCGCAAACATTTATGAAAAGCAATATTTTTGCCAAAAAATACACTAAAATCATTTTTAGTGGACAGCAAAACTTCCAAATTCTACTAAAAAATAAAAACTATCGAGTTAATAAATACAATTTGTAAATTTTAAAATTGCACCTTTTTGCAAAAAGGTAACAATCTAAGGCACACAAAACTGTAATAAGCAATCTAGTCTAAAATGTTATTTTGAGGTTATTTTTAGGGATGCGCTTATATATTTGCCAAAAATAGGGTTATCAGCGTTTTGCAAATAGAACAAAAAAGGTACCGATAAAGGCCACTGAAAAATGCATGCGATTTTCATAGGTCATGTGAATCAAACTGAATTAAAAAACAGAATACAGGCGCCTTTTTGCTACATTTCAATGGGGAGGTGCAACGAACCAGTGTGAAGACATACCTAGAATTTAAAGGGATGCGGTTTTCTTAAAATTAAAAAAAACGCAAGAAAAGTTTAATGTAAAACCGCTTAAACTATTAAAAAGTTGATAAAGATTTTTTTTTTAAACTGTCCATTTCGGTTTTTGGCATCCTGAGTTTTCGGCATACCACTAGCTATTTTTCATATACAGCTTTCACACTTGGTAAAATCAAAGCTCAATCGATCACACCACTCCTACCTATCAAAGCAGGTATCTGAAGATTACCAAAGAAAGATACAGGTCAGACACTAGCCACCACAAATCTGTGATTACCTTCAAGACATTCTTTCTTGTTTTCAAGTCTTTCATGTGCTTTGGCCCGCCGGAAGAGCGCCTTCACATACTTGGGATTCAGTTCCACTGCTTTCGTACAGTCTTGGACCACTTCTTTCCACGTTTGCTATAAAAATAAAAATTAAACTGCACTGCCTCAACAACCAGCATTTCTTGATAAAACAATCACATTTATTGAACTTCATAGGAAGGACTGGGTGATCATCATAAGGATGCTCCAACCCCCAAGCCTGGGATACAGGTTTATAAACTATGAAAAAAAAAGTATTTACAATGCTTTAGTTTATGCATAAAATATTTATCCCCATTTTTTAAAACTGTATGGCATGATTTTCAGTTTAAAGTACAACAAAAAAGGCAAAACTTAATTTTTTAAGTTCTGTATAGAGAAGAGATAGTTTTTTTTTTACTGTCTCTGCGTTGGTTCCCCCCTTTCTATCTGTCCTGTTTACCATTATCGTTGAAAGGGAAAGTAAGTCCCTGTTTACACTAGAGCGACTTATCATGCGATTTGACTGGTCAAATCACATCCTATTGTTGGCAATGGCACTGTTCAAATCGGTGCGACGCTGACTTTGCTGTCCCGCCATCAATTTGAAAAAGTAGCTCCTGCATTACTTTTAGCGATTTCAGGTGCAACTTACACAGACATCTGTGCACAATGTTGCACATGTCTTCCAAGTTGCACTGACATGGCAACTTTGAAATAGTGCGACTTTATCTGAAATTGCACAATTTCAAAGCCACAGTCAATGTGAACGAGGGTCAAAAGAAAATCCCAAATTTTGGGCTGCCCACAAAAAAAAGTAAGAGGGGAAATCTTCCAAAGGGGACACTAGTTCCTGGTGACATGGGCTGGGGAGCCCCCAAAGGATTTACTTAACTTGCAGGGATTTCCTTTCACTTCCCGTTTTAGCTATGGAACTGGAAGGGGAAATCTCCACAATGGGACATATATGGCAAAAAATAAACTGATGGGGGGTTATGACCCTCCCCCTTAATCTATCCAAAATGAAAAAAATGAAAGATTTAGCCTATAGTTCTATTTGGGGGGTTCAGATCCACTTTAATTTACAAATCCCCTTACTCTAGGCTCTGTCCGAAAGTTTGCACCCCCAAAATATTTCAGTTAGGTTAGTTAAAAAAAGCATTACCTACATTTACTTTTTGTAACTAAATAAATTATGTGACATCACGTTATATTCTGATATAAAGAGCATAGCCATACATACATCACCTGAAAAGGTTAGCCCAATACCCTAGACATGTAATATCAGCTGCTACCACATACATGTCCCTGTATCAAAAATCTCAGGTGAAATCAGAGCCAGTAAACTCTCTCTATGCATTACAAGGTTAATCAAACATGGCGGTCCTCAGTATAAAGATGCAGTGCCAACCAGCAAAACTGAAAGAGTATTGGGGCCATCATTATATAATGTGATCATTGTACCTTATGAGGTATTGTATAGTACAGATCTCAGATCTGAAGAAACAATGTCCTAGCCTGAATACCCAGTGTTTACTCACAAGCTGCTCATGCGCTGCCGCTCGGTTCTGGTAGAAGGTAGACAAATCCACTTTCTTCTCCGCTGGACAAAGACTGATGGCTTCAGTGTAACACTGGATGGCTTGTTCGTATTTTCCAGCTTTAAAATATTTGTTACCCTTGTTCTTTGCTGCTTGTGCTTTTTCCAGAGGGCTCTAGGAAAACAAAAAAGAAGAATACATGTAATGCTTGATCCACCAGTCTATAGGACACTCATTTATAGGGACAGTTTCCTTAGCAGAACAGTGATTAACCACTTAAGGACCGCCTACTGCACATTTACGTCGGCAGAATGGCACGGCTGGGCACATCAACGTATATATACGTTGATTTTAGTACCCAGCCGTGGGTCACGGGCGCGCGCCCGGGACCAGACCGCGGGATTCGCGGACCCGATCGCCGCTGGAGTGCGGCGATCCGTCCCTGGAGCGGAAGAACGGGGAGAGTCGTGTGTACACACGGCTTCCCCGTGCTTCTCTGTGGCCGCAGCATCGAGCGCGTCATCCCTGTAATAGGGGGACGCAATCGATGACGTCACACCTACAGCCACACCCCCTACAGTTGTAAACACACATAGGCACACATCCCCTACAGCGCCACCTGTGGTTAACTCCCAAACTGCAGCTGTCATTTCCACAGTAAACAATGCAATTTAAATGCATTTTTTGCTGTGAAAATGACAATTGTCCCAAAAATGTGTCAAAATTGTCCGAAGTGTCCGCCATATTGTCGCAGTCACGAAAAAAATCGCTGATCGCCGCTATTAGTAGTAAAAAAATAAATAAAAATGCAATAAAACTATCCCTTATTTTGTAAACGCTATAAATTTTGCAAAAACCGACCGATAAACGCTTATTGCGATTTTTTTTACCAAAAATACGTAGAAGAATACGTATCGGCCTAAACTGAGGAAAAAAAATGTTTTTTTATATATTTTTGGGGGATATTTATTATAGCAAAAAGTAAAAAATATTGCATTTTTTTTTAAATTGTCGCTCTATTTTTGTTAATAGCGCAAAAAATAAAAACCGCAGAGGTGATCAAATACCACCAAAAGAAAGCTCTATTTGTGGGAAAAAAAGGACGCCAATTTTGTTTGGGAGCCACGTCGCACGACCGCGCAATTGTCAGTTAAAACGAAGCAGTGCCGAATCGCAAAAAGGGGCAAGGTCCTTTACCTACATTTTGGTCCGGGTCTTAAGTGGTTACAAAGAAGACAATGGCTGCACATGTGATATTCTTGGCACTACACATTATAGTTTTATCACACAATCCTCTTTACATTTACCAAGAAGAATGGAGAATGTCTACTTGACTGTACATACTCTGGTTGGATTGTTTTGTTAGATGGTAATACTACAAAGTTGTATTTAAAATTAAACGCAGTTCTAGTCTGTGTTCCCGCCAGCTGTCCCCCTTTAAGAAGCCACTTCCCATGGGTGCACTTGTACACCCTCGCTCCCGAACCACCCTGTCTGCCTCTATTGACAGACTGGGTGGTTCGGCCCCGCCCTCTCGTCACAGGACTTGATTGCCAGCAGTGGGAGCCAATGACTATTGATAATTGCTAATATCAATCTGTCCAGAGAGGAAGGACAGTCTGGATAGACTCAGCTCTCGTGCACATTCCTGCATCAGGAGTGGGCTCAGGTAAGTAACAAGGGGTGGGGAGAATCTGTTAAAAAAACGTGATCGAGGATGGCCGATGTACATAGAGTCCGCCAGACCAGGGTTTGACAAATTTGCTTGGAATCTAGGAGCCAGCTAAAAAAGTTAGGAGCCAGAAAACGCGCCCCGCCAAAATTGCGCACAGAAGCGAACACATACGCGAGTACCGCCCACATATGTAAAAACGGTATTCAAACCACACATGTGAGGTATTGCCGCGATTGTTAAAGCGAGAGCAATAATTCTAGCCCTAGACCTCCTCTGTAACTCAAAAACATGCAACCTGTAGAATTTTTTAAACATCGCCCATGGAGATTTTAATTGTTTCTTTATTACATTTTATTTTTTCAGCATTTGTGCGTTAATTATTTTCTTTACTCAAAAACAATTTTTTAAACTGTTTGTTTAAAAAACATTAGTCATGCAAAAAAATGTTTTCTGTATTCTAGTGCTGAAAACTACTGTATGTGAGACAATACTCTATAATGCAATCCAAGTATCCTAACAGCTATTCTGTAAATGCATTGCACACCCAAAGTGTCATCCAATACAAGCAGTCTTTTTTGTGATGCCAACGTCCACCACCAGATGGCATCAGGTCACAGAAGCAACCTTGGGCCTTCACAAGGATGCAAAGCCGCGGCCTAAATTACCGGCCATCGCGGGGCCGCGCGATCGCGTGGCGGGTAATTGAGGCAGCAGCTTCGCGGCCTTGTAGGCCGCGGCCTCAATTACTGGCAGGTGCGGGCGCCAGGTCACAATTTCTTGTCGCAATTGTGACCTGGCGCCCGGATATTGTCGACCCCTGCACCAGACCCGCAGTATCTAGTAGAATACAAGACGACGTACAGGTACATCGCTTGGTGCAATAGGATCGACCTGCCACAGTATACATACTATGGCTGGTCGACAAGTGGTTAATGTAAAGAATGCATTATGGTCAAAAACCCTTTAGGCTTTAGAATCACTTTAATAGAAAATACTTTGCAAGCTCACTGTTGTGGTCGAACAGCTAATTCTGTGTCACCCATACACTGAAGAGTGGAACCTGAAATGACAGAACCGGCCAGTATACACCTTTACAGCACCATAAAAATCCAGAAATAATTCCCCCATGTGGTTGGCCACAGACACTAAGGAGCTATACCCAGCCATTTTTCCTGGTCAGTGTTCCCCAAAAATGAAAGGTGGCAATGAATGCCTGGAGAAAAGAAAAGAGAGTTGACAATTAAAAACTGCAGACATCTGCAATGCCAGCTGATCAAAAATGTAAATGCCTGAACAAGGTTTTCAAACCCATCCAATCAGTGTATCAGACGGCTGTCCGTACCTGCAGGTGGCCAACAGACAGACTGTCACCCCCTATGGTAAAATAGGGGAACTACAATCTCAACACACGCCAGGTTAAATGTTTATTTCCTGTAAAAGTGAGGCTATTTCTTTAAAATAATTATCATCCATTTGTGACGATGGTGTAAAGGGACCCGTTGTACTCAACCTATTACCCATATATTAAAGTAAATAATTTATCTTAAAACGAGGTAGTGTTGCCCCATATGCCCACTTTTATTTGCTTTGGCCATTGCATTCCTTGTGAAGTAGCGCATGTGGGTTCTTTAGAAAAATCTCCTTGTTCCTCCATTGCTGACAAATACCAAGTTTTATTGAATTAAACTCCTTCCCAGAGTCAGAACTGAAGTCCATACATGCTTCCCATCTATCAGTGAATGTATTGCAGGGAACCTCACTCCTCCATGAGCCGAGGCTCAGCAATGCACACAAGTGAGAAAAACATGAACTGCTGTTGTAATGAGAGGACAGGATTGTGAAACAATACACCGAAACCACCGATGTCACACAGAATAGTGGAGATTCCTTTGATGACCTGAAGGCACTGGTGGGGGCGGGGGGCACACACAGATCCAATTGTTATTATCTTCTACTCAAGTCTGTCCTGTTCAAAAGCTTCAGGACACAATAGCAAATTATATATTTCTACAATACACAAAGGTTTGTTCCCAACGCTGGTTAAAGCGAACCCGTCTACAGTAAAGCTTTGTTTTTAAACTGCTGAATGCCCCTCGTCTACTGAAGGATGTCTGCTAGGAAAGACACTTCCGGGGGGATGGATCCCCAAATTCTCTGCAGCTTTTACTGGTTGCTCCTGCTGACCTCCATATCACCATTGTCTTCTGTAATGATGTTGGGGTACCATTTCCAAGCAATGGAGCAGGTGCAAGAAAAGTATGTATACTCTTCTACATATATGCCCTTTATTGCAAATTTTACTATCGTGACAAGGTCGCCAACTCCCACCCATCCCCTCCTTGCAGCCTTGTGGTTGTAAAGCCCCTATAGGACAAAGGGGTGGGATTGACTTCCCAATAAAGCGATTACTGTAATGAGACTGCTGACAGCCAATGATTAGGAGCCCATCCTGGCAGCTCTGACAGCTTGATCACTGTACTGGGAGCATGTGTTCAACACAGAAACCTCAGACGTCATGGGCTCATTTGTGCAGCATGTGGGCATCCGACCCGCCCTCCTTGCCAACACAGAAGTGTTAGGTGGTTAGGAAGAGGTTAAACATTGATGCAGCTGGCTTTAAGAAGAGGCAGCCTTTCACCTAACATGACATCAGTAATGGATAACATCTAGTTATACCACTCAGCATTTATTTCCAGTGTAGCTTATGAAGCCTGAAAGCCACAGATATTTATATGTGCCAATTCTTAGCCGTAACTTAGGCTCCGAGCTCACTGGACGTTAAAATAACGTTAAACACGCTAGCAGCTTTGCAGTGTGTCTTTCAATGTTTTTGCAATAGCGTTTATTAGCTTTTCTCCGCATTAGCGTTTAAATATTTTATTTTCCAATGGATCAAAAACGTTAAATCAAAAAAAGGTAAGCCTCAATCTAGGCTTACCTGTAGGTAAAAGTGGTTGTAAAGGGTTAACACGAAAGTTTAGAGGCAAAATAAAATCCCTCCTGGTTCGATATTCTTATTGGAGCTTGAAGGCAGGAAAACATTTAAAACTCTCCTAAACTTTGTACAAAAAAAATATATATACACACACACACACACACACACACACACACATATATATACACACATATATACACACATATATACACACACACATATACACTTTTTTTTACTCCAAAGAGAACAGACGTGTTTTTAAGCCCAGTGTGCATTGAGCCTCAAAGTGATATAAATATTATACAGTGGAAAATAAGGTCAGTAAAGAAAGTGATAATGATCAGGAAAGTACTGGGAGACCAGAGACACCGCATGCAGACAAACAACCATCAGTGCACTTTGGAATGGGCACAAACCACTCTGCATTCTTCTGGCATGGAAAGTAAATCTAAGAGGCAGCTACTGCATCAATTACCAGCGAATGCAGATACAGATACAAGAGACTGCAACAAGAACGTTCCATTAGCTAGGCAAACAGGCCAAAAAAACTCAATAAAGAAGCATAGCATGAATGATGGAAAGCAAGTTACACCTAGGCCTGCAGGCTTAATTACCTAGTAAAGACTGACACACAGCAGTTACCTAATTGGCTCAGCAATACCGGTTATCACTAAGACATTGCTCAGATTTTTATCCATTAAGCAACATTTCATTCAATGTGGAAATCATCTGCCCCAATAATCCATCGCAGTGTACAGGAATAGAGATATGCCGAGAGGAGCCGTCTACTCTATGCAGCATTCTGATATGCAGGTACAATACAAACTGAACCTGTGAGGATGGAAATATGGGGGCTGCCACTGTTTAAACATTTAGGTACAGCCTCCAGAGATCTCATTTGATCCCAGCTTCACTACCCACTGAGTCACTAACTCAGAACAAGCATGCAACCAGTGAAATCTTTACTATAGTCCTGCATGCATGTTTTTGGCCAGTGACACACTTGGTAGTGAAGACAGGATCAGGATGACAGCCCTGGAATCTTCTCAAGTATGCAACAGATCCTATGCACCCCTATTATTAGTTTATTTTAAATAGAAGGCATGGCTACCTCACTCTGATGGCAATACAATTAGAAAAATACGGCAATACTTGCCCATGCTGCAGAGAATACCATCAACATTTCACAGCAGCCAGTCACATCACCAAAGCCTGGTTAGAACGTGATCTTCACTTTCAGTACAGCTTTATTAAAGGAGTTGTAAAGGTTCAGGATTTAAAAAAAAAAAAATCATACTTACCTCCGCTGTGCAGTAGGTTTTGCAGAATGGCCCCAATCCTCCTCCTCTGGGGTCCCTTAGCGGTGCTCCTGGTTCCTCCCCCCTCTTCTCAAGTGTGCCGTCGAAGCGCTCTCCTTTGCGGTCTCAATGCCGCACCCTCCCATGTCCTGCTTTTGTCTTTATTCACACAGAAAGCAGGACTCAATTTGATTGACAGCAGCAGTAGCCAATGGCTGCACTGCTATCCATCCAATCAGGACCCAAGACACCCCAGTGCAAGATAGAGGGGGTACAGGTAAGTAAATGCATAGAATGTAATCGAGGTTAAAAAAAAAAAAAACCTTGAGGGTTTACAACACCTTTAAGGCCTTGTTTACATGTGTGTCGGGGAGCAATGTTTTCACGCCTGCCATAACCCAAAGTGGTTATACACATGCCATGGCAAAACAATTATATCCCCCCATGTGAATGGGGCCATGTCACATTTACCCTGTGAAGGCTGCTGTTAATGTAAATAAGCCCTAAAAAGGAAACCGTTTACAACCCATGCGGGAGCACGGTGACTTAATGGTTACCAATAGGGTTGTCCCGATACCACTTTTTTAGGACCGAGTACAAGTACCGATACTTTTTTTTTTTAAAGTAGTCGCCGATACCGATACTTTTTTTTAAATGTGTCCCCCACATATGCAGCCATGTCCCCCACATATGCAGCCATGTCCCTGCAGCCATGTCCCCCACATATGCAGCCATGTCCCCCACATATGCAGCCATGTCCCCCACATATGCAGCCATGTCCCCCACATATGCAGCCATGTCCCTCCAGCCATGTCCCCCACATATGCAGCCATGTCCCCCATACCTAGCCGCCAAAAGCCGCCGTACAAGTACTCCCGCAAATACTCGGTATCGGTCCTGATACCGGTATCGGGACAACCCTAGTTACCAATTCTGCACCTTGGGCACTCAGGTCTAGGCAATGACAAGCAATGAAGGACAGGCAGATTAATGAAAGGTCCACCTCCTTGTCATTGCACAAAGCTATAGTACAGCTTCTATGAATGGAGGAGAGGAAATGGTAGGCATCGTTCCCAATGAGTGCCTATGACAGGTCTAGAAACTTGTAGTAACCCTGTGCTGCAGGGGTTCAGTCTAGGGTACCAAGATACCAAGCATTTGCCCGAGTACTTGTACTCAGGCAAATGCTCCCGATGCTTCATCTGATACTTGTACTGTCGGTGCATGGGGAAGTTCCAAGCACCAATCACCGCTGATTTTAAAGCAGCTGAAAGCCGCCGTGTACCCCGTGCATGCCGCTGTGTACCCCGCCGTGTTTCTCTCCCCTTCCGTGCCTCTCCGTGCGGACCTCCACTGTAAAGAGAAAATTCTGCCTTCATGAGAATTTCCAGCCATTGAAGTAAGCTGAGACCTGCAAGATGGAGAAGGTTGTGGTGAATTAAACAGACTATTCTGCAGTATCCCTGAAGCCAAGATTAAATAGCAGACTCAGTCTACAGAATGACATAAGAGACAATGAAAGAAGGTTTTATCTCCTGAATCATTACCAGAGCCTCATTTATTTTGTGCGCTCCGATCTCTGCTCAGTCAGCTTCACCTGTAAGCGGATTCTGCCCATTTCTCATCACATTGTCCCTCTCCTTCAGTGACAGCATTTCATATGTACCTCTCACCCACATACAGTAAAGGCAACAATTCTGGGGGCTGATCAATACTTTAGGCCTGATTTGCAGCTGCATTTTGCAATACATGCTTTTCATCCATTGAAGTCTATGGAACCAAAAACTGCAGGCTGTCATTTCACCAAGATCTAGTGCCAGATGACGTGTAGTGAACCTACTGTCAATCACTGATGTGTGACAGATGGGGGGGGGGGGGGGGGGGGGAAGACACTCTCTGCTGGAGAAAATGCTGCTTGATGCTCCAAACAGCCTGATTCTGGATTATTTAATCTCTACTGAAGAGGAAGATTAGCCAATCTGAATGCTTATATTTAGACAATGTTTCTTATCCTGGAATTCAGCTAGAATGGTTTTCACTGTACACAACGGCGTGAAGATAATGTCTTCTATGGCATGTGAATGGGTGTGGCGCTCAGATACAAATCAAGGTTCAGAAATGAAAGTATTCAGTTTTGAAAGGCTACGAGTGGCTCCGCCCACACAGCCTCATTCATTCACAGAGATCTGAATGAGCAAAGTACAAGTCCTGTCAGCCAACTTGACATAGGGACTATTGGAACACAGGGGCAGTAATCACCACACAAGGGCAGTAATCACCACACTCATAGTCCATCAAGTCCCCCCACCCCCACCCCTATGGAGGAGAAGTCTGCAGGAGCCTCTGCATCGCACCCTTGATTACTGTTTGCAGTTGCAATGCTTTGCAGGCTCATATGCAATAATACTACAGAAAATGCACGGATCAGACATCGCTTGACTTACGTAATTTAGCAAAAATAAAAATCACCACACATACAAAGCATAGATTCCATTATCAATCAGATTTCAGCGTTTTTGAATGCCACCATGTTCTAGCTTCAGAAAATACCATACAGATTCTTCGCCCTGCAATGCCTGCTCAACAAATGAATGAATCTGCAGAAATGGATCGTGTGCTGTGGCTACTGATATATTAGACAATATCCATTAACCACACGGACTCTCCTTTCACAACACGGCCTGTTTAATGAGTATGTTTACGTTTGATCAGTTAATGGATTTCGGAATCAATACAAGAAAACTGGAAGGCTGCTTCTGGTGAGTTAAAGCCAATATCCCAGTAAGTAAAGACGCTTCCATTTAGAGGAAATTCCAAGACCATTTTAAATAAATAATAAAAAATCTTCTAGTCTAAATAAATGTATAGGTGACATGTTCTGTCTATAAATATAACTCCCCCCCCCCATGTACTATACAAAACTAAGCCTTTAATCCTTTCACCGCCACTTTTTTGCACAAGTTAAAAGCAGATTTCCACCCAAAAGTCATTTTTTGGGGGGGGGGGGGGGGGGGGGGGGGCGCTTCAGGAGTAGTGGGACTTCCTGTTCCACTTCCTCCTTCCGCCCAGGGACCGCTAAGGCGATACGTCATATCGCCTAGGACACGCGACAGGTCCCAGGCGATCGTTTGACCAATCGCCGCTCGCGCATGCGCAGCAAGTGCCCAGCCATGAATCCGAAAGCTGTCACGGCCGGGTGCCCACACTAAGAATGAAGACTCCACACGAGAGGAGCGGAGCTCCTGCCTGGCGCTTCACTGGATCGTGGAGCAGGTGAGTGTGTTTATTAAAAGCCAGCAGCTAAACTTTTTGTAGTGGCTGACTTAATAAACATAAAAACCGCCTGGAACTCCCCTTTAAAAAGCACATTTAAAGCAGGGGTGCCAAACCTTTTGAAGAGCAAGGGCCACTTAAGCAACATGGTAACCAGTCGAGGGCCACAATGAGCAGAGCGGGCGGATGACAGGCACGGCTACGCTATGGCCCTCCGATCCGCCGGCGCTGTAGAGGAAGCATCGGCTTAAGGGACTCTGCTCCGCAGCCGCTTACTGCCTCTACCATCAGCTCCGTTTACAACACTGATGCTGTGGTATGGCAATCTGCAATCTGGGCTTGCCAACACACCATTCTAGAGCAGGAGGTCGCGGGCCACATCAGAGGGCTCCGCAGCCACATGTGGCCCCCGGGCCACTGGTTGGCCACCCCTGGCTTAAAGGGTTAGTTCACCAATAGGAAAATACTCCATGCAGTCCAACAACACCATTTCATAAATTTTTAACAAATCTGATTAAGAATACCTATTGTTGCTCCTCGGATACCCGCAGGTCATTTGTGCACAGAGTGAAGCCTGCCAAAAACAGTCCTCATCTCCAAGGATGGAGCAGCCACTAGGATAAGCATCCCTTAGCAGGACAGTATTTTTAAAATCTGAATACTCTAAAGGTATAGAAAGTGGTCATGGACTGCATAGAGTATTTTTTAAGGGTGACTTCATCAGTGTGCTATTGTCCAATCAGCAACCTGGTGTAGGTATTGCATCTTAGATCCTAGGAAGAATAGGTCTATTTCTTACAATGAGAGTTTGCATTTGGCGTACAGCTATGGTATTTAAACCAAGCACCAACTGTTGCTGCTGCATAGTATTTTTTAAAGTAAACGAAAAAAAAAAAAGAAAAATCAGAAGTCCTTATACTCTTTCCGGGTAATGACAAGCTACTGAAGCAAGAGAGTCAGGAAGGCAGCCAGGTTACTGGCATTAAAAAGGAGAGATCAACACTGGCAGCCTCTGTTTTTCTTGAATGACGAGTTTCCTTTAAATCACACCTAAAATTCTATCACCACCAAAACTATGAAGAGAAAAAACACACACACACCATGTAATAGAACAACTCCATGCTGCCTCAGGCTGTAGACTGATGTTACAGTAAGACATGTGCTCTGTTACAGGGTGGAGTTCAGGAAGACAGCTCCTGTCCTGACAGTAACCTTGTGCTCCGTTGGGCTGGATTCACACCTATACAGTTTTAGTGCATTTTGCAGATTTGCACAACAGTCCATTTAACATGGTTTCCTAAGGAACACGTTCTGTAATGCAATTCTGCAAATTGTAAAAAGCACTAAACATGCCTAGGTGTAAATCCAGCCTTACGGGGGGGAGTTCAGGAAGAACCAGCTCCTGTCCTGACAGCAACCATGTGCTCTGTACCTACAACTCTGTTCAGGGAGCAGCAGGAAGTGGGAATCTGCAGCGATTGGCAGCTACGGTATTATGACAATGTCAGATTGCCAATTCAGTCATCAAGGACTCTATATCAGCCCCAGAACTGCTGAAATTTAAAGTCAAGGTCTCTTTTTTTTGACATGTCATTATTAACAGTTCTGTGTAGTGTTTTGCACAGAGCAGCCCAGTTCCTCTTTTTAGGTACTTATTTGGCTCCCCTGGCCCCTCCATCTTGATGAGTGCCCCCACAGCAAGAAGCTGTGGGGGCACTCTATTCAGATGCAGAGCCGTGGCCCGGCCCCACCCCCCTTTCTCCCCTCATTGGCTGGCTGACTGACTGTGGCCAATGGCGCCGCTGTCTCAACCAATGAGGAGGGGAGTCCCGGGCAGCCGAGACACTCCTACAACATCACTCAATCTAGATGGACCTCAGGTAAGTATTGGGGAGGCTGCTGCACTCAGAAGGCTTATCGTAATGTATAGAATGCATTAACCACTTCAATACCGGGCCTATTCTGGCACTTCTCTCCTAAAAATCATCATTCTTTTGCTAGAAGATTACTCAGAACCACCAAACATTATATATGTTTTTTTTTAGCAAACACCCTAGGGAATAAAACAACGGTCATTGCAACATTTTATCTTGCACGGTATTTGCGCAATAATTTTGAACCATTTTTTTCAAAATGTTTCACTTTTATTCCTATTACAAGGAATGTAAACATCCCTTGTAATAGGAAATGTATGGGACAGGTCCTCTTTATGGAGAGATGCGGGGTCAATAAGACCCCACATCTCTCCTCCAGGCTGGAAACCATGAGATCGGTGAATTTTTTTTCAACGATCTCATGGTACTTACTAGCTGCAATCGCGGCTTTGTTTACATTTACGGGGACCCAGGTGTGACGTCATCACATCGCACCCGGGTCCTCCGACAGTCGGAGTTCTCTATGCTTCCTGCCTGCGCCGGACAATTCTTTCTCCGGGCCCCCAATGAGAGAGCCCGGAGAAGCACCGGATGGCGGCGGGGGATGTCCCCTCCCGTAAGAACGATCAAGTGGCGGAACCGCCGCTATGATCGTTATGTTGCGCAGAATCGCCGGCAGAAGAAAAGGATATCTGGATGATGGCTCTAGCTGCAGGCATCATTCAGATATCCACCCGCAAAGCCCAGGACGTCATTTGACGTCCACCCAGGATGGGTTGATCTCATCTGTGGACGTCAAATGACAATGGGCGGGTATTGAAGTGGTTAAGGTGGACGTTTTTTTCTGCCAGCATCATCTATCTCCCTCACCTGCTTTACTATTCCTGGCAAATGCCTTTCATTGGCTGGATTTCAGATCTTTTAGGCCTCGTACACACGATCGGACATATCCGATGAAAACGGTCCGCGGACCATTTCCATCGGATATGTCCGATCGGGAGTTTGATCCGATGGCGTGTACACACCATCGGATCAAATTCCCCGCCGCCGGACGGCGCGGCGGTGACGTTGACGCCGCCACATCACCGCACCAGGAAGTTAAACACTTCCGCGCATGCGCCGAATCCATTCGGCGGCGGCGGTGGGGGACGACATGTGTACTAACCAGCAGACATGTCGGGCGGACAGATTCCACCGGATGGATTTCAAAGCATGCTTTGAAATCTGTCGGGTGGAGAAATCTGTCCGCTAGCCCATACACACGAGCGGAGATGTCTGCTGAAACGGTCCATCGGTGTTTACGAGGCCTTAGACACAGAGGCTCAGCATCACGTGTACATTACCTAGGGTGGTCTGCATACACATGCAGCCTGCCTAAGAATACCCAACTCCTCCAGACTGACAGACACACACATGAAGGAATTCTGATCATTTTATATCACCTGCCAATAGACCTCCCACTACTTGCATCTGAGCCAAGAGATCCTGAGAGGAGTACTGAAGGTAGGGTTTGAAGTTTTCAGTGAGTGATGTGAACAGCACTCTGCTGGCCTCTCCTACTAGCTATGTTCTGCCTGCATCACATAGAGAAGCACGAAGACAAGCAATAAGATCACTGGGTTTAAACCTTTGCGTTTCTTTTCCACCTTAATGTATCCTATGCATTAAGGTGAAAACTTCTGACACTGACCAGCTCACCCCCATTTTACTCACCTGAGCCCCTTTGTTCCTCCACCAGAGACGCACTACCTCTCTGGCTGGGGCTCTTGGTTGGATAGATTGACAGCAGTGCAGCCAGTCGATCCCGCTGCTGTCAATCAAATGCAATGACGCAGGCGCCGGAGGGCGAAGCCGAGTCCTGCATTCTACGTCTATGGACGCAAATGCTGGACTTTGGAGAACACCCTCAGAGTAACCCCAGGGAGAACGCTTCTCCTAGGGGGGTTTAGCGATGCGGGGGGGGGGGGGTAGGGACGCAAGATGATGATCAGGGCCACTATGCAAAACGAACTGCACAGTGGAGGCAAGTATGATAAAATGTTTGTTATTTTAAAAACAAGGCTTTACAACCCCTTTAAAATAAGGAATGTAATGAAAAGCTTGTATTTAAAAACCTCATTTACATGTTAATAAAGGGGAAGGGATGAATCAAGGAAGGCAAAATATAGGCAGATTACACTTCAACATTTCCCAAATTCTGACACCATCGGTGTCCCAGCCACAACCAGACTCATGTGACATGGGCCTCACACAGAATTCTGAGGGAATAAATGCGGATCGGCTGAATCACTGAAGTTGTCACTGTGCATGTATGAACAGTAATATAGTAACACTCATCTGAAATCTGATCCCCAATCATTTAGGGAATGGGCAAATGTCTGATATTCCGTGACTCATTTTAGGGCAATGCGCACATTTACTAAAAAAAAAAAAACAAAAAAAAAAAAGCCGGATTTCATTGGTTGGTAAACATACATGCAGAATAGATGTAACTGTATATGTGTAACATTGCCCACACTCCCATCATCTTCCGGGTCATAGTTCACAAGCACAATCACTGTAGGATGGAGTGACCCCTGTGAAGGTCGCAGTGAAGAGACAAATCAGATAACGGCTCAGTCCTGTCAATATTAGCAGATTCACAAATCACAGCACAAAGGCACATCTGTGACTATATAGTTCCACCATATACAGAGTGCAGCAAATTCTCTAAATAAAGGCCTGCTCATTCCATACCAATCATGAAGAGTGTTGCAGCAGGTAACATATTGCTGCCATACAGAATGGGCTTCAAACACACAATGCAGGTTTTATTGGGCCTGCAAAATATTTATTTTCCAACACGGCGCACAGATCCGGTGTGCCGACAGGCATGCAGTGTCGACTGAAGTGTAATTTCAAATGAATGGAACCACAACACACTGCATGAGGTATACAGTGACAGCGCAGGTCAGAATAGAGCCAAAGGCAGGGAGTGAGGGTAGGACACAGAAGGTACCATTGCAGATAGCCGCTGTCCTGCCAGTGACTTCATACAAACTGCAGGTGATTTAATAAGGCATTTGTGACACCCGATACCGATACTAGTATCGGTATCTGGACAACCCTAGTTGGTACCAATGTGAGCAACAAATTCAACTTGTCCCCATTTGTATTCTGCAGCCACTGATCATTGCTGCTGTCAGAACACAATATCCTGACGGGTGGGATTCCTTCACCATCCCCTATGTTTGGACGAATCATCCTCTTTATTTTCCGTTTGGCCCGCTGGCTGGAAAAAATAAATAAAAATAGGGCTCGTTCACACTGCCTGCACCTATCATTGAATGCTCAACAGATTAACAGCCGCTAGCAATAATTGCATAAAAAATTCAGGTTGCTCAGGTTGAGCAGAGGCGATTCAGTTCGCATGTGCAGCACTTTATACGTTTTTCACTTACTCATGGTTCGAATCTCAGCCGGTTCCTGCTGAACTAGCTGAGTTTCGAACAGTCTATGGCCGGCTTAAAGGGGTCAGGAAATTCAGACAAGAAAAAAAACACTAATGGCCCGTACACACGATCCGAATATCGTACGATACTTTTTCCGCTTAATAGTCGCACGTAAAATGAAATAGGTTATTAAAATCACGAAAAAATTCTCGTACGACAGAAAAAAAAAAAAATCTGAAGTGATGTCACGTGTTGTAATGTATCTGTATTGTCGGACAACGGCTGTACTGACTAAAGGAAAAATCGTACGATCTGACATCGTACAAGGAAAATTTTCGCGCTTGTCAGATCTAATAATATCGGATGAACGGTCGTGATCGGCTCTCAAAAGTAGTGTACACACGATCCGAAAATCTTATGATCCATCATCATACGATCATTTTCGTCCGATATTCGGATCGTGTGTATGGGCCATTAGAAGGGAAATGGAAGGAAAAGGTAAGTGAACCAACAATGCACTAGCTTAAAGGAACCTGTTAAAAAAAAAACCTTTACAACCCCTTTAAGGCACATGGAAAAACCATCTCTTTCCCAATCCCTACCTCAGTGAGGTGCGGTCTACTGCATAAAAATACAGACATGTTGGATTTACACACAGCCAACTCATGTTAACACGGTGCACCACAACACACTGTGGTGCATTGCAGTCCGTCTGTTCAGCAGGCAAGGCTGGCCTGTGTACATTCCACTTATGCAGCGTGGACACACATGCTCTCAACGGGCGGTTGGATATAAAAATGATCCACCTGTCCATTTACACCCAAATGCCATCCGATTCACCAAGAGGATGGAGAACTGATCCCCATGTCTTAAGCGGACAGAATCAGATGGCGGTGGGTGTCGATGGACACACGTTTCTCCGTAGAGGAGACTGAAGGGTCCGCCTGAAAGACTGACAGCTGGACCCAATGGGTTTGCCTGTGTGAAAGGGCCCTAAACCTTGTGAAATGTTGTAACACTTATCAGGTGGAGAGCAAGATAACGTTTACATCTGTGTTTAAAAGGCACAGTCCACCTTTTGGAAAAAAATGGAGAACTTTAAGCCCGCAAAAAGATATGGTTCAAACAGCACTCATAAAAGTCATCTATAAAATTAAATATTTTTTTGAGAAAATGTTTTCTATTTGCATTGGGGATTTAGCCCAGCCTCACATGTTCCCCCTGGGAAAGCTAGGGTCCAGAGCCTTAGGGAAATGTCTGATGTGGGTTATTATCCATCAAAACCAAATGTCTAAGTCCCATATAGAGCATTTGTTACGTCATTGGTGGGTCGACAAAAAAAGAAGCCGAGCGCCAAGGTTTTTTTTTTTTAAATGGCAGCATAAAATGCAGAGCCCAGTCAGAGGACCCGATGGAAACAGGGAATCGAAGGAAGAAAGATGCAGATCCCTATTGGTGAGTTTGTTGTCCTAAACATTTATATAAGTGAAACTATACTCCTCTTCAGTACAGCAATGTGGCATCCTGGCGCTCCCCACTGGCCACCTTCAGGCTGCTGGCTTCCAGGTATCAATTGTTGGCCGCTATCATTGGCCAGGCTGGGAGTTCAATCAGCTCAGCATTGCTGATCTTGTACAATGAACTGCGTGTACACAGATCTCTGCACTGGGCAGACAAATAAGTTTAATGCTTCAGAGACGTAGAAGGTCTCCTCTGCAGTAAAGCGGAAGAAAACTGCTGGGTGATTTATTTATTTTTGACCTGCAAGGTAAAGCCATAATATGCATCATATACTAGCACATTATGTAAAACTTAATTGAAAACGAAGCTTTCCAGCAATGCACTGTCACCGCTTCCATCTTTACCTGTCTTCCTTCCGGGACTGTGATGACGTCACTCCCACACATGCGCAGGGGAGCTGCAGTTTACATCACAAGACTCTGAAAGAATGGCCCAGATGACGTCATCGGCTTACCTGCGGTTACTTCCTGTAACAATCCTGCCCACCAAATTTTTTTATTATAAAACTTTTTTTACATTTTAATGGACCGATATCAGTGGAGAGTGGTCTGAAGTCCGCTCTCTGCTGACGTCACCAGGATCAGCCCAGACACCGCATCATCCCCACTTAGGATGATGTCTCAGACTTAGGATAGCAGTCTCAGCGAGCCGCTCCCCACCCACCCCCAAGCTCAGCATTCCAATGAGAGTGGAGGATTAGAGAAGGAGAGATGCTGACTGACAGTCAGTATCTCTCCGCTCAGGGAGGTGAGAGAACAGAGCCATCAGTGATGTTCGGTTCTCAGTGCAGAGATGCCGGGGTTCGATGTTGCATCCACCTAGGTAAGTATGATTATGCAAAAAATAAATAAAAAACCTTACTTTTAAAGCGGGGGCTCGCCCTAAAACATCTATATACCGTTACATCCAGCATACTGCTGACAACAGTATGCTGGGGGTTTTTTCCCCGATGTACTTACCGTCTTATCGTCGTTTTCACCCGGCTTCCGGGTTCTCACACCCGCGGGGAGTAGGCGTTCCTAAGACAAAGCATATATGATTGACGTGCGGGTAAAGCGCGTCACGCCTTCCAAAAATATCCGAGCTGGGACTCGGCTCTTTACGGCACCTGCGCAGTCAGCTCTACACGGCAGGCGCCGTAAAAAGCCGAGTCCCAGCTCCTATATTTTCGTAAGGCGTGACGCGCTTTACCCACACGTGAATCATCTATGCCTCATCTTAGGAACGCCTATTCCCCGGGGGAGTCAGAACTCGGAGCCGGATGAAAAACAACTATAAGACGGTAAGTACAGCAAAAAAAAAAAACAGGATACTGCAGATGTCAGAAGTATGTAATGGTATATAGTTTGTTTTTCAGGGTGAACCTCCGCTTTAAAGCACCACTGCGATGCAACCACGTGCGTTGGGCTCAGTTGTAGCAAAGCCTCATTCACTTGAATAGATCACGCTTGGCAGAAGGTGCTGCCCGCTAAATCTAACAGGGAGAATAGTTTTTGTCACAATGCAAAGTATACATCTCTGCAGTTTGGGGGGGGGGGGGAAATGTCCCCCCCACTTAGTGGGGGTAGGCGGTACACATTGGTAGGGGTGGGTCAGCAATGCCTCTTGACCATACACCTCTGGGGACCCGCCTTCTGACCTCTGGAAGAGGTCCCTATTCCAGTTCCTGAGTCCTAGCCATATTCTTCTAGGGGGAAACGCTAATCCCATTCAGACTTCCCTCGACTTCCTGCCTCATAGCCAAAACAGGAAGTGAGCAGAATCCCTGGATGTCCCCATGTGAAGATTTCCTGTTCTGGTGACAATCCAAAGGTCAGGATTTTCTTTCACTCTTTGTGAGGACAATACAGAGGGGAGTGATCTCCAGGGGTCTCATCCCTCCCCCACTCCATCCACACCTGAGGACAAAGCAGTTGGCTTCATTATAATCATCAAAGAGCAGAACAGCTGGGAAATACTCTCCATACACTTCATATACAGAGATGGGATGTATTCCTATCACTGGAGACCCCACAGCCAGGTGTGATCAGTACTCCCCACTGCACACACCCCATGCAGTCACACAAGGACACACTCCATGCAGTCTCACGCACACTCCATGCAGTCTCACGCACACTTCATGCAGTCACACAAGGACACACACCCCATGCAGTCAGGGTCATCCTATGATCAGGGCTCAGTCATGTCGCCTCTCACCATCTCCGGCGGGGGATTGGCCTCGGAATTGGCGGTGCTCCCTGCACCTCCGCTGGGTACCGGGCTGGCCCTCCCCTCCGGTGTACTCCTCTGGCTGTCCTTCTTGTTGGACCTGTGCCGGCTCCATAGATACACCGCCCCGGCTCCCAGCAGCAGCGGAGCCCCTACGGCCAGGGCCAGCTTCCAGTGCGGGATCCCGGGACCTCCTTGCGGCTCCACAGGCTTGGAGGAGGCCATGATGAATCCGTCCCTGCAGCAGCGGACACACGGGGAGAGACGAGGGGGGCGGGGCGCCGGAAACGCAGGGAGACCTGGGAGCCGGCAGGTGGGAGTGGCGCACTTCCCTAGAGCGGTCACTGTGAGAGGCGATCGCCCCCTGCTGTCCAATCTTCCTCACTGCACCGACCTTAGCACTACTGCAGAGCGGAGTGTGTGACTCGGACCGCCCACTGCTTTCATTTCTACTTTATTTTGGCATTATATATAATCAGCCCAGAGTACAATTGGGATTAAAATACTTATTTACTTAAATATCTTGGGGTGTGTAAATTGCATATATGCTATATAAATATATATATGTATGTAACGCCTGGCTACTTTCATAGCAGGTTTTATTGTAAATTTAGAAGGGGGTCAGAGAGTTCATTGGCTCTGACCAGGTTAAAGGGGAGTTCCACCCACAATTTCACTTTTTAAATATAAATACCCCTGTAATACACAAGCTTAATGTATTCTAGTAAAGTTAGTCTGTAAACTAAGGTCCGTTTTGTTAGGTTGTTACAGCATTTAGTTTATCATCTAGAAATAGACCGTGGCCATCTTAAGTGTGGGCATCATGAAGCCAGACTGTATGACTTCCTGGATTTCAGCTTTGCATATCTCGCACATGCTCAGTGCTGTACAAGCAGTGTAATAGGTTTCAGTCAGGTTTGCAAGGACTACTGGGAAACATGATGCCTATCCCAGAAACCCTTGAGGAGGAAGTAACGAAGGACTACAAAATAAAGGTATTTACAAGCAACAAAATAAATACAAATTGTCAATTCTGAACACTATGAGATTAGGGCATGCAGCACAGACAAACATAAAAAAATGGGTAGAACTCCACTTTAATTTAGCCAAATTGTATAGGCTTCTGTTCCAGCCCTGGCTGTGCTGTGTGCCTATCCTCCTGTCTGAGGACTTCAGTCACCCCCAGATGGTAGGGGGCAGCAGTAGAATCAGGGTAGTGTGGATACCTCTCCTCGGCAGCCAATTAGGAGGGTTGATTGCCTCGCTGTGCATGCTGGGGAGGGGTATTTAAGGGGCAGACGCCATTGGTTCAGGGTCGTTGCCCCACGCCTTCCACCTGGGCAGTCCCACCACCCCTCCGTGTGTGGCCCTCCTGGCCGGGGTGTATGTAAGTGTTGCTGTGTTCCTGGCTCCAGGACCACGTTGGTCTGGAGTGCCAATCTACTTAGTAGGCTCAGTAAGCAGACTGAGTCTACAGATTTACAAGTGGTCCTGTGCTGTCCGTCCAAAATGGAGGAAGCCGGTCAATGGAGAACCTCTCTGAGGGACACTGAGCATGAGGCTGGTGTCGCAGGAGAGGCCTATCTGCTCATTGAAGGACACCTCGTACCTGAGAGAATGGACGATGGTCGCTTGTCAGTTATTGATGCAATTAAAGCTGTTTTGAGGGAGATCCTGGTGCTGAATCCAGTTGTGAGGGATTTTGGACCGAGATTGTCTCCACCTTTAGGAGGGTCTGTGGCAGAGACTTTAACCTAAAGTTCCGAGTGACATTCTGGCTGCTAGGCTGGTATGAGAGGCCTATCCAGATGCACTGTACCCACTCTGGCTAGAGTGGTGAAGAAGTTTTCTCATTGGAGGCAGGACTGTTTCCGTACCAGTTAACCATCCATTTCTTCTATCCCTTCACCTATTTCTACTTTTATCAATTTTACCCGGCTGGGTAATAAAAGCACAGAAAAGACACCTGTCGTGTGGACATTGACTTAATTACAGCTCTCATCCAGTACCCTAGACAGCGAGAAGACAAGAGGTAACATGCCACCCAAATCAAACCAGCAGCTCCTTCGGGAGTAGTGCTACACGTGGGGGCTCGTCCGGGATTGGCTGTTACCTCTGGCAACTGAACTGTGTGATTTTTGTGTTTTTCCGCCATTGAGAGCCTGAAAAATTGTCGTGGTGTTGGACTGTGCAAGGTGAAAAAGGGGTTAACGCCAATTGCTGAAAAGTCTGGGCGCACGTGCAGCGAAGTGACGTGTTCCAGCAACGTGCCCAGAAAATAACTCAAAGTGGGAGAAGTTACTCACCACTTCATGAGACGTAGGTGAGTTTGGCGCCAATTGAGAGAGTAAATGCCCGCCCACGAGAGAGGATTGTGCAACCATGTCTGCGTTCCCAATGCCATTCGAGAGGCTGAGGCCTCCCATGTCCTTCCCGGGAATTAACCCAATGCCTGTCCTCACTGGAGCTTCCCTGACAGACACCGGAATCCGTATGAAGTCCCGGGGGAGGTTCGTGCTGTATACAAGTGGCAACGTAGAGACACTCGGCATGTCTTGCCCAAGATGTACCGAGCTGGTAGTAAAAATTCAGCCCTTCATCCGTTGCACGAGATGCAGGGAATTTCTTTTTAAAGTGGAGCAGCCTACAGAATCGCCCTGCGCATACAAGGTTGACTGGATTACAGGGACTGGCACTGAGGAGTAGGGATGAGCTTCGTGTTCGAGTCAAACTTATGTTCGACTCGAACATCAAATGTTCGGCCGTTCATCGAATTACGAACGTTATGGGCCGTTCACGCAAATTTGAGTGGCGTGTCATGGCCCATAATTCACTGCGGCATCACAGTGCATTGCTGGCTGATGATTGGTCAAGCATGCACTATGACCCGCATGCTTGGCCAATCACAGCTTGCAAAAAACGGAGAGCCATAATTGGCCAAAGCCAGGATGGCTTTGGCCAATTATGGCTCAGGGGGTTTAGTACACTCCCCACACTATATAAGGCCACCTGGAAGTTGGCCTTGTGTAGTGTGTTGCGGTGGTTACAGAGAGAGATAGTGTCATTTTTTTTCGTTAGATAGAGCAGGCAGGCTAGTCAGTTAGAGTTACAGTGTTTAGAGGATATATATGCATCCCAGGTGTTGTGTATATATATTAATACACTGTATTGAGTTTAGCTAGATCCGCTCTTTCTTATATACTGACAGGCAGGCAGGGGATTGTGCTAGCTGCAGTATTTTCACTTGGTGTACTGTGTGTAGATCAGCAAGTATTGTCAGTATTTGTGCAGCTACATCTCCCTACAGGCCATTAGTATGTCTGGAAGGACAACAAGGAGAGGCAGAGAGTCAGGAGCCGATAAAAGGGGGCAAGCAGGCTCTGCATCTAGAGGCAACAGTGCTGGTTGTGGACACGGTGCATCCTCATCAGCACGTGGCCGTGGGACAAGCTCGTCCTTTTTTTCGGCAGCTGGCCGTGTTGAGCCGCATCATGCCGAAGACTTGGTAGAGTGGATGACCAAGTCGTCCTCATCCTTTCTCACCCAGGCTCAGGGTACTTTGTCTGGCAAAGCAGCTGCCAACGTGGCCTCTTTCCTCTGCTCAATGTCATCAGTCACTCCTTCCCTAGCCCCACCATGTCCTCCTGAGGAGTCCCCCGAACTGTTTGACCACAGTGTTGGGTACATGCTGCAGGAGGATGCGCAGCATTTTGAAGGGTCTGATGATGGTACACAGCTAGAGGAAGGCAGTAACGTGAGCACAGAGAGAGGGGGTGCCCAAGAAGGACAGCAATCTGGCAGTCATGTTCCCCCAGCTGCAGCATACTGCCAGGTTTTCTACAGTAATGAGGAGGGAGGGAATGATGAGGTCACTGACTCTACATGGGTGCCTGATAGGAGAGAGGAGGAAGAGGAGGGGGCACATCTCCAATGAGGCAGGATACCCTCCAGGGGCCAGCTTAAGGGCAGCACACAGACTGCATCACAACGCAGAGCTACGCATGTGCAGGGCGCTGCTGTCTCTCAGCGTTATTCCAAAAGTTCTCTGGTGTGGGCCTTTTTTGAGACAAGTGCATCAGATCACACCGCTGCTATTTGCAACATATGTCTCAAGCATATCTCGCGTGGCCAAAACATCACCCGCTTGGGCACCACATGCTTGACCAGACATATGTCGACCTGCCATGCAGTTCGTTGGCAATCGTAACTTAAAGACCCACACCAAAGAACAAAGCGGACCTCTCCTTGCTCCTCATCAGCTGGGATCTCCAACCCCACTATACCCTCAGTCCTCTAAAGCCTGCATTAATAGGACTGAAGGTGTAGAATTAGGTGTGTCACAGCCAAGTACTTGCGGGCAATCTACTATCGGTACACCGATGGCAGATTGTACCAGGCAAAGTTCTCTCCCAGCACTCCACATGCCCAGCGGTTGAATGCTAGCTTAGCTAAATTGCTAGCACTTCAATTGCTGCCTTTTCAGTTGGTAGATTCTGCCCCCTTCCGTGAGTTTGTGGAATGTGCGTTACCTCGTGGCAAGTTCCCAAACGCCATTGCGGCTCTCTACCGGTATGTGGAAGGCAATGTCCATGCCTCGCTGGACAGGGCGGTCAGTGGTAAGGTGCATATTACCACTGACTCATGGTCCAGCAGGCATGGACAGGGACGTTACCTATCTTTCACAGCGCATTGGGTGACTCTGCTGGCAGCTGTGAAGGACGCAGGACAAGGTATAGTAGTGTTGGAGGTTGTTCCGCCGCCATGCCACCAAAATGCTACTACTAGTTGTGACACACCTCTCTCCTCCACCCCCTCCTCTTCTTCCTCTGTGGCCTCTTCCTGTGCTGATGTGTCCTCTGAACCAGCGGTGCTCCGTAGGCGTTCAAGGGGCAATGCAGGTACGCAGGCAAAGAGATGCCATGCGGTGCTTGAGCTGGTGTGCTTGGGGGACAGGAGCCACACTGGGCCAGAGGTTCTGTCAGCTCTGCAGGGTCAGGCTCAGAGGTGGTTGATGTCACGCCAGCTTAAGCCAGGCATGGTGGTTTGCGACAATGGCACCAACCTCCTCTCCGCCCTGTGACAGGGACAACTGACCCATGTGCCCTGTTTTGCTCATGTCCTTAACTTGGTGGTGCAGCGGTTCTTGGGCAGGTACCCGGGCTTACAGGATGTCCTGAAGCAGGCCAGGAAAGTCTGTGTGCATTTCCGACGGTCATATAATGCCAGTGCTTGGCTGGCAGACCTCAAAAAGGAATACAACCTGCCCAAGAACTGCCTAATCTGTGACATGCCCACCAGGTGGAACTCTACGTTGGCCATGCTGCAGCGGCTGTACATGCAGCAGAGGGCCATCAATGAGTATCTGTGCCAATATGGCAGCAGGACAGGGTCAGGGGAGCTTGTTTTTTTTTTACCCACGCCAGTGGGCCATGATCAGGGATGCATGCACTGTCCTGTCACCATTTGAGGAGGCCACAAGGATGGTGAGCAGTGACAGTGCATGCATCAGTGACACTGTCCCTGTTATTCACCTGTTGGAGCACACACTATGTGGAATAATGGACAGGGCCCTTGAGGCAGAACAGAGGGAGGAAGAAGAGGACTTCCTTACGTCTCAAGGGCCCCTTTATCCAGACAGTGTTCCTGCTTGCCCGCCTATCACACAGGAAGAGGAAGAGGACGAGGAGAAGGAGGAGGATTGTGTCAGCATGGAGGTGGAGCCTAGCACTCAGCATCAGCAGCAGTGTTCAAGGGATCAATTACAGTCCCAAGAAACCCATGGACTTGTACGTGGCTGGAACGAGGTGGCTGCGGATCATGTCGTCCTCATTGACCCAGAGGACTCCGCACCAAATGCCTCAGCAAACCTACGTTGTATGGCCTCCCTGATCCTGCAAAGCCTGCGGAAGGATCCTTGTATTCGTGCTATCAAGGAGAGGGATCATTAATGGCTGGCAACCCTCCTTGATCCACGTTACAAGAGTAATGCCGCGTACACACGGTCGTTTTTTTGCGATGAAAAAAAACCGACGTTTTCAATCATGAAAAAAAACAACGTTTTTAAACTTAATTTTCCAAAACGACGTTGCGTACACACCATCGTTTTTCTACAAAGCTCTAGCAAAGCGTGGTGATGTACACCACGTTCGACGGCACTCTTTTCCATTGAAGCTCCATCTCATAACTTGCTTCTGAGCATGCGCGGGTTTAAAAACGTCGTTTTCAACATCATTTTGCCCACACACCATCACTTTTTATGACACAAAAAACGACGTTTTGAAAAACGACACAAAAAATTCAAGCATGTTGGAATTTTTTTTTGGTCGTTTTTTTTAAGACAAAAAACAAAGTTTTGCCCACACACGATCAATTTAAATGACGTTTTAAAAAACGTCATTTTTTTTCATCGCAAAAAATGATCGTGTGTACGTGGCATAAGGTTGCGGACCTTATCTTGCTAGCACAGAGGGAGCAGAAGATAAAACATCTTCGGGAGGCCTTGCAGAAAGGTCTGTGCAACGCGTTCCCAGAGACTGGGAGGTTACAAAATCCTGGTCCTGGACAATGTGTTGCTGAGGATTCGGTCAGTCACAGAAGGAGCGGTGGAGAAGGTGGCCGTCTGACCGATGCGTATAGACAATATTTTAGTCCGCAGCCCCAAGGTATGACCGGTTCCATCAACCATCGCCAGCATCTGTTTTACATGGTGTGGAAATACCTAGAGGCAAGATCAGACTTGGACACCTTTACCAATGAAAATCCTTTGGCTTACTGGGTCTTGAGGATGGATCACTGGCCAGAGCTTGCACAGTACGCAATTGAGCTACTGGCTTGTCCTTCATCCAGCATTCTTTCAGAATGCACATTCAGTGATGCTGGAGGCTTTGTAACCGATCACAGGGTGCGCCTCTCCACCGACTCGGTCGATCAACTGACCTTCATAAAAATGAATCAGGCTTGGATCACCACCAGCTACCAAGCACCTGATGCTGATGTAACAAAATATTTATTTTTTAAATGTCAGATTCCTTCAAGACTGCCTATGCTGATGCTAAATGACTATCCTATTACGCTGAGTGACTATCCTTTTCCTCCTCAATGATCATGCTGATAGCTTGTAAGAAATTTTTTGGATATCTACTAAAAGATGTGTATTGGGGCTCATTTGGTAAGCATTGTATGAGGTTGTGGGTGGAGTTGGGTCATTGTTCATTTGATTACTGCAGTATTCTTTTTGTTTATATAAGAGCCTGCTTTCTCAATAAAGATTATATTCCTGTTAAACCTCAAACAGAGCTGTGTGTCTCATTATTGGGGTTCCTTTGCCTGAATGTGAAGTGTCGGTAGCTGCCTTGTTTTCGGGAATGGAATATCCTAAATGGCTTTAACCCCTGTCTCATTTGGGGTTCCGTTACATCTGTCTAGGGTCTCAAAGCACAAATCAAGTGTGTGTCCATTGCTGGCAGCCATGTAAGTTAAATTAATTGAATATGGACTGGTTAAAACCCCTGCATTTTTTTTCTGTCTTTGCCCTGTTGGAGTGATTGCACTTTACTTGCCGGTATTGGTGTCGTCATGAGGGGGATTTACTAAAACTGGAAAGTGCAAATTCTGGTACAGCTCTGCATAGAAACCATTCAGCTTCCAGGTTTTATTTGCAAAGTTTAATTGAACAAGTTGAAGTTAGAAGCTGATTGGCTACCATGCACAGCTGCATTAGATTTTGATTGTTCCAGTTTTAGTAATTCTCCACCTATGATAGGTGACAGATCAAAACTGTCTATAATCTATCCACAGGGCCAGTGCTACTTAGACGCAAGGTGGGCGCCAGCCCAGAGTGCACAACAGTCGGGGGCGCCACTAGGCCACACGTATTTCTGGGGCCCAAGGCAGATGGGCTGCTTCTCGAGCCTTTCTGTGGCTGTCCGCTGATCCTGGCTCTTTTGTCACTAGCCTGGATGTTAGACAATGCACCAGAGTGTGGTAGGCAGAAGACCTGCTCCTGTCGATTGTATGATCTCCTGCGTGGGTCAGGCAACCATGCTGCTCAGAATCTAACCTTAGGTAGGAGTAGCTCTTAAACTCTACAGAAACGGCTTTAAAGGTTGGGCCGAGGCTCCGGGAACCAAGCTGCAGGCATCCTCACCATAGGAAAACAAGCTCAATTGACCAGTTTGTGAACATCTTGGTAACCAGCACGCAATCTCCACTGTCCTTGTGTCCTACATTGGGCAAGAGCTAGATGTCAGCTGACCGTGAAGAGGGAGGGGCTGGAGGAGACCCCATTGGCCTGATGTCAACACAGATGTCTTTGCAGCCGCAGACACCAGGGCCTGGTCCGCTGCCTGCAGATAAAGTGTGTTGCATATTTTACCCTAGCCTGTCCACATACTAACCTAGCCTGTCCAAATACTACCCTAGCATGTCTGTATACTACCCTAGCATATCTGTATACTACCCTAGCATGTCTATATACTACCCTAGCCTGTCTATATACTACCCTAGCCTGTCTGTATACTACCCTAGCCTGTCTGTATACTACCCTAGCCTGTCTGTATACTACCCTAGCCTGTCTGTATACTACCCTAGCATGTCTGTATACTACCCTAGTATGTCTGTATACTACTCTAGCCTGTCTATATACTACCCTAGCCTGTCTATATACTACCCTAGCCTGTCTGTATACTACCCTAGTATGTCTGTATACTACCCTAGCCTATCCATATACCTGCGGAACACGGCTGGCGTGAGGAAGCAAATGAGTGTCGCCACTATTTGTCTTCAGGCGCAGGTGCAGGCTTGCGGACCATGGCTGAAGAAATAGGTGGAATGGCGCGACACAAAAATCTCCACCCCTGCCACCTCCACCGTATACATGAGCAGGGCAAAGGGAGTCAGGGACGGAGCCAATGGGGGCTGCAAAAATGTGGTTTTGTCTAGGGTGTCAAAAATTCTTTCACCAGCCCTGTCTATCAATGCTTGTTATATAAGTGTTGGGTGAACCTACTCTTTAAAATATTTCTGTAAAATATACAAAGTATTCAGCTTAAGAACAGTACAGTTACATTTTCTTTTTCATCCAACAATAGATTCTGATTATCCATGCTTGTTGAATATTGTTTATCTCTTAGGCCGCGTACACACAATCGAACATATCTGGTGAAACTGGTCCGCAGACCAGTTTCATCGGACACATCCGATCGTGTGTACGGCCTAGCAGACGGGTTTCCAGCAGACAAAAGTTTTAAAACATGCTTTAAAACGTATCTGCTGGAAAACTGTCCATCGGACATGTCCGCTGGTTAGTAGGCCTAACCAGCGGACCGAAATCCCCGCATGCGTATAATGGATTCGACGCATGCGTGGAAGCATTTTATTTCCTGGTTTGCGGACGTTGCCGCGCCAACGTCACCGCCACATCACCGCGCTGTCTGTCCGCCGGGATTTTGGTTTGATCGTGTGTACACACATCAGACCAAAACATCCCAGGAGACAAGTCCGATGAAAACGGTCCGTAGGACCGTTTTCATCGGACATGTCTCCTCGTGTGTACGTGGCCTTATGGGCGAAGAAGCCTCTATAGGCAATCTAAACGTTAAAACGTTTTGCTGATCATCCTTCATTAGATATTCACATTCGGAATTCTTTTACATTAGTAATACAAAATATTCCCATCAATCAATAACGCCCTCTATAAAGCCAAAACAACTTTCAGAGCGTTTTCCCCATTCACAAAATGCCTTTCTGATGTTAGTTAATTGTAGCGGACAAAAATAGACTGTCCCTAACTGCTGTCAGACAGAATAAACAGAACATGTCTGAAGCCCAGACTCCAGTGTCACAGAAATCAAATAGCACCAATGTTTTCAATAATGTGTTCATGATACGTAACTCCGTAGCCAAATGCCACAAACTTAACTGAAGTGTAACATAACTTCAAGGGACTGTCATTATTTTTTCATTGGCTTAGTGTGATGAAGAAAAGAGCATATTATAGACACAAGCGTTTTCTAAAGGGTCTCATGGTAAGCATGGTGGCACCAGGTCCTTCACAATGCAAGTACATAGAAATGAATAAGATCAAATATTATAGCATTTAAATAATAGTAAAAAACACTATTACAACATTCTCTCCACTGCCAGCAAGAGATGGACCTTTGCTCCCTGTGGGGAAGCAGTGGTCTTTCTACAGGGGTTTAATGTATCCCCTGCTGGGTCAGAGACAGGTTTTCCAATCATCAGGGAGCATGAGCTGCAGAGAGACCACTGCTTTCACCCATAGAGCAAGGGTTACAATATAGAGCTGCTGGCAGGGGACACGCTTTTCTATTTAGGTGATGGCTGCCTTTAAAAAAAAAAAAATCGACTTTAAACACCCACTGTTTTGATGTACCTGGAATGTACTTAGCTAATTTAAACTTAAATTTAATTTGGGCTACAAACTATAGCCACAGTAGTTCTGTGCTCTGTCAGTGATAGCAGCAAAGAGGACATTTTCCCCTTTTTTTTCTCATTAACAGAAACCAGTCATTTCAAAAAAGCTTATTTAACACAATATTCAAAGCCAGGTTAGGACCAGTAACATAGTAAAAGTTTATATGTGACAAAAGGTGATCCCAACAGAAGGGTCATGTTATTGAATGCAAATGGAGGGCGTTCGTAAACTTCCAACTGATGAAGTCACATGTTTGGTGACGAAACGCGTAGGTGTGGTCAGTTTTTAATAGGAAAGCAGAGAGACTGGCAAGAACACCAGGCGTTTCACAGAAAGGAAGCAATACAAAGAGAACAGGATATTTTTTAATACAAATACATGATACAGCAGACAGGAATATCAAATCCTGGGTTTTACATACTCTTTATTGCATGGAATACATTAAAGCGGAGGACCACCCTAAAAAATATAAATGAATAGCCAAAAAGGATTTTTTTTCTTTTTTTTATGCCACTTTAATACCATTGAGTATGTTACAATCCTTATGTGTCCCTCCGATCAAGGAAAGGGACCCTCCCTTACCATACTGCAGTGGGATAAAAAGGGGTTATACCCAGTGCTCAAGTCCTGCGGGAACGCGTGGGAACGGAGTCCCTGCACTTTTTTCACAGCAAGAACGCAGTTCCCTTTGCAGGACTAGAGCAGCCGAGAGCAGCCGAGCCGCCCAAGCCAATCCTTCACTAAGCGGCAATGCCCAGCTCGAGTCACTGTCAGGCGAACCTTGGTAATCCTTTATGTTACTGGCTGCTTCCTGTATATGGATTCATCGGGTAGTGACAATGACAAAAGCTCCCAGGAAACATTGTGGCATCAAGGAAGTGACGGAATACTCGCACACCCGATGAATCCATATACAGGAAGCGGACACTA
The DNA here is from genome assembly GCA_029574335.1 of Rana kukunoris. Classification (NCBI taxonomy): domain Eukaryota; kingdom Metazoa; phylum Chordata; class Amphibia; order Anura; family Ranidae; genus Rana; species Rana kukunoris. The sequence continues at coordinate 540,344,430 of CM056050.1, read as the reverse complement.
ACAAACGATTACTAAGGTACAGTGGATCGAAAAATAAAACATGCGGTTTAGTAATTATGCATATGAGCGTATCATTTTTTTTTTTTTTTTTTTGGTGGGGGAGTGGATCTTGGGTGGGAGTTCCCACACTTTTTTCCCCAGGACTTGACCCCTGGTTATACCTTGTAAGAACTCCTTAATGTGATCTCTCATGGGAGAAACACCATTTAGAACTACCTGTAAAAAGGACAAGATACACTATATTACCAAAAGTATTGAGACACCTGCCTTTACACTCACATGAACTTAATGGCATCCCAGTCTCCGTTCTAGTTCAAGCCAAAGGTGTTCGATCGGGTTGAGGTCAGGACTCTGTGCAGGCCACGCCTTCTAGTCCACATCAGTACCCGACCTCACAAATGCGCTCATGGAAGAATGGTCAAACGTTCCCATGGACACACTCCTAAACCTTGTGGACAGTCTTCCCAGAAGAGTTGAAGCTGTTGTAGCTGCAAAGGGTGGGCCAACTCCATATTGGACCCTACGGACTAAGACTGGGATGCCATTAAAGTTCATGTGCGTGAAGGCAGACGCCCCAACACTTTTGATATTATAGTGTATTTCTGGGCCTACCAAACCTAGACTTGGTTTATCCCACTCAGACACTGCTGAGCCTTGGCTACAGCTATACAGTGGAACCTTGAATTACGAGCATAATCCGTTCCAGGAGAATGCTCTTAATCCAAAGTACTCGCATATCAAAGTGAGTTTCCCCAGTGAAGTCAATGGAAACGAAAATAATTTGTTCCGCATTGACTTCAATGGCATGCAATACTGAATGTGGACAGAGGTGGGGGGGCGCCGGAGAGCCTTGGAAACAGCCGGAAAGGCTGACCTCGGCAAACCTTGAAAAGGCTTGGAAATTGAGTATTTACGAACGGCTCCGAGGGACTGTATTGCGAAACGCTCATTAACCACGTTACTCGCAATCCGAGGTTCCACTGTATATAGTTATTCACTTTTTATGGAGATCAGCCCCTGGGAAATTGTAACATTTCACTCTCCTGTAACCTCATGGCACCCAGCAAGTTTATAAACTTGGAAAGTACCCATATTCTTCTGCCCTCATTATAATTTCATATTTGAAAAATGAACAAAACAAGCAAAAAAAATAAAAAACGTAGGTTAAGGGAATACAAAAATAACGACAGCATCCCTTTAATGTTTGTGTTACTTGTGTTAATGCACTTAGGCATACAGAAGTCTCCTGACATTCACCCCTGCATTCCAGGACATCTTTAGAAGTGCCAACATGAATATCTTTTATCACTGGTTATGTGCCACTCTGGGTGTGATAGAATTCCAGCTGATTATTAGGCTGTAGAGGGGGAGAATGGTGACATTCAGTTTTATCTTGCCAATACCATTAACACTCTATGTGAATCTAAATTTAGTAGGAATTATTGATTTATGTATTTTAATTACCGTATTTATCGAGGTATTGCGCGCTCCGGCGTACATCGCGCACCCCTAATGTGGACCTGTAAAAAAAACTTTTAGTACTTTTAGTACTTACAGTTTTGGTGTCTTGCGCGGCGTCCATCATCGTCCGGTCAGGCGTCCGTCTTCAGCTCCAGTGGTGTCCTCCCGGCTTCTCCAGCGCTGTTGTCATGGACGTGGTCGACCACCGGGTGGTGCTAGCGGCACTACGGCGCGCACGGGGGTGCCGGGAACGCGAATTTGCGGCACATCGGCGCGCACGTGCATGTGCACGGGCGCGGGCACGCGCACGGGCACGCGCAATCGCGGGAGCGGCACGCGGGCACGTGCTGACGCCATTTTGGCGCCAGTCCAGGCTATTTAATGGGGCTCATCCTACAGCCTCTTGCTGCCCGATCGTTAGCGTTCCTGTTGCCCACCTGAGACCCGTTACCTGTTGACGTCTGTTCCCGTGATCCCGGCTCGTCGTAGACCCTTCTGATCTCCGCCTGCCCTGACCTCTGGCCTGTCTGACGCTGCCTCTGCCTTACCCCTTTAACTGATTGTTGCCCGCCTGCTGCCGACCCGGCCTGGACTACGACTCCGCTATTGCTCTATCCACGAACCTGATCCGTCTGACTGTATCCGACCCGGCCTGCCTGACCCTGCCTGCATCCGTACTACAGTACACCTCCCTCCTGCCGACGGCTCCAGTCATCCGCACTAGCTCCTGTTACCTGTCAGCACCGGAACTACAGCACACCTTCCTCTGGCTAACTACTCCAGCGATCTGCGCCCAGCACTACAGAACACCTCCCTCCTGCCGCCTGTTCCAGTCAGCTGCACCAAGCGCCTGAACCCAGTCTACCTGCTGATCCGGGTCACCTGTATCCAGCTCCCGCTGTCTACGGACCTGCTGTTCCAGCTCCTCTGACACCTTCCTGAGACTACAGGAGACCTCCGCAGTTCCTGCACAGCATCCCCGCCAGGCGCTAGTGCGACTCTGAACTTCAGCGCTTCCTGTCCACACTACCAGGGGTTCCGGAGTCAGAGGAGCAAGAGTGGCCACTCCCGCACGTCAGGCTCTGCTCCGTACCAGGTACGTGTCAGTATCGGGCAGCCATGTCTGAGCCTGCGCAGGGAGTGGACCCTATGACAGAACTTTGTCGCCATTTGGCCGGCTTAACCCAAGCAGTCAGGGCCCTGCAGGAAGGCTATACCCGACTTGAGGACCGCGTCCAGGCCTTGTCCGCGCCATCCGCTTCTTCTGCTTCGGGCACTTCCACTGCGCCTTCAGTCATCATGCTGCCACCAGAGCCCAAAGTGCCCATGCCGGAGAGATTTTCGGGGGAACGAAGCAAGTATAGAGCCTTCCGGAATGCCTGTGAACTCTATTTTGCACTTTAGCCGCGGACTTTCTCATTAGAAGCCACCAAGGTTGGTTTTGTTATTTCTCTGCTATCTGGTGAACCGCAGGCGTGGGCCCACCGTCTCTTGGAGCAAAAAGACTTATCCTCGATCGACTGGAGACGTTCTTTCAGGCCATGTCCTTGCTGTATGAGGACCCCCACCAGGCCGCTACCGCAGAGGCCACCTTGCATGCCCTCCAGCAAGGTCGCCGACCCGCGGAAGACTATGTATCCGAGTTTAGAAGGTGGAGTGCGGACACTAACTGGAATGACGCGGCTCTCTGTTACCAGTTCCGTTTGGGCCTCTCAGAAACACTTAAGGACGAGCTTGCTCGAGTGGGGGTCCCCGGAACTCTGAAAGACCTCATTAACCTGACTATTCAGATCGATCGGCTCTTAAGAGAGTGCAGGACTGAACGTGCCACGGGTCCGACCCGTCCGACATGGATGCTACCGCGGGTACCCACCTTTCCTAACCCGACTTCTCCAGCTCCGATCGCCACCGACAGAGACATTCCAGAACCCATGCAGCTGGGCCTGATCCGCCCTTCTCTCACATCTGAGGGACGACTCCGTCGCCGAATTAACAACCTGTGCCTCTACTGCGGAGAGTCCGGCCACTATGTGAGGACCTGCCCAGCAAAGTCCCATAAGTCCACTTCCATGTCTTCTGTCCACACACCTGTTGTCCTCAACAACCCCACTCATCTGGCTGTTCCTGTCTTATTGCAGCTTCCAGGAGGGGCCATCCGGACCAGCGCCATACTTGATTCCGGGGCGTGCAGCTGCTTTCTGGACTCTTCCTTTGCCGCCCTACACCAAATTCCGTTGTGCCCAAGGGCCATTGGACTGTCTGTGCACCTGGCTGATGGGTCAGTTCTAAAATCTGGCCCAGTTACCCAAGAAACCTTGCCTATTGCCACCACTATCTCGGACATTCATCGAGAGTGTCTGTGCCTGGACGTTATTAAGTCTCCTTTATTCCCTATAATTCTGAGCATACCCTGGCTCCGGGCCCATAACCCTCAAATAAACTGGATTACCGTGAAATCCGCTTCAGTTCTGTCTACTGCCAAGAGCACTGTCTGCAGGTAACCTCTTGTCCTCCTTCTTTGCTTTGCATGGACGCCGACATTGAGACCCGCCAATCCGTTCCCGAAGTTTACCATGAATTCCTAGACGTCTTTAGCAAGAAAGGGGCTGACACCCTTCCTCCGCACCGGCCCTATGACTGCCCGATCGAGCTTCTTCCTGGGGCTGAAATCCCTTTCGGCAGGATTTTTCCCTTAACAGAGCTGGAGCTGGAAAATCTGAAAACCTACCTCGACGACAACCTCAAGAAGGGGTTTATCCGCCCCTCCACCTCACCAGCAGGAGCAGGAATTTTCTTTGTCGAGAAGAAAGACCATACTCTCCGCCCCTGCGTGGATTACCGCAAACTTAACAAGGTGACGATCAAGAATCGGTATCCCCTTCCCTTGGTGCCGGAACTATTTCAGAGACTTGGAACAGCAGTCATCTTCACGAAACTTGACCTGCGGGGGGCCTACAACCTAGTGCGCATCCGGGACGGCGATGAGTGGAAAACTGCCTTCCGCACCCGCTTTGGCCACTTCGAGTACCTGGTGATGCCATTCGGGCTCTGTAACGCCCCTGCCACATTACAGCACTTCGTGAATGACATCTTTAACCCCTTCCATACAGGGCATTTTCACCCCCTTCCTGCCCAGACCAATTTTTAGTTTTCAGCGCTGTTGCACTTTGAATGACAATTGCGCGGTCAGGCAATACTGTACCCAAATTAAATCATTATGTTTTTTTCCCCACACAAATAGAGCTTTCGTTTGGTGGTATTTGATCATCTCTGCGGTTTTTATTTTTTGCGCTATAAACAAAAGAAGAGCGACAATTTTAAAAAAAACACAATATTTTTTCCTTTTTATTTAATACATCTCACAATATTTTTTTTAAAAAAAAATTTTTTTCCCCTCAGTTTAGACCGATACGTATTTTACGTATTTTTGGTAAAAAAAAAACGCAATAATCGTATATTGATTGGTTTGCGCAAAAGTTATAGCGTCTACAAAATAGGTGATAGATTTATGGCATTTTTATTTAATTTTTTTTACTAGTAATGGCGGGGATCTGCGTTTTTTTTTTTTGTGACCGTGACGTTGCGGCGGACATATCGGACACTTTTGACACGTTTTTGGGACCGTTCACATTTACACAGCGATTATTGCTATAAAACTGCACTAATTACTGTGTAAATGTGACTGGCAGGGAAGGGGTTAACACTAGGGGGCGCTGAAGGGGTTAAAATGTGTCCTAAAGTATGTTCTAACTGTAGGGGGAGGGGGACTCACAGGGGGAGGAGATCGATGTGTGTTCCTCTGTACTGGGAACACACATCAGTCTCCTCACCGCTGACAGGAGGTGGATCTGTGTGTTTACACACACAGATCCACACTCCTGCCGTGATTTTTACGGAAATCGCGGGTGCCCGGCGGCAATCACGGCCGTCGGGCACGCGCGCGGGACGTCAACGTCCTGTCTCATCGGCAAGGGGATCACCATGACGTGATTCCCATATAGGCCGGTAGGGAAGTGGTTAAAGACTACCTTGATCTGTTTGTTGTTGTGTATCTCAATGACATTCTCATCTTTTCCCCCTCTAGCGACAGGCATCGGGAGCACGTTAAGAACGTACTCAATCGCCTCCGAATTCACGGACTATACGCCAAGCCTGAAAAATGTGAATTCGAACGCGAAAGCATACAATTTCTGGGACTTATTATTTCCGTAAACGGTATCGAGATGGACCCACAAAAGGTCGCGGCAATCCTCGATTGGCCTGCTCCCACGGACAAGAAGGGTGTGCAACGGTTCATCGGGTTTGCAAACTTCTATAGGAAGTTCATCAAGGGATTCTCCAACATTATCTCTCCCATAACCAGCCTGACCAAACAAACGGTCCGTTTCCATTGGTCCCCTGAAGCCCAAGTAGCCTTCGAAACCCTAAAGAAGCTGTTCACATCGGCACCTTTCCTTAAACACCCTGATGCCAGTCTGCCCTACATCCTGGAGGTGGATGCCTCAGAGACGGCGGTGGGAGCCGTTCTCTCCCAGAGACAGGGGCCGAAGGCCTTTCTGCATCCGGTCGCTTTTTTTTCTCGTAAATTATCTGACGCTGAAAAGAACTATGATGTGGGGGACCGAGAACTTTTAGCGATCAAGGCCGCACTGGAAGAATGGCGGTACCTATTGGAGGGTGCAGCTCATCCGATCCTGGTCTACACGGATCACAAGAACCTAGAATACTTGAAAATAGCTAAGAGACTAAAGCCACGGCAGGCCAGATGGGCGCTTTTCTTTATTAGGTTCACCTTCCACATAACGTACAGGCCGGGGTCGAAGAACACCAAACCCGATGCCCTTTCGCGGATGTTCTGCGATTCTGAAACCCCCGCCCCCCCGGACACTATTCTATCCGCTGGGAATTTTCTGCTGCTACAAGACGACCTATTGGCTCGGATCAAGCAAGCCTCTGCAGGAATTTCCTCCCCTTCTGATACAAATTTGCAGGCTAGGGACGGTCTGTTGTGGCATGGGAACAAGATCTTTGTGCCAGAAGACTTGCGGGTCGTTGTCCTGAGCCTCTGCCATGATCACGCACGGGCTGGTCATTTTGGGGCACAGAAAACCTCGGAACTTCTACAGCGCACGTTCTGGTGGCCCCAACTTGTGAAAGATTGTAGAAGTTATGTGGAGTCATGCACCACGTGCATCCGAAATAAAGGGAGCAAATCCAGAGCTTGGGGATTGTTAAGACCTTTGCCTGTACTAGAGAGACCTTGGCAAATGATCTCCATGGATTTTATCGTTGAGCTGCCACCCTCTGAGGGTTTCACGACCATCTTTGTAACGGTGGATAGACTGTCTAAGATGGCACACTTTCTGCCCATGAAGGGTACACCCTCTGCCCCAGAGACTGCCAAAATCTTCATTAAAGAAGTCGTGCAACTTCACGGCATCCCCGCAAACATCGTTTCTGACCGCGGGGGGCAATTTACCTCCAGGTTCTGGAAAGCGCTCTGCGAATCCCTCAAGATTGAGCTGTCCTTCTCATCCGCCTATCACCCTCAGTCAAATGGCCAGACCGAGAGAACAAATCAGACATTGGAGCAATACCTACGCTGTTTTTCTACGTTCTCTCAGGAAGATTGGGCCTCTCTATTACCACTGGCCGAGTTTGCATATAACAATTCAGTCCATTCTGCTACCAAGCAATCCCCTTTTTATGCAAACTATGGCTACCACCCGCTATTTCTGCCTAACTGTGCCTCGGAGTGTACGGTGCCCGCTGTACAAGAGACACTGGACTTCTTTAGCGCTAACAACAAGCTACTGCAAGAAACCATGGCAAGGACTCAGGAGCATAATAAAGAGGTGTTTGATAAGAAGCGGTGGGGTGAACTCAATCTGGAACCCGGAGACCTGGTGTGGTTTTCTACTGTCAACTTGAAACTTGCCTGCCCATCTAAGAAATTGGGGCCTAAGTTTATGGGACCCTTCCCGATCAAGAGGAGGATTAATAGTGTGGCCTATGAACTTGAACTGCCAGACTCACTCCGTGTTCACCCAGTCTTCCATGTCACCCTCCTTAAACCCGATGTCGCTAACCCCTTCCCGGGGCGAAGCACTGACCCGCCTGAACCAGTCTTAGTGAACGGTGAGGAGGAATTCGAAGTGGAGTCTATTGTAGATTGCAGAAGGAGGCACAATCAGGTCCAGTTCTTGGTGAAATGGAAGGGCTACGGCCCTGAAGAAAATTTGTGGGAACCTGAGCGCAACATCCACGCTAAGAGACTGATTCGGTCCTTCAAGAACGCTCACCCACTTAAGATGGCCCGGTTGGGCATCCGGAGGCTGCCCGTTGGAGGGGGGAAATGTCATGGACGTGGTCGACCACCGGGTGGCGCTAGCGGCACTACGGCGCGCACGGAGGCGCCGGGAGCGCGAATTCGCGGCACCAGTCCAGGCTATTTAATGGGGCTCATCCTACAGCCTCTTGCTGCCCGATCGTTAGCGTTCCTGTTGCCCACCTGAGACCCGTTACCTGTTGACGTCTGTTCACGTGATCCCGGCTCGTCTCTGACCCTTTTGATCTCCGCCTGCCCTGACCTCCAGCCTGTCTGACGCTGCCTCTGCCTTACCCCTTTAACTGATTGTTGCCCGCCTGCTGCCGACCCGGCCTGGACTACGACTCCGCTATTGCTCTATCCACGAACCTGATCCGTCTGACTGTATCCGACCCGGCCTGCCTGACCCTGCCTGCATCCGTACTACAGTACACCTCCCTCCTGCCGACGGCTCCAGTCATCCGCACTAGCTCCTGTTACCTGTCAGCACCGGAACTACAGCACACCTTCCTCTGGCTAACTACTCCAGCGATCTGCGCCCAGCACTACAGAACACCTCCCTTCTGCCGCCTGTTCCAGTCAGCTGCACCAAGCGCCTGAACCCAGTCTACCTGCTGATCCGGGTCACCTGTATCCAGCTCCCGCTGTCTACGGACCTGCTGTTCCAGCTCCTCTGACACCTTCCTGAGAATACAGGAGACCTCCGCAGTTCCTGCACAGCATCCCCGCCAGGCGCTAGTGCGACTCTGAACTCCAGCGCTTCCTGTCCACACTACCAGGGGTTCCGGAGTCAGAGGAGCAAGAGTGGCCACTCCCGCACGTCAGGCTCTGCTCCGTACCAGGTACGTGTCAGCTGTCTCGAGTCGAATTCCCGCTTTCCGCGCTCAGTTTGAACGCCTCCGCCGACATATACCGAGTGCAGTACACCGGCCGATGGGTTCATATTTCCTAAACATAGAGGCCGGGATTCAGATACATTGGCGTATCTTTGTGCGGGCGTAGTGTATCTTCTTTACGCTACGCTGCCGCAACTTAGAGAGACAAGTGCAGTATTCACAAAGCACTTGCTCCATAAGTTGCGGCGGCGTAGTGTAAATTGGCCTCAAAGTAGGAAGGAGGTGGGAGTCATCTATTTAAATTAAGCGTGACCCCATGCAAATGAATGGCCGGTCGAACTGGGCATGCGCGCGCATGCTCAGATTCACGTTGCATATACTCCCTAAGATATGTCGGCTCAATGCCTACGACGTGAATGTAACCTACGCACAGCCCTATTCACGTAGTACTACGTAAACGGCGTACACAACGTAAAATTCAACGGCGTCGTTCCCTGGCCCATACCTTTGCATTACCTGCGCCTGCTATATGAGGGGTAAACTTACGCCGGACGTAAGCCTTACGCAAATCGCGTATATGAAGCGGCCGGGCGCATCTTCGTTCGTGAATCGGCGTATCTTACTCATTTGCATATTTAAAATGGGAACGCCGAATACGTCCAGCGTAAATATGCGCCCACGATACGCCAGTGTAGGCAAGTTACGTCAGACGGCTGAAGCCATGTTTTTCGACGTATCTCACTTTGTGAATCGGCGGAAAGATGCGATGGCGCACATTTGGACTTACGTCGGCGTATCTGGAGATACGCCGATTTAAAACGTTTCTGAATCCGGCCCAGAATAAACAAATACTTGGAAATTTCAGCTCCAAGACATTGAAAGTTACATAATAACCATTTGAGATACAAACTACTTTAAATGCTCTCATCTATCGGTCTCTCAGAGATATAAGAAGTCATTCAGCCCAGATGTGCCTCTTAATCCTTTGTTTCTTCTGCTTTAAAAATACAAATGAATGAGAATTGTTTTTAACCTAAATAAAAAAAAAATTTAACCATGGAACTAGAATGTATACAAGTTGTAATATTTTTTTTTCATTATTTTAGGTAGGGATGAGCCGAACACCCCCCGTTCGGTTTGCACCAGAACCTTTGAACGAACCAAACGTTTGCGCGAACATTTAGAACCCCATTGACGTCAATGGGACTCGAACGTTCGAATTTAAAAGTGCTAATTTTAAAGCCTAATATGCAAGTTTGGGGACCCGGGTCTTGCCATAGGGAACATGTATCAATGGAAAAAAAGTTTTAAAAACGGTCGTTTTTTCTGGAGCAGCGGTTTTAATGATGCTTAAAGTGTCTATAATATTGGCACATGTTTAGAACTGCCCCTCCACAAAATGAGATTACCATAACAAAAAAGTAATTTAAGACTGCTTGCGTCTTTAATGTAATGTTTGGTCCCTGCAATATGGATGAAAATCACTGAGAAAAATAACATGGGTTTACCCGCCCCCCTCCCCCAGGTCATTACAAGCCCCTTTGGCCCTAAATACTTTGAACAACAGTATACAGGCGGTGCAAACAAGGCAGGGGCTGTAGGTTTGTTGTTAAGTAGAATCTATTTGTAATTTTGAACTTCTTTAAAGTGTAGCTTCAACCATAAAATCTTTTTTTTTAACCCCCGCATGTACATATACGTCGGCAGAATGGCACGTACAGGCACATTGGCGTACCTGTACGTCCCTGCCTAGACGTGGGTCGGGGGTCCGATCGGGACCCCCCCGGTACTTACGGCGGTCCCCGTGGCTGTCCGAGCGATCCGGGATGAGGGGGCGGCTGTTCGTTTTTGTCCGCCCCCTCCGGATCGCTCCCAGCCAATGCACGTCCTCCCCCCACGTGTCACTTCCTCTGCCTGTGTAAACACAGGAAGGGGGAAGTGATGTAATCTCTCCTCTCGGCGGTATTTTCAACCGCTGCTAAGAAAAGAAGACATCACAAGTGAGTCTGCACCAACACTACACTGACACCAGTGACACATAGGCACATTAACCCCCCCGATCACCCCCCCACCCCCGTCACAGTGTCACTGAATGCAGTGATCATATATTTACTGATCACTGCATTTAGTGTCAGTGTGACAGTTAGTGTGACAGGCAGTTAGTGTTAGGTTCAGGGTAGCCCCCGTACCCCCCTAATAAAGTTTTTTCTGATCGCTGTATTAGTGTCACTGTTGCCGCTAGGTAGCTAGTTTTTTTTTTATTGCGATTTTTTTTTACTAAAGACATGTGGCTGAATACATTTTGGCCTAAATGTTTGACTAAAATTTAGTATATTCGATTTTTCTTATAACAAAAAGTAAAAAATATTGTTTTTTTTTCAAAAATGTCGCTCTATTTTTGTATATAGCGCAAAAAAAAAAAATCGCAGAGGTGATCAAATACCACCAAAAGAAAGCTCTATGTGTGGGAAGAAAGAAAGAAAAGGACGCAAATTTTGTTTGTTTGTTTGTTTTTTGTGACATTTCTATTGCTGTTTGTGTGCATCTGTTTAGAAGATTGAACCTCACTTTGTGTCCCAATGACAAATGATTTTTTGATTTTAGATTTTTTTTGTGAAACAAGGATTGTGATAAAGCATCAGTGGACAGGAGACACCTCTTACAGAAGAGAATTTCCCTTCCTAGGGGTAGATTTCCTCTCACTTCCTGTTGTCTCCTTCCGTTTGAAAGTAGGAGTCGTTTGTAATTTGGACGTTTGAAAGTAGGGGCCTGCCACATATTCTTCAGAAATTTGAGACCTAGGTGTTGCCACAACACTGTAAGCCCTCACAGTTAGTCTTGGTGGGCCCTGAAACACCCTGCTGTGAAATATTAGATCAAGAATTGTAATTACATGCCCCTGTTGAACAGGGGCAGAAAAATTGGGCATTAGGCACTGGTGCTGGTGCCACAACACTGCAACCCCTCACAGATACACTAGTTGGAGCGCAGCAAAGAGCCCGCTGCAAAGTATTGCATACAAAATTGTAATTACATGCCCCTGTTAAACAGGTGCAGAAAAATTAGGCCTTAGGCACTGGTGCCATAACACTGCAACCCCTCACAGATACTCTAGTTCTCAACTCCTGTCCTCAGGACCCACTAACAGGCCAGGTCTGCAAGATAACTGAAATACATCACAGGTGATATAATTTGCTGCTCAGTGATTGCCGTATTTTAGTCTGCATCTCCCCAAGGTAATACCTAAAATCTGGCCTGTCAGTGGGTCCTGGGGACGGGAGTTGAGAACCACTGCTTTAGTTGGAGCCGAGCAATGAGCCTGCTGCAAAGTATTGCATCAAAAATTTTAATTAAACACCCCTGTTAAACAGGGGCAGAAAAATTGGGCCTTAGGCACTGGTGCTGGTGCCACAACACTGCAACCCCTCACAGATACTTTAGTTGAAACACAGCAATAAGCCTGCTGCAAAGTATTGCATCAAAAATTGTAATTACACGCCCCTGTTGAACAGGGGCAGAAAAATTCGGCCTTAGCCTCTGGTGGTGGTGCCCAGAACCAACAATGTTCTTACAAGCTATCAGCAAGATCATTGAGGAGGAAAAGGATATTCAGTCAGCATAACAGGATAGTCACTCAGCATCAGCATAGGCAGTCTCCAAGGGATCTGACATTTCAAAAAAAAAATTCAATTACATCAGCATTAGGTGCTTGGTAGCTGGTGGTGATCCAAGCCTGATTCATTTATATGAAGGTCAGTCGATCAAAGGAGTCGGTGGAGAGGCGCACCCTGTGATCGGTCACAAAGCCTCCAGCAGCACTGAATGTGCGTTCTGAAAGAACGCTGAATGCAGGACAAGTCAGTAGCTCAATTGCGTACTGTGCAAGCTCTAGCCAGTGATCCATCCTCAAGACCCAGCAAGCCAGAGGCTTTTCGGTGGGAAAGGTGTCCAAGTCTGATCTTGCCCCTAGGTATTCCCGCACCATGTAAAATAGACGCTGGCGATGGTTGCTGGAACCGGTCATACCGGTCATACCTTGGGGCTGCAGGCTAAAAAATTGTCTAAACGCATCGGTCAGAAGGCCACCTTCTCCACCGCTCCTTCTGTGTGTTGTCCAGGACCAGGATTTGGTAACCCCCCAGTCTCTGGGAACGCGTTGCACATACCTTTCTGCAAGGCCTCCCGAAGATGTTTCATCTTCTGCTCCCTCTGCGTCAGCAAGATAAGGTCCGCAACCTTATTCTTGTAACGTGGATCAAGGAGAGTTGCCAGCCAGTAATGATCCCTCTCCTCTCCTCCTCTCCCACTGGCATAGGGAAAAAAAACAAGCTCCCCTGACCCAGTTCTGCTGCCATATTGGCACAGATACGTATTGATGGCCCTCTGCTGCCTGTGCAGACGCTGCAGCATGGCCAATGTAGAGTTCCACCTGGTGGGCATGTCACAGATTAGGTGGTTCTTGGGCAGGTTGTATTCCCTTTTGAGGTCTGCAAGCCGAGCACTGGCATTATATGACCTTCAGAAATGCACACAGACTTTCCTAGCCTGCTTCAGGACATCCTGTAAGCCCGGGTACCTGCCCAAGAACCGCTGCACCACCAAATTAAGGACATGAGCAAAACAGGGCACATGGGTCAGTTGTCCCTGTCGCAGGGCGGAGAGGAGGTTGGTGCCATTGTCGCAAACCACCATTCCTGGCTTAAGCTGGCGTGGCGTCAACCACCTCTGAGCCTGCCCCTGCAGAGCTGACAGAACCTCTGCCCCAGTGTGGCTCCTGTCCCCCAAGCACACCAGCTCAAGCACTGCATGGCATCTCTTTGCTTGCGTACCTGCGTAGCCCCTTGAACGCCTACGGAGCACCGCTGGTTCCAAGGACACATCAGCACAGGAAGAGGCCACAGAGGAAGAAGAAGAGGAGGGGGTGGAGGAGAGAGGTGTGTCACAACCAGTAGTAGAATTTTGGAGGCGTGGTGGCAGAACAACCTCCAACACTACTGTACCTTGTCCTTCCCAGCTGCCAGCAGAGTCACCCAATGAGCCGTGAAAGATAGGTAACGTCCCTGTACATGCCTGCTGGACCTTAAATCAGCGGTAATATGCACCTTACCACTGACTGCCCTGTCCAGTGAGGCATGGAGATTGCCTTCCACATGGCGGTAGAGAGCCGGAATCGCCTTCCCTGAGAAAAAGTGGCGTTTGGGAACTTGCCACTGAGGTACCACACATTCCACAAACTCACGGAAGGGGAAAGAATCTACCAACTGAAAAGGCAGCAGTTGAAGTGCTAGCAATTTAACCGCTGGGCATGTGGATGGCTGGGAGAGAACTTCTTCCGGTGCTACAGCAGCTGGGGCAGGGAAATGTGTCTGGTACAATCTGCCATAGGTGTACCGATAGTAGATTGCCCGCATGTAATAGGCTGCGACACACCTAACTCTTCACCTTCAGTCCTATCAGTGCAGGCTTCAGATAGGACTGAGGGCATAGTGGGGTTGGAGATCCCAGCTGATGAGGGGCAAGGGGTGGTCCGCTTTGTTCTTTGGTGTGGGTCTTTGAGGTACGCTTGCCAACGAACTGCATGGCAGGTCGACATATGTATGGTCAAGCATGTGGTGCCCAAGCGGCTGATGTTTTGGCCACGCGTGATACGCTTGAGACATATGTTGCAAATAGCAGCGGTGCGATCTGATGCACTCGTCTCAAAAAAGGCCCATACCAAAGAACTTTTGGAATAACGCTGAGACACAGCAGCGCCCTGCACATGCGTTGCTCTGCGTTGTGATGCAGTCGGTGTGCTGCCCTTAAGCTGGCCCCTGGAGGGCATCCTGCCTCATTGGAGATGTGCCTGTGCCTCCTCCTCCTCCCCTCTCCTATCAGGCACCCACGTAGAGTCAGTGACCTCATCATCCCCTCCCTCCTCATCACTGTAGAAAACATGGCAGTATGCTGCAGCTGGGGGAACATGACTGCCAGATTTCTGTCCTTCTTGGGCACTCCCTCTTTCTGAGCTCACGTTACTGCCTTCCTCTATCTGTGTACCATCATCAGAGCCTTCAAAATGCTGCGCATCCTCATGCAGCATGGACCCAACACTGTGGTCAAACAGTTCGGGGGACTCCTCAGGAGGACATGGTGGGGCTAGGGAAGGAGTGAGTGATGCCATTATGCAGAGGGAAGAGGACGCCTTGGCAGCTACTTTTCCAAACAAAGTACCCTGAGCCTGGGTGAGAGATGAGGAGGAGGATGAGGACGGCTTGGTCATCCCCATTACCAAGTCTTCAGCATGTTGCGGCTCAACACGGCCAGCTGCCAAAAACAAGGATGAGCGTGTCCAACGGCCACGTGCTGATGAGGATGCACCGTGTCCACGACCATCACTGTTGCCTCTAGACGCAGAGCCTGCTTTCCCTCGTGAGTCGCTGCCTCTCCTTGTTGTCCTTCCAGACATATTAATGGCCTGCAGAGGACAAAGGCAGTACACACACCTCCTAGCTTTAGGTGCAAACTACAGAGCACAATTGCAGTACACACCAAGTAGCTTTAGGTGCAAACTATAGAGCATAAGTGCAGTACACACCAAGTAGCTTTAGGTGCAAACTCCAGAGCACACTTGCAGTATACACTAAGTAGGTTTAGGTGCAAACTACAGAGCACACTTGCAGTATACACTAAGTAGGTTTAGGTGCAAACTACAGAGCACAAGTGCAGTACACACCAAGTAGCTTTATGTGCAAACTACAGAGCACAAGTGTAGTACACACCAAGTAGCTTTAGGTGCAAACTACAGAGCACACTTGCAGTATACACTAAGTAGTTTTAGGTGCAAGCTACAGAGCACAAGTGCAGTACACACCAAGTAGGTTTAGGTGCAAACTACAGAGCACAAGTGCAGTACACACCAAGTAGCTTTATGTGCAAACTACAGAGCAAATCTGCAAAATGCAAAAAGCCCTAAAAATGCCTAGGTGTGAATCCAGCCTTATGCACAGTTCCTGTAGTGCTCTAGTATTAGCTGTCACAGGGGTTGGGAATTCATCTGTGCCTGTTAAACCTCCACAACAACTCTGCCAGTCTCTGGAAATTGTCAATATGTCCATTCCAATTTTCATAGCCGCTGCCTCATTGAAATCCTAGCACATAGTGTAGCTTGCAGGCATGTTCTCGCCTGCCAGACCTGACAGCTATCGACAGTTAGATGCAGTGGTCAGCGGGGACGCCGGACAATACTGTAGCAGTTAGCACCCTTTAGGCTGTGTGACTTTGGAATCAATGTAATGGAAAGATTAAAAGACCTATCCGTGCTTCTCTGATAAATAGATTACAAGGGATTGGCTTATATAAAGTCCGTGGCTACAACTGCTGCTTTGTTGCTTCCCCCCTCCTTAAAGTCAGCTTAAGAGGGGGCTGGTTTGAAATGATCTAACCCTTTCCCTTACTAGCAGATCTGCACTGTTGTGAGCAGCGACGTTTTACAACTTGTCCTACCGGTCATTGCCTGCACTGGTTGGGACTTTACCTGACTTGGGCCCTTTGTACATGGAATACGAGGAAGATGATGATGACATCCTCTTTGCAAAGTGGATGAGCAGCTTTTGGGGACATTCTGGAATTGAGGATAATGATAAAGATGTCAGGAACCACAGGAAGCGCCAGTCGCGGCCTCTTTCAGAAAGGAGAGCATCCCTTCCATGTCCGGTAGGTATCATGCTAACATTTCTTTAAAAAGGTGCTGTGAATTGTAGTTTTGAAATATCAACCCATAAAAAGTCATCATTCGGGAGAAGTCAAAGAATGAACAATGATCAATACAGTAAAACCTTGGTTTGCGAGCATAATTTGTTCCAGAAACATGCTTGTAATCCAAAGCACTTGTATATCAAAGCATTTTTTTTACAGGGTAGAAAAGAGAAGAGAGGCACCTAAAGTGTAGCAATAAGTTGTACCTTCATTAAAGGTAACAATATTGCTACACTTAGAGGCGCCTCTCTTCTATTTATACTCAGTTGTGACGCTACTCTTATATCAAGACATCGCTTGTATATCAAGGCAAAATGTATTAAAATATTTAGCTTGTTTTGCAAAACGCTCTCAAACCAAGTTACTCTCAAACCAAGGTTTTACTGTGTTTGTTTTTTATAGGTAATAATTTAAGTTACTTAAAGTGTTTCCCCTGATTATGTAAGGATCATTTTCATTCATATGAAAAATGATTTGCATATTAATTCATTTTATCATTGAATTTGTAATAAAAAAAAATTATTGAGTGCATTTATAGAAATTCTGCTGGGCTACATGATAAGTATAGTAACCCAAAACAACCAATCAAATTCATCTTTCATTTCCTAGATTGGTCTAAATGGAGACTGCTGTGGGTTTCTGCATTTTCACCGTCTTATTAAAAATGTTCATTAGTGTGTATAGGGCTTGTCCCTAAATGTTAGTGATCCCCTACATGTTTTTACCCCAAAAAACATATTTTTATGGCGAAAGCTGTTGTTGTATGCAGAAAATCTTTGCTCATCCCAGCATGGGTAATGCTTGATGGATTTTAGATGCATCCAGTAGTTAGCAAAGGGGTTTACTTACTAAAGCTGGAGAGTGCAAAATCAGGCTCATTTCTTACTAGAAACCAATCAGCTTCCAGGTTTAATTGCCAAAGCTTAATTGAACAAGCTGAGGTTAGAAGCTGATTGGCTACTATGCACAGCTGCACCAAATTCTAAGTGCACCAGCCTTCGTAAATCGACCCCACAGTGTCAATCAGTTATCAATCACTATAAAGCCTCGTACACACAATCGGACTTCCTGTTGACCTTTCTGTGGATTTTGGTCCGAAGGGTGTTGTCCGTGAACTTGTTCTGCATACACATTTTCAGCCAACATTCACCAAACCACTTGGTTTTTCAGATCTTTACCGCCACTCTTTGGGCAACTTCTGCTATTGTTGTCTGATGTTTAGCCTTGGTTCTGAGCATGCGTATTTGTACTTTGGATTTTAGTTGGACGGAGTTGCCTACACACGATCGGATAAACCAACATAACACATTTATTACTCAACAGTTGGTGAGCATGAACAGCTAACATTTGTTGTCGTTCAATCAGCCAACAATTGTCTGATGGAGCATACACATGGTCAGATTATCCGACACAACACATCCATCAGACAATTATGGCCATAAAATTGGATTGTGTGTACGGGCCTTAGGTCCCAAGAAGATATATACTGCACTTTGCACCTAAGGTTCATTCACACATTTCCAATGCATTTACATCAGGGTTGCCAACTGACAATAAATTTACTGATAGTTTGTAAAAATCTGTGATTTTTTTTTACAACTGCCAGTAAATTTTAGGGGTTTAAAAGGTGTGGTATCTCGCGCCAATAAAAATTAATGTGACAACAACATATAATTATAGTGAATAAGCAGCTCCCCTAAGATAGAGACCTCATCAAAGGTCTGAACTGAACAGTAATGGTAAATGGAGGGGGCGCTAATATTGAATAATAAGAGAATAAACAATAAAGTGAAATCTAATAAATGGTCCGTCTGAACCAACAATAGCAGACTTAGTGAGCAGCAACACACTGAAAATAGTGAAATAGAAATAGATTGTACAAAAAAAAAAAAAAAAAGAATAAATAATTAAATAAATAAACTCAAGTCCATTCAAAGAGTGTTAGATAAAGTCCAATCAAGGCTAATCTTTCTCAGATGCAAATTGTTGAAAATTCATTGTAAAAGGTGTCCACCTTCACCAAGAAGATCCCCCAAATGTGCACTAATGGATGGCTCCTTACCGCACGGTGTTGACCTGATTGTTTAGAAAAGGTCAAATACAGCAGTTGGTCACTAAACCAGTTGAAAGATTCAGCTGCGCAGCTCTATGTTTCCCGGAATCAAACACTCTCATGAAGGAGGGAGAGGGGAAACCACCATAGTGAAGTACAGTTTATTTAAAATATGTCACAGATAAAACAGCATAGCCAAATGGCCTCTTACTTTAGTAGTGCCTAGGACCCGGCACTGAGGCTAGTCAGCATGGCAGGATGGGCTATGATGAGTGTTCCTCGCTGGGGAACTGGGGTGAAGTCCAAGCCGGATACGAGTTCCTCGCTAGGGAGCTGGCGTGCGTTCCAGGCCAGGGGACCAGCGGGACCGGAAGTGCGTTGTTATTACGTATCCAGGCGCTTCAAATCTACTATTGTTGGTTCAGACGGACCATTTATTAGATTTCACTTTATTGTTTATTTTCTTATTATTCAATATTAGCGCCCCCTCCATTTACCATTAAATTTTAGGGGTTGATAATTTCATGCCGTGTTGACCTTTTAAGTGTAAATCAAGCAAATTTACTTTGTTATAGGTATTGTGTGTCTTTCCATGTCATATACTGTTCAAATATTCACTGTGTTAGTGTTCAATAGGAGTTCTGTAATTTCTTAGGTTACCAGTAAAGAAATGTGCTCCGCCAGTAAATTTTCCACGTTTTGTCAGTAAAAAATGCTGCAGGTGGTTGGCAACACTAATTCACACCATTCCCAATGCATGGCAACTAAAAAATAATGATTCCCTATGAATGCAGTTTACACCAGTGCATTGTGTTGCATTGCGTTTGCTAAGCACTGAAAAAAAGTACAGTATTAACTACTTTTTTTCAGCGTTGCACATTGCAACATATTCAAATGCACCCAGATGTGCACAAACGTGCATAAATGTAATACACTGCAAGGATAAAAAAAACATATACAATGCATGTAAAACACATGACAATACATTATAACACGCTACAAAAAACTGCAACGCAACACGCAAGCATTAATGTTTGTATTGTGATGTGAATGAGCCCTTAGAAACTAAAAAGGTCAGTAACCCTTGAATAAGTCAGCCACATTAACCACTTGCCGACCGCTGCACGCTGATATACGTCGCCCCCTAGTGATTAACCTCTTCCCTGCCAGTGTCATTTACACAGTAAATCGGTGCATTTTTATAGCACTGATTGCTGTATAAATGACAATGGTCCCAAGATAGCGTCAAAAGTGTCCGATGTGTCCACCATAATGTCGCAGTCATGATAAAAATCGCAGATCGCCACCATTACTAGTAAAATAAAACATTTATAATAAAAATGCCATAAAACTATCCAGTATTTTGTAGACGCTATAACTTTTTTTTTGATAGAGCAAAATATAAAAACCGCAGAGGTGATCAAATACCACCAAAAGAAAGCTCTATTTGTGGAGAAAAAAGGACAACAATTTTGTTTGGGAGCCACGTCACACGACCGCGCAATTGTCAGTTAAATCGACACAGTGCCGAATCGTAAAACATGGTCCAGTCATTGGGCAGCTAAATCCTCCGGGGCTGAAGTGGTTAATTAATTCACATAAATGGCCTTATATAAAGAGTGCTTACACCCAGAACTTGCAGCAGACTTTACAGAATGTTTGCAAATAAAGTTGATCTGGAGTCATGCAATGTGGACTTTTGTAATTTTGTAACTTTTGCAATTGTGCAACAAACTTGTGAAGCCTGGCAAGTCTAGCTTAGCAAGTCATTTTCAAGCTTGCAGCACAATTGCTTGCTATCTGGGTACCTGATCACTGCTAAAGTAGAAGATTTTTCAAAATAAACCCTGATCTTCGTTTTCAACAAAGATGACCATATGTAGGAATTCCATTGCTCTGTGAATGCCAGCAAGAGGTAAATACAGTTTTATCATAGAACTTCAGCATATATGTTCTCAGACATCCCAACCTGCAAAAACTAATTTCAGGAAGGTGGCAAGGTGGTGAGGGATGTGAAATGTATCTATGTACTGATTGTTGCTTCTTGGCTTTAACCAACAACTTATTTTCCTAGTAAATAGTTCTGATGCCTTGTACACAGGACTGGTTTTCCCGTCGGGAAAAGTGCCAAGACAGCTTTTGGCCAGGAAAACTGGCCGTGTGTATGGCCGTGTACACACGGCAGAGAACCTCGACGGGCAGAACACATCGTTCCGCCCGTCGAGGTTCCCTGCCGGCCGTCGAAATCGGCGACCCGCCCGTCGGGAATGGCAACCAGCCATTCTTCCAGGCGGGCCGTCGAGCAAATAGAGAGCGTGCTCTCTATTTCTGCTCGACGGACTTCAGAAGACGGGAAGCTCGCCGAGAGCGTACACACGGCCGAGGTCCTCGCTGGAATGCAGCTTTCAGCGAGGTTCTCGCTGGTTTCCAGCGAGAACCTCGGCCGTGTGTACGCCGCCTATGCTCCATCGCAGTTTCCTGACAGGAAAACCACTGGGAATCCCGGCGGGAAAAAAGAGAACATGTTCTCTTTTTTCCCGCCGAGATTCCCAGCGGTCTTTTTCCCGTCGTGGAAACTAGTCGTGTGTATTCTTTTCCGAGGGGGAAAAAAACGTGCATGCTCAGAATCAAGTATGAGATGGGAGTGCTCATTCTGGTAAAACTAGTGTTTGGAATGGAGATAGCACATTCGTCATGCTGTAACGGACTGAAAAGCACGAAGACTGAAAAGCAAAAATCGCCTCTCACCAAACTTTTTCTAAAACAAGGTTCATTATTGCCCAATTCTGCCATTAGAAGAATATTTGGTGGATTAACATATTTTAACCACTTCAGCTATCATGACCTGTATATCATTTATGGATCAGAGCAATTTTTATATTTCAGCTATGGACCTGTTTATTTGCCAATAACTTTGGCAATATTATTTTGCAAAAATTATTTATTTTATATGGAATCTATAGAAATACAACATGTTTTTATGTTTTGATCAGTGTTAGTTTTTTTTTACTATAAATAAAAAGAATACATTTTGTTCTATAATTTGTCCCTTTTTAAAATGACACCAAAATATAATTTCTGGTAAAAAGTGTGGCAAAGAACTTTGCAAATCTCTTATGCTCATTCTCTTGCTATGCAACCCTGAAGTAGAAACAAACGTAAGGAATGAAAAGTTAAAAAAAAATAATGATAAGAAAAGGAGAACACAAATCAGAAAATCAATAGCTTAAAGGAAAAGGGGAGGTAGGGGTTAGTCAATAATGAATATGGTAAAAGAGGTTGTAAAGGCAGAAGGTTTTTTATCTTAACGCATTCCATGCATTAAGATAAAAAGCCTTCTGTGTGCAGCAGCCCCCTCTGCCCCCCTAACACTTACCTGAGGTCCCTCTCTGTCCAGTGTTGTCCACAAGTGTCTTACATGTCCGAGATTCTCCTTCCTGATTGACTGAGACACAGCAGTGGCACCATTGGCTCCTGCTGCTGTCAATCAAAATTAGCCAATCTAGCCAATCAGGGGAGAGAGGGAGGGGCCTGGGTGAGGGCTCCGTGTCCGAATGGACACAGGAAGCTGTGACTTAGCATGGGTGCCCCATAGCAAGCTGCTTGCTGTGGGGGCACTGAACAGGGGGGAGGGGCAAGGATTACAGAAGAGGGACCCGAGAAGAGGAGGATCAGGGCTGCACTGTGCAAAAACTTACTGTAACAGATCAGGTAAGTATAACATGTTTCTACTTATAAGAGATGGCACATTTCCTGCACTTTCTATAATTTATGTAAATGACACATGATCCTCTGCCGCTCCCCGTAGGGTTAATACCATAGCCAATAAAGCTGCATATTGTTGATATTCCCTATTGGAAACCAAAAGAGGTGGCTTCCCTAGGGAAATAAAGACGGCTACTATCGGTAATATTGGCCAATAATGGATCAAATGTAATAAAATTTACAAATATTTATTAATGTATCAAAAAGATGTCATATACAAAAAATGATAAAAAAAATTACTCTGTATGAGCTAGTGATGATCAATGTGACAAGATAACAATCAATCAACGCACCTTGTATAAAAAATACAGTTGGTGCAAATAACAGTGAACCATAAAGACAAATACAAACATTTATACTGACATAAAACAAAAAAAATGTATAAATGTTTGTATTTGTCTTTATGGTTCACTGTTATTTGCACCAACTGTATTTTTTATACAAGGTGCGTTGATTGATTGTTATCTTGTCACATTGGTCATCACTAGCTCATACAGAGCAATCATTTTTTATCATTTTTTGTATATGACATCTTTTTGATACATTAATAAAAATTTGTAAATTTTATTACATCTGATCCATTATTGCCCAATATTAACGATAGTAGCCATCTTTATTTCCCTAGGGAAGCCGCCCCTTTGGTTTCCAATAGGGAATATCCATGATATATGAAGTATAACATGTTTGTAAAGCTTTTTTTTCCCTATAAAAACAACAATCACTTTAACTAAGGGTTAACAAGCGGTTTGATCTACATATGGATGAAATAGTAAATCTAATGAAAGAACACAGAGAAGAAAATTACACCCGCCTGTCCATAGGAATGCATGGACCTTCCGATTAGGTCTACCTGAAAAACTGATAGGCAGACCTGAACGGATCACCTTATGCTGCGTACACACGATCATTTTTTGTGATGGAAAAAAAACAACGTTTTCTGTGAAGTAAAAACGACGTTTTTGAAACGTCACTTTTCAAAGACGATGTTGCATACACACCATTGTTTTTTTCACAAAAAGCGAGGTTACGTTCACCACTCTTTTCCATTGAAGCTCGCGGGTTGAAAAACTCGCGGGTTGAAAAACGTCGTTTTAAACGACATTTTTGCTACTACACGGTGACTTTTTCTGAAACAAAAAACAACGTTTTGAAAAACGACACAAAAAATTCAAGCATGTTGGAATTTTTTTTTGGTCGTTTTTTTTAAGACAAAAAACGACGTTTTCCCCACACACGATCAATTTAAATGACGTTTTAAAAAACAACGTTTTTTTTCATCGCAAAAAACGACCGTGTGTACGCGGCATTAGTCTAGTTTGATTATGTGAATCCCTGACTGCTGTTTGTAAACAAACTGACTGGAGTCTGTCATTTAGTGGTGGTAGCACTACTGCAACAAAATGACAGATCTTCAGCCAGCTGCTGTTTGTAAACAAATCAGCCAGGGATTCTGGATGGTGTCATTGACCAAATATATGTTCAATAATATCACCAAAGATCCCTTCTGGTTTGTTTGAGACGCCAGCTGGCTGGTGATCTGCAGTGTGTAGAGTAAGGTCTTTGTAGCAACATTATCAGATGATGGGTTGTTATGGGATAGTACACTATGAGTAAAAAGTGTGAGATTCCCCTTGAGATTCATATCATGCCTTTATCCAGGCATTCAGTCTGGGTGGTTCGGAAAGAGAGGGCAGCAAGTGTGCATCCTGAACCATACTAGGCCATATGTCTTTTAACATTGGAAGGGAACCTTGCAAGAGGAAGCAGCCAAGCCCCTCCCCCCTCCTTGCAAGGCCCCTTGTCTCCATTTTGAGGGGACAAGAGCTTAAAGGAATTTTTATTTGTTTCATAATAAGCAGACATTCCTCTTTTCACTTCCTCATTGTTAATTTTTGCTCAGAGGTCGCTCTATTTCTTCTCTGTTCTGTTCACTTCCTGCTTGTCTGATTTTTACTCAACACTGTGAAGGGAGGCTTTACTGCGGTGGTCAGTAACGTGCTTGCCCCCTCCTGGGAACTATATCTGTGCAGCAGGATGCACTCTACGTGTTAGAGACGTGTTAGAGACTTCAAGGAGGTGTGAATTACTGGGCGTGCCGAAATAAATCCTGGGAAATGTAGTTCTTACATGAACGAGCGCTGCAAACCAGGAAGTGAATGAGAGAACAGAAACTAGAACGCCGGAGGTGATATAGATGAAGGAATTTAATAGGTATTTACTCGTTTTTTAAAGTTTTTTTACACTATTCTGTCTGTTTACCTTGCAGACATTAATTTTAGGCAAAAAAAAAATGTTTTCCTTTACAACTCCTTTAATTTCCATATCCTGTCCTCCAAAAAGGCATGTGGGGGTTTGTGGATGAGTGAACATAAAGAATAAGGGAACCCTAGATATCCGCACCACACAAGGGAACCCATTGCTCATTCCTCCAGAAAAACTTACAAATGTAAATAAACAGGCAAACAAAGCGAAAAGTCGGGTAGGTACCTGTCATAAATTAAAAAAAAAAGTTTCCAAAACAGACGGAGGGCGTTTGGGTGAAGGAGGATCAGTGGAATCTTTCACCTTTTAGTTGGATTTCTGAGCCTGGCTGTGCTATTCCAAAGTTTAATCACATAAAGAAAAATGATTGGGGGTAAGATATCTTACAGCTGAAGGAGCAGAATGTATCAGAGATACAGTAGAAAAAAGAACAATGCTGAAGAAAAAGGCAAAGTATCCTCTTTTCTCTCCTCTCCTGCGCCATATTGGTGTTTTCTGGGTTTCAGCAATTAATCCCATTACTTCATAATAGCCGTAATGAGAGGCCTGATAAATTAGATAAGTCACATGATGAAAATGTTGTCATTTGTCTTAGAAGAACAAAATTAATTCAAGGATGCCAACATGATTATTCAAATTCACGGCAGCTTAGTTTGAATGTGAGCAGTTTATGAGCTTAGTGGTCATGATACCGTCATGAGTGCTCAGTCCAAAATGTGCATTTGTGACATTCCTGTAATGTGACAGTGTCATCAACAAGCACTTCTCTAATCTTCCTTTGGAAGGCTTTCTCTGTGTCACTGCTATTAAGCTTTAATACACTGTAGCTGAGATATTATGACAGAATGCCATGTTCCCAGTGCTTTAAATCCTTCTGTACAAAAATTGCATACTGCATTTTTATCGGTCTATAGTTCAGTGTCATCTGTAAAGAGGATAATCTTTAAATCTTGTGGTGTTCCACTTAAAAACACCAGAGAGATCTCAAGTTCATTCTTTCAGCTGTTCCAGAGTTCTACAGAGGGTCAATAAATACAAGTACACAGCCAGATTAAAACAGCTTCACCCATGTAGCCTTTACAATGGTTATACTAACATATTCTAGTGCAGGGGGTGCCCAACCAGTGGCCCGGGGGCCACATGTGGCCCGTGGAGCCCTCTGATGTGGCCCGCGACCTTCTGCTCTGGGATGACGATATGGAAAGCCACCACATAGGCCTGTCTTGTGCTCCTGTCAGCCCAGGTTCACACTGGGTACGATTTGGTTCGATTTGAGGTGCGATTTCACATGTGAAATCGCATCTCAAATCGGCGGCAATTGCCGGCAATGACACCGTCCTAATCGGTGCGACACCGCATCTGCGGCGCTGCACCTATTTCAAAAAGTAGTTCCTGTACTACTTTTTGCGATTTCAGGATGCGATTTACATTGACATCTGTGAAGAAACCTGCACAGATGTCTCCTAAATCGCAGCCGAAATCGGGACTGCCAGAGGGAGTGAAATTGCGCGAGTTCAGCTGAAATCGCGCAATTTCACTTCCGCAGCCCAGTGTGAACCAGGGCTAACAGGCAGAGTGATATCAAATGCATTCTGCCTGGTGCAGAAACAGCCGGCCATAACTGAATGGAATACTGTTTTTAAAAGTAGGTTTACTACTAAAATCGCAGCGTATATATGGGCATATCTGTTATGCAGTGGTTGCTGGGCTGCTTTCAAACTGATCTCCAGGTGGAGCGCAGTGCACCTGCACTGAGCCATAGACTTCTGTAATTAGCTGCGGGTTTGGTGAAATGCAACAATGTTGCCAATGGTAGATATCTAAACTTATTCCCATAAAGTGTGGGTATAGTCCATTGGCTGAAAACCCCTTGAGCATATGTGTGATCATAGACTGGATGGAATAGCTACAAACTTGAGCTATTGTTTGACAACAAACAGTGAGTGAATTTGTGTGTTACTGTTGTGAAACATTGTTGCTAACACTGTTACTCACAGCCATCATATAACTTGTCTAATCACCTATTGCCTATCCAAACCTGTAAGCTGCCAAAGCAACATAAGGAACCACCTCATAGATGTATCTATCTAAACAACTCAATGGACTATACCCACACTGTATGGGAATAAGTTTAGATATCTACCATTGGCAACATTGTTGCATTTCTATTAACCACTTGTGGCCCGCGCTATAGTCGATTGGTGGCTATAGCACGGACCTGAAAAGCCAAGCCGCCGTCAATTGACGGCCTCCCCTTAAGTTGTTCCCCGTGCACGCTCCAGAGCGAGCAGCGGGGAAGCTCTGTGTTGGCCGTGTCCCTTGGACACAGCCAATCACAGATCGCGGCGAACCGCCAATCAGAGTGGCCGTTTGCTATGCGATCTGCGCGGCCAATGAGAGATGATCTCATATGTAAACATATGAGATCATCTCTCATTGCTGTTTTACACAGAGACAGCGTCCTGTCTCTGGAGAGGAGACCGATCTGTGTTCCTTGTACATAGGGACATAGATCGGTCACCTCCCCAGTCACCCCCCCTCCCCCCACAGTTAGAACACACCTAGGATACACATTTAACCCCTTCCTCACCCCCTAGTATTAACCCCTTCAATGCCAGTCACATTTATACAGTAATTAGTGCATATTTATAGCACTGATCGCAGTATAAATGTGAATGGCGCCAAAAATGTGTCAAAAGTGTCCGATGTGTCTGCCATAACGTCGCAGTCCCAATAAAAAGCGCAGATCGCCGCCATTTCTAGTAAAAAAAATAAAAAATAAAAAATTATAATTCTGTCCCCTATTTTGTAGGCGCTATAACTTTTCCGCAAACCAGTCGCTTATTGCGATTTATTTATTTTTTTACCAAAAATATGTAGAATAATACCTATTGGCCTAAACTGAGAAAAAAAAATGTGTGTGTTTTTTTAATTGGGCTATTTATTATAGCAGCAAGTAAAAAATATTGTGTTTTTTTAAAAATTGACGCTCTTTTTTGTTTATAGCGCAAAAAATAAAAACCGCACAGGCGATCAAATACCACCAAAAGAAAGCTCTACTTGTGGGAAAAAAAGGACGTCAATTTTGATTGGGAGCCACGTCACACGACCGCACAATTGTCAGTTAAAGCGAAGCAGTGCCGGAAGCTGAAATTTCACCTGGGCAGGAGGGGGGTATATGTGCCCAGTAAGCAAGTGGTTAAGTGCATGTCAGGTGAATCAGATTGTGAAGAATACCTACAACTACAGTGGCTCTGCCATTTCTTCAAATGCCTCCCAAAATAACTTTCAATCTATGAAACCAGACCCACATGGAAACTACACATGTTTTAAAACGGTGATACCCATGAGAGACTTTTTAGCTATTTATTAGGCTCACGGTCCCTCTGGTTTTGTGCTTATTGATTCTTTTGTCTGTCACTAATCCCAGTGGAGGGGTGTTTACCACTACCATTATTTAGGAATATTATATGTCCCATGTTCTATTTTCCCTCGGTACTGCGTCCCCTTACATAGATAGTGGTGATCAATTACCTGTCAATACAGGTGACCACTGTCCTGTGTTGGAACCATTAGGGATTAATTTCAACAGCAATTGGCCTTTTAATGTTGGGGGGGGGGGGGGTATTTGTGTATTGTGTGAAGGGTGGGTGCGCTATTTATTACTTTTGGTCCTCCTTTGGGAGGATCGAGTACTTTTCTTATATTAGTTACCAGCATATACCGTTGTGTGGGGGGGTATCCATAGGGAATTATCTGGGTAGGTCCACCTATCTTTAGGGGACCCATTTTTAATGCCATATATATATATATATATATATATATATATATATATATATATATGTTCTTTTTGATACTTTTTTCAATAAATTTGTAGTTAACTCTTTAGAGTGTGCAGCAGTCTGTCTCTTTTTTATTTTATATTTTTTGTCACTTCAAACACATAACAAATAAATAGATAAAAACAGATATTTATTATGAATTATCATTAAGATACAGGAAACATGAAATACACATGATAAGAACAACTGAAAATACACCAACTGAAACATCAAGATGATGATATAATCTGGTATCCTCCACCCGATGCGATTCAGAGACTATGTGGCTCCTTCATCAGGGTTACCGCTCAACCTCGGAGGTAACGTATGTTGTACTGGATAGAAGAGCCCATCCTATTTATCTTGATGTACACCTTATATTACTACTCAATGTGACGTCTGCTCTGCCATTCCATAATGGGTCCATAGATGCAGGACCCTGTTTGCCAGGACTCAGTGCCCCTTGGTGTTTACAGGTTGAGTGTAGCACCTTTTGGATGCTCCTCTTTACGACTGGCTCTTCTATCCAGTACAGCATACAGTATGTTGCCTCCAAGGTTGAGGGGTAACTCTGATGAAGGAGTCACATAGTCTCTGAAACGCATGTTACCTCCAATGTTGGGCGGAAAGGCAGAAGATTCTAAGACTGTTTTTAAACCAAACATGGAATGTTCTTTGATACACCAATGAATGACTACAAGGTTACCTCTTCTACTAGCATGCAAAAAGATATGACTTTTTTTCCTTGTTTCACTGAACTTCCACAAAAATAGCGCTCCCACCAGTGCGTGCAATGCTTGCTCACCTCCTTGTAAGACCCTGCAAGGGGTCAAACACACCTTGCACACAGTGCAACGCTCCTTTAAGGAATGCTCCACACTGGTCCTCCACAATTCCTGTTAGGCTCTCAGGGGACATAAAACACTCTACAGCAGGTGCACTATCCTCCCACTATGCTGCTTCAAACTTCAGAACCTCACCACCCCAGCTAATATTCAACTCACATTTATTTAAAAAGGTAAAAACATTGATACAAAATCCATTAGACAGACCTCACTTGTTGCAAAAGGTTCCACCGCCAGGCTCCACCTTTACTCGTTACGCCACCTACCTTGTGGCTTCAATAACTAGACAGTTCTCATTTTGGCTGCTGAACATCAAACAATCAAAAAAGCAATCCATTGTCACTTTTCAGAGTTCCACTAAGCAGCCCTTGTCAGGCTTTGCAAAGGCGATCCAGCTCCCCTCGAATGGCTGTATGGTTTGCGATTGCAGCGTGGCTCTATTGACTGGGATGGTCAAGATTGACAAGGGGTGCCGCTTGTCAACTCAGCATATAATGATTAATTTGCTGAGGCTGCTTGGCAAGGCATCATGGCCGCAGCATGTGAACAGCTTTCTCTAACTGCATTGTGGGCTCTTCTGTGGTGGCGGGGTGGGGAACAGTAAAACCACAACTCTACCTATTTTTACTACTCTCTGGCCATCTCTGAAAGAACACCCCCCCCCCTCCGGTGTCACATTTGGCACCTTTCAGTGGGGAGGGGAGTGCAGAAACCTGTATAATACAGGTATTTGCACCCACTTCCGGGAATAGATATCCGCCCAAAGATAGAAGACAGGAGGGATCATTTTGATTGCGCAGCGCGACTCGCGCATGCGCAGTAGGGAACCGGGAAGGGAAGCTGCAAGGCTTCATATCCTGATTCCCTTAGCGAAGATGGTGGTGGCAGCATCCAAGGACACTTACCTGCCCCGGACAGGTAAGTGTCCATATTTTAAAAGTCAGCAGCTGCAGTATTTGTACCTGCTGGCTTTTAAAAAATAAAATTTCAGTGGACCTCCCCTTTAAAGACAGTTTACAACCAAGTGGAAAGTAGGGGAGATGCAGTATTTAAATTTGTTTCCCGGTCATCAAGAATTCAATGCCAAAAAACTACCAGTACTGAGCTTTCAGTGTTGGGGCCCTACACAACAGACACTACACCAATCCTTTAGATTTAGGCCTCAAAGCATTGTCATGTAGAGATAAAAACCCAGAGACATTGTGCAGGTGGTTGTAAGAATTGATTTTATGAGTCACATTGAATTATTATAGTGAAAGCTTTAGGTTACCAGATGTCAGATTTATGTAAAACAGGTTCATTGTATTCATTTTTTTGTTTCTGCTAATGGTATATGACATTGGGGGCACAGACTGATCCTTCAAGGAAAGCTGAAGGACACGTTTTACAAAGTAAAAATATATATATTTTTTTCATAACGCATATTGATGACAGCAAAGAAAATAGGCAATTAAAGATCTACAATATAAAGATTATAAATCTTTTTATTGAGTTGTATTTCTTGGATAGTAGCGTAACACAGATAGCTAAAGAATGATGCCTATCTTCAATCCAGTTTGGGTGAAAAAATAACTTACAGGTTTATCTATCAGAGAATCCTCCTACTGGGCTGCGGGAAAGAAGCCGTGCAAGTTCAGCTGAACTCGCAGGATTTCACTCCCGCTTGTCAGCCCCGATTTCGGCCGCGATTACAGAGACATCAGTGAAGTTTTCTGCACAGATGTCAATGTAAATCGTGGGCCGAAATCGCAAAGTAGTACAGAAACTACTTTTTAAAATCGTTAGGACGGTGCCATTGCCGGCAATTGCAACCCATTTGACATGTCAAAATGCTCCAATGTGAACCAGGGCGTAAAGGTGTTGTAAAGGTTCGTTTTTTATTTTCTAAATAGGTCCTTTTAAGCTAGTGCATTGTTGGTTCACTTACCTTTTCCTTTGATTTCCCTTCTTTTTTTTTTTTCCAAAATAGTTTTATTAAGATTTTATAGACATTACAATAACAAAAACATACATAAATACATTTATACATAACATACAGACTGTTTACATAAATGGTCTCATTATCTTTCCTTATCCCTTTAATCTTTGGTGGATATAGTGTGTCTAATACAGGACCCCTTTACTCATCAACTACCTGATTTTTTCTAATTTTTAATATTCCCCTATTTAACATTAGGGGCCTCAGAAAAAAGACCCCACAGGGCGGGGGGTGGGACAGAAAGGAGGGAAAAGAGGGCAGGGATGGAATAGAAACAAGAGGGGAGGGCGAGGAGGGGGGAGGGATAGATATGAATCTATAGTTATTATGGGATGCCCAAAGTTCCTCCATCTCCTCTATCCACTCCTCAACCGAAGGTGGTTCCCTTTTCTTCCAGTTCTTAGGTATAAGTGCCTTAGCTCTGTTCAATAAATATGGGACCAAAGAGCTTCTATATTTTTTTCTTGTCATCCCGGTACTATAGAACAAACATTCCCAGGGGTCCTGTCTCACCTCCTGTCCACTGATTTTCTTTATCCGAGCCAGTACCTCTTTCCAATATACTTGTTTGTTTGTTTGTTTGTTTGTTTTTTATTTCTTAATTACTCGCTTTACAACAAATTTAATGGTTTCGTTGCGAGGCCATCAGAAACAAAATCAACATAGTTCAGACATATAGGTACACAAAAAACATAGAAAATGTAAAACATGATTGAAGGAGGAAAAAAATTTGTCACATTGAGTCCATTAATATACATTTAGGTTAATTAACTTTTCATTCATCTAGGGCATCCATATCTAAAATAGTTCATTTTTAGAGTTAGATTACAAAATTCACATACCAAATATCACTGACTACATTTTTCTATATACAGTACTCAATCAAACTACATAATCTAATCAGATCCAGGGTTGCGTAGGTGACCTTTCATCATTTTTTTGAATTGGTTAAAAGTTTTTGCCCTTCTAATATCAATCGGCAGAGCATTCCATTGCACCGCCGCTTGGTATGAGAATGAGCGACCACCAATTCGGATATTTTTTATTTTTGGGATGTTTACGCGATAATATCCATCTTCGCGTAACTGTCGCGTTGGAACATGTTTGACAACCTTATCCATTATATATTTTGGCGTCATAGCATTAAATGTTTTATACATTAAACATGATATTTTTAATTTAATGCGTTTATCGACAGTTAACCACCCCAGACTGTTTAATTGTTCTGATGTTGGATCTCTTTTTCTCAGTCCAGTTGCAATACGAACTGCAAAATTTTGTAATTTTTGTAGTTTTTGTATATATGTTCCCGGGATGCCCACTAGAAGTGCATTACCATAGTCTAAATGAGGAAAGACCAGGGCAGCAACAACTTTAGGGCGATCCATAGGAGCTAAATACACAAGGATCCTACGTAGTACTTTTAATTTGTACATAACAGTCTTGGTGACTTGATTAATGTGTGGCAAAAATAGCAGATCCTCATCTATATAAAATCCCAGATTTTTAACCACTTTACTGCAGCCTGGACCATTACCATCCATGTCTTGCCATGGCAGTGTCCAATTTTGAGGTATCTCGCTTACGGAACTCCTGACCACGAGTACCTCAGTTTTTAATTTGTTTAACGCCAGATAGTTTTCTCCCATCCAACGTTCCACTCCTTTTAGGCAATCAGTAAGTTTTTTTGTGGCTGTATCAAGTGATCCCGCTCCCACCCTCAAATAGAGCTGGGTGTCATCAGCGTAATTCTGACACTGCAGACCATGGGACCGAATAAGGGCCAAGAGGGGGCGCACGTAAATGTTAAATATCAACGGGGAAAGGGGGGACCCCTGGGGAACTCCACACTCAACAGGTCGACTTTCGGAGAAGTGGCTCCCCAGGCGTACCCTCTGACTTCTGCCCTCCAAAAAAGATGAAAACCATCTGAGGGCAGTTCCCTTTACATGCGCAACCTCCCGCAGCCGCTGTAAAACGATCCCATGGTCCACAGTGTCAAAAGCCGCCGAGAGGTCCAGCATTACTAGGATGGAATCTTGGTTGTTATCTTTAGCCATCAGCAAGGAATCCGTGACATCGATTAATGTAGTCTCGGTTCCGTGCCGTGGTCTAAAGCCAGATTGTTTCACATCCAGCAATGCCTGCTCCTCGACAAACTGTTGAAGCTGGGTGCGTGCATCACCTTCATAGAGTCTAGCCAGATAATGTAGGCCTGCTATAGGTCGATGGTTATTTTTATCGTTTATATCACCCTCTCTCTTCTTGACTACCGGAGTAATCAATGATGATTTAAACATAGTAGGATATGAGCCTTCTAGATATGAAGTATTGAATAGGTCAGCCAAGACCAATGCTATTTCTTCACTGCATGCTTTTATCAGTTTGCCTGGGCAGCAGTCAGTAACAGGAGAGTTAGTATTAGCTGTTCTCATTGCTTTAATGATTTCAGCTGCACTAATTAATTTAAAATCTTGAAACCAAACCTTAATCGGTGGTTCCAAGGATTTTTTATTTATATTGCATTTTTCTTTTGGGTATCTATCCCTCCCTTTCTTTAACTTTGTATGAATATCCGCAATTTTATTATGAAAGTGAGCGGCTAATTCATTTACAAAAATATGGGGGTTAGTAATTTGGAAGTTCAGTACATCAGGTTTAGCCAACTGCTTAACCACCCTAAATAATTCCTTGGATTGGTTTTATGCATCTAATAAGCTTTCAGAAATAAAGGATTTTTTAGCATTATAGATTGATTTTTTATAATTCCGATTATGGAACTTCCATTGATTTTTATCGTAATTGGAATTTGTCTTCCTCCATTGTCTTTCTAATGCTCGTCCACGTTTTTTCATTATGTTAAGTGCTTCATTAAACCATTTATTTTGTTTCTTGATTTCGTTTTTAATTTTTTTGTCCTTTAATGGAGCAACTTGTTTCAAATTGGTTTCAAGCCACTTATCAATAATTGTCATCTTTTGGTCAACATTCAATTTAGTTAGATTAGGTTGAGTAGTGTGTAGTAACTGCTTAAATTTTTCTATAGGAAAATTTACATATGATCTAACTTTAATGGTTTGATTGCTTTGTTTACTATCAGAAATACCATTATCATCTAGATGAATTTCAAACAAGACTGCCTTGTGGTCTGACCACAGTACTTCAAGTACATCACTAAATACAACAGTGATGTCTTTGAAGAACACCCCATCCAGGGTATGTCCCTTTATGTGGGTGTTTGGTGTAATCAGTCTTGTCATCTCTAGTGCTTCGCAGGTATCCAATAATAAACGTGAATTTGGTTTGGTAGGTTCCTCCAACCAAACATTGAAGTCACCCACCAAAATCAATGGCTGGGATCTAGTAGCTAATTCCATTATATTAGTAATCAAACTTTTAAGTCCAGTTTCAATTTTATTAGGTGGAATATAGACCGTAGCTATATTCATCACAGATTTTGTATTAATCATCATTTGTGTCAATAAGAACTCACAGCCTTGTTGATTAAATTCCAGTAATTTCTTTATTTTAAATTTAGAATTATATATAATGGCCGTGCCCCCCCCTTTTCCTCTCCCCCGCAATTGATAATGTATCTCATAATTATCGGGGATAGCATCAGATAAACAATTAAGATTATGTAACTGTAACCATGTTTCAGTTACCATAGTAATGTGAATATTATTTTGCTCAATAAACTCTCGTAATTCCCTAGCATGAGCAACTATAGAACGTACATTAATCAATACAGCTCTAATTTCTATTTCGTATATCTTATTTTTATTTTTGGGTAGTATTTTATTTTGATTTTGTATTTCATTAGTATTAATTTTAACGTCCCTATTGCTACCTTTATCATTTTTCTCAATTGTATTATTAATGATAGCTTCAATGGACCTTTGATCAAGTGATCCATTGCGGCCATCATTTAGTAACAGTAATTCCCTCCGTGTATAATAAAATTGTGTCATTTTAAAACAGTTTAAAAATCAAACACTTATTACAAATACTTAAAAAATAGCTAAAATACCCATATGTCCCTCTTTAACAAATATTAGTATTCTTTAAAACAGATTATATTTAAATTATTTCCGTATCTTACCTAACAATCGTTAGTGCCTCCCCGACCTCCTCAGCCTCCCGCGGACGCCCGCAGACGCCGCACCCTTATGTCGCGCCCTTCGGTCGCGCCAGAGGGCGCGCCCGCCCGCGAGCGCCGCTCACAGCTTTTATGTGGTCTCTCACCTGGCCCTAATTACGGTGGCCACGCCCCCAACGCTCTGCCCAGTGCTAAGGGTGCCGCCCACAACTCCTCCCCCAAGATGGCCGCCGGGGAGTGTGTGCCGCTCGCTCAGAAGATACAGCGAAACAGGGGCAAGCAGGGAGAAAGTCTCACATACAGCAGCAGTAGATGTCAGATACAGATGATGTCAAGTACAGATGATGGCAATGTCAAGTACAGATGATGGCAATGTCAAGTACAGATGATGGCAATGTCAAGTACAGATGATGGCAATGTCCAGGTGAGGCGCCACTCACAGCTTTTATGTGGTCTCTCACCTGGCCCTAATTACGGTGGCCACGCCCCCAACGCTCTGCCCAGTGCTAAGGGTGCCGCCCACAACTCCTCCCCCAAGATGGCCGCCGGGGAGTGTGTGCCGCTCGCTCAGAAGATACAGCGAAACAGGGGCAAGCAGGGAGAAAGTCTCACATACAGCAGCAGTAGATGTCAGATACAGATGATGGCAAGTACAGATGATGGCAATGTCAGGTACAGATGATGGCAATGTCAAGTACAGATGATGGCAATGTCAAGTACAGATGATGGCAATGTCAAGTACAGATGATGGCAATGTCCAGGTGAGGCGCCGCTCACAGCTTTTATGTGGTCTCTCACCTGGCCCTAATTACGGTGGCCACGCCCCCAACGCTCTGCCCAGTGCTAAGGGTGCCGCCCACAACTCCTCCCCCAAGATGGCCGCCGGGGAGTGTGTGCCGCTCGCTCAGAAGATACAGCGAAACAGGGGCAAGCAGGGAGAAAGTCTCACATACAGCAGCAGTAGATGTCAGATACAGATGATGGCAAGTACAGATGATGGCAATGTCAGGTACAGATGATGGCAATGTCAGGTACAGATGATGGCAATGTCAAGTACAGATGATGGCAATGTCCAGGTGAGGCGCCGCTCACAGCTTTTATGTGGTCTCTCACCTGGCCCTAATTACGGTGGCCACGCCCCCAACGCTCTGCCCAGTGCTAAGGGTGCCGCCCACAACTCCTCCCCCAAGATGGCCGCCGGGGAGTGTGTGCCGCTCGCTCAGAAGATACAGCGAATAGCTAAAGAATGATGCCTATCTTCAATCCAGTTTGGGTGAAAAAATAACTTACAGGTTTATCTATCAGAGAATCCTCCTACTGGGCTGCGGGAAAGAAGCCGTGCAAGTTCAGCTGAACTCGCAGGATTTCACTCCCGCTTGTCAGCCCCGATTTCGGCCGCGATTACAGAGACATCAGTGAAGTTTTCTGCACAGATGTCAATGTAAATCGTGGGCCGAAATCGCAAAAAGTAGTACAGAAACTACTTTTTAAAATCGTTAGGACGGTGCCATTGCCGGCAATTGCAACCCATTTGACATGTCAAAATGCTCCAATGTGAACCAGGGCGTAAAGGTGTTGTAAAGGTTCGTTTTTTATTTTCTAAATAGGTCCTTTTAAGCTAGTGCATTGTTGGTTCACTTACCTTTTCCTTTGATTTCCCTTCTTTTTTTTTTTTCCAAAATAGTTTTATTAAGATTTTATAGACATTACAATAACAAAAACATACATAAATACATTTATACATAACATACAGACTGTTTACATAAATGGTCTCATTATCTTTCCTTATCCCTTTAATCTTTGGTGGATATAGTGTGTCTAATACAGGACCCCTTTACTCATCAACTACCTGATTTTTTCTAATTTTTAATATTCCCCTATTTAACATTAGGGGCCTCAGAAAAAAGACCCCACAGGGCGGGGGGTGGGACAGAAAGGAGGGAAAAGAGGGCAGGGATGGAATAGAAACAAGAGGGGAGGGCGAGGAGGGGGGAAGGATAGATATGAATCTATAGTTATTATGGGATGCCCAAAGTTCCTCCATCTCCTCTATCCACTCCTCAACCGAAGGTGGTTCCCTTTTCTTCCAGTTCTTAGGTATAAGTGCCTTAGCT
Organism: Rana kukunoris; assembly: GCA_029574335.1. NCBI lineage: Eukaryota > Metazoa > Chordata > Amphibia > Anura > Ranidae > Rana > Rana kukunoris. The sequence goes on along the minus strand of CM056050.1, from coordinate 540,307,131 downwards.
CTGTTCAATAAATATGGGACCAAAGAGCTTCTATATTTTTTTCTTGTCATCCCGGTACTATAGAACAAACATTCCCAGGGGTCCTGTCTCACCTCCTGTCCACTGATTTTCTTTATCCGAGCCAGTACCTCTTTCCAATATACTTGTTTGTTTGTTTGTTTGTTTGTTTTTTATTTCTTAATTACTCGCTTTACAACAAATTTAATGGTTTCGTTGCGAGGCCATCAGAAACAAAATCAACATAGTTCAGACATATAGGTACACAAAAAACATAGAAAATGTAAAACATGATTGAAGGAGGAAAAAAATGTGTCACATTGAGTCCATTAATATACATTTAGGTTAATTAACTTTTCATTCATCTAGGGCATCCATATCTAAAATAGTTCATTTTTAGAGTTAGATTACAAAATTCACATACCAAATATCACTGACTACATTTTTCTATATACAGTACTCAATCAAACTACATAATCTAATCAGATCCAGGGTTGCGTAGGTGACCTTTCATCATTTTTTTGAATTGGTTAAAAGTTTTTGCCCTTCTAATATCAATCGGCAGAGCATTCCATTGCACCGCCGCTTGGTATGAGAATGAGCGACCACCAATTCGGATATTTTTTATTTTTGGGATGTTTACGCGATAATATCCATCTTCGCGTAACTGTCGCGTTGGAACATGTTTGACAACCTTATCCATTATATATTTTGGCGTCATAGCATTAAATGTTTTATACATTAAACATGATATTTTTAATTTAATGCGTTTATCGACAGTTAACCACCCCAGACTGTTTAATTGTTCTGATGTTGGATCTCTTTTTCTCAGTCCAGTTGCAATACGAACTGCAAAATTTTGTAATTTTTGTAGTTTTTGTATATATGTTCCCGGGATGCCCACTAGAAGTGCATTACCATAGTCTAAATGAGGAAAGACCAGGGCAGCAACAACTTTAGGGCGATCCATAGGAGCTAAATACACAAGGATCCTACGTAGTACTTTTAATTTGTACATAACAGTCTTGGTGACTTGATTAATGTGTGGCAAAAATAGCAGATCCTCATCTATATAAAATCCCAGATTTTTAACCACTTTACTGCAGCCTGGACCATTACCATCCATGTCTTGCCATGGCAGTGTCCAATTTTGAGGTATCTCGCTTACGGAACTCCTGACCACGAGTACCTCAGTTTTTAATTTGTTTAACGCCAGATAGTTTTCTCCCATCCAACGTTCCACTCCTTTTAGGCAATCAGTAAGTTTTTTTGTGGCTGTATCAAGTGATCCCGCTCCCACCCTCAAATAGAGCTGGGTGTCATCAGCGTAATTCTGACACTGCAGACCATGGGACCGAATAAGGGCCAAGAGGGGGCGCACGTAAATGTTAAATATCAACGGGGAAAGGGGGGACCCCTGGGGAACTCCACACTCAACAGGTCGACTTTCGGAGAAGTGGCTCCCCAGGCGTACCCTCTGACTTCTGCCCTCCAAAAAAGATGAAAACCATCTGAGGGCAGTTCCCTTTACATGCGCAACCTCCCGCAGCCGCTGTAAAACGATCCCATGGTCCACAGTGTCAAAAGCCGCCGAGAGGTCCAGCATTACTAGGATGGAATCTTGGTTGTTATCTTTAGCCATCAGCAAGGAATCCGTGACATCGATTAATGTAGTCTCGGTTCCGTGCCGTGGTCTAAAGCCAGATTGTTTCACATCCAGCAATGCCTGCTCCTCGACAAACTGTTGAAGCTGGGTGCGTGCATCACCTTCATAGAGTCTAGCCAGATAATGTAGGCCTGCTATAGGTCGATGGTTATTTTTATCGTTTATATCACCCTCTCTCTTCTTGACTACCGGAGTAATCAATGATGATTTAAACATAGTAGGATATGAGCCTTCTAGATATGAAGTATTGAATAGGTCAGCCAAGACCAATGCTATTTCTTCACTGCATGCTTTTATCAGTTTGCCTGGGCAGCAGTCAGTAACAGGAGAGTTAGTATTAGCTGTTCTCATTGCTTTAATGATTTCAGCTGCACTAATTAATTTAAAATCTTGAAACCAAACCTTAATCGGTGGTTCCAAGGATTTTTTATTTATATTGCATTTTTCTTTTGGGTATCTATCCCTCCCTTTCTTTAACTTTGTATGAATATCCGCAATTTTATTATGAAAGTGAGCGGCTAATTCATTTACAAAAATATGGGGGTTAGTAATTTGGAAGTTCAGTACATCAGGTTTAGCCAACTGCTTAACCACCCTAAATAATTCCTTGGATTGGTTTTATGCATCTAATAAGCTTTCAGAAATAAAGGATTTTTTAGCATTATAGATTGATTTTTTATAATTCCGATTATGGAACTTCCATTGATTTTTATCGTAATTGGAATTTGTCTTCCTCCATTGTCTTTCTAATGCTCGTCCACGTTTTTTCATTATGTTAAGTGCTTCATTAAACCATTTATTTTGTTTCTTGATTTCGTTTTTAATTTTTTTGTCCTTTAATGGAGCAACTTGCTCCAAATTGGTTTCAAGCCACTTATCAATAATTGTCATCTTTTGGTCAACATTCAATTTAGTTAGATTAGGTTGAGTAGTGTGTAGTAACTGCTTAAATTTTTCTATAGGAAAATTTACATATGATCTAACTTTAATGGTTTGATTGCTTTGTTTACTATCAGAAATACCATTATCATCTAGATGAATTTCAAACAAGACTGCCTTGTGGTCTGACCACAGTACTTCAAGTACATCACTAAATACAACAGTGATGTCTTTGAAGAACACCCCATCCAGGGTATGTCCCTTTATGTGGGTGTTTGGTGTAATCAGTCTTGTCATCTCTAGTGCTTCGCAGGTATCCAATAATAAACGTGAATTTGGTTTGGTAGGTTCCTCCAACCAAACATTGAAGTCACCCACCAAAATCAATGGCTGGGATCTAGTAGCTAATTCCATTATATTAGTAATCAAACTTTTAAGTCCAGTTTCAATTTTATTAGGTGGAATATAGACCGTAGCTATATTCATCACAGATTTTGTATTAATCATCATTTGTGTCAATAAGAACTCACAGCCTTGTTGATTAAATTCCAGTAATTTCTTTATTTTAAATTTAGAATTATATATAATGGCCGTGCCCCCCCCTTTTCCTCTCCCCCGCAATTGATAATGTATCTCATAATTATCGGGGATAGCATCAGATAAACAATTAAGATTATGTAACTGTAACCATGTTTCAGTTACCATAGTAATGTGAATATTATTTTGCTCAATAAACTCTCGTAATTCCCTAGCATGAGCAACTATAGAACGTACATTAATCAATACAGCTCTAATTTCTATTTCGTATATCTTATTTTTATTTTTGGGTAGTATTTTATTTTGATTTTGTATTTCATTAGTATTAATTTTAACGTCCCTATTGCTACCTTTATCATTTTTCTCAATTGTATTATTAATGATAGCTTCAATGGACCTTTGATCAAGTGATCCATTGCGGCCATCATTTAGTAACAGTAATTCCCTCCGTGTATAATAAAATTGTGTCATTTTAAAACAGTTTAAAAATCAAACACTTATTACAAATACTTAAAAAATAGCTAAAATACCCATATGTCCCTCTTTAACAAATATTAGTATTCTTTAAAACAGATTATATTTAAATTATTTCCGTATCTTACCTAACAATCGTTAGTGCCTCCCCGACCTCCTCAGCCTCCCGCGGACGCCCGCAGACGCCGCACCCTTATGTCGCGCCCTTCGGTCGCGCCAGAGGGCGCGCCCGCCCGCGAGCGCCCGCTGCCGCGAGCGCCGCTCACAGCTTTTATGTGGTCTCTCACCTGGCCCTAATTACGGTGGCCACGCCCCCAACGCTCTGCCCAGTGCTAAGGGTGCCGCCCACAACTCCTCCCCCAAGATGGCCGCCGGGGAGTGTGTGCCGCTCGCTCAGAAGATACAGCGAAACAGGGGCAAGCAGGGAGAAAGTCTCACATACAGCAGCAGTAGATGTCAGATACAGATGATGTCAAGTACAGATGATGGCAATGTCAAGTACAGATGATGGCAATGTCAAGTACAGATGATGGCAATGTCAAGTACAGATGATGGCAATGTCCAGGTGAGGCGCCGCTCACAGCTTTTATGTGGTCTCTCACCTGGCCCTAATTACGGTGGCCACGCCCCCAACGCTCTGCCCAGTGCTAAGGGTGCCGCCCACAACTCCTCCCCCAAGATGGCCGCCGGGGAGTGTGTGCCGCTCGCTCAGAAGATACAGCGAAACAGGGGCAAGCAGGGAGAAAGTCTCACATACAGCAGCAGTAGATGTCAGATACAGATGATGGCAAGTACAGATGATGACAATGTCCAGGTGAGGCGCCGCTCACAGCTTTTATGTGGTCTCTCACCTGGCCCTAATTACGGTGGCCACGCCCCCAACGCTCTGCCCAGTGCTAAGGGTGCCGCCCACAACTCCTCCCCCAAGATGGCCGCCGGGGAGTGTGTGCCGCTCGCTCAGAAGATACAGCGAAACAGGGGCAAGCAGGGAGAAAGTCTCACATACAGCAGCAGTAGATGTCAGATACAGATGATGGCAAGTACAGATGATGGCAATGTCAGGTACAGATGATGGCAATGTCAAGTACAGATGATGGCAATGTCAAGTACAGATGATGGCAATGTCAAGTACAGATGATGGCAATGTCCAGGTGAGGCGCCGCTCACAGCTTTTATGTGGTCTCTCACCTGGCCCTAATTACGGTGGCCACGCCCCCAACGCTCTGCCCAGTGCTAAGGGTGCCGCCCACAACTCCTCCCCCAAGATGGCCGCCGGGGAGTGTGTGCCGCTCGCTCAGAAGATACAGCGAAACAGGGGCAAGCAGGGAGAAAGTCTCACATACAGCAGCAGTAGATGTCAGATACAGATGATGGCAAGTACAGATGATGGCAATGTCCAGGTGAGGCGCCGCTCACAGCTTTTATGTGGTCTCTCACCTGGCCCTAATTACGGTGGCCACGCCCCCAACGCTCTGCCCAGTGCTAAGGGTGCCGCCCACAACTCCTCCCCCAAGATGGCCGCCGGGGAGTGTGTGCCGCTCGCTCAGAAGATACAGCGAAACAGGGGCAAGCAGGGAGAAAGTCTCACATACAGCAGCAGTAGATGTCAGATACAGATGATGGCAAGTACAGATGATGGCAATGTCAAGTACAGATGATGGCAATGTCAAGTACAGATGATGGCAATGTCAAGTACAGATGATGGCAATGTCCAGGTGAGGCGCCGCTCACAGCTTTTATGTGGTCTCTCACCTGGCCCTAATTACGGTGGCCACGCCCCCAACGCTCTGCCCAGTGCTAAGGGTGCCGCCCACAACTCCTCCCCCAAGATGGCCGCCGGGGAGTGTGTGCCGCTCGCTCAGAAGATACAGCGAAACAGGGGCAAGCAGGGAGAAAGTCTCACATACAGCAGCAGTAGATGTCAGATACAGATGATGGCAAGTACAGATGATGGCAATGTCAGGTACAGATGATGGCAATGTCAGGTACAGATGATGGCAATGTCAAGTACAGATGATGGCAATGTCAAGTACAGATGATGGCAATGTCCAGGTGAGGCGCCGCTCACAGCTTTTATGTGGTCTCTCACCTGGCCCTAATTACGGTGGCCACGCCCCCAACGCTCTGCCCAGTGCTAAGGGTGCCGCCCACAACTCCTCCCCCAAGATGGCCGCCGGGGAGTGTGTGCCGCTCGCTCAGAAGATACAGCGAAACAGGGGCAAGCAGGGAGAAAGTCTCACATACAGCAGCAGTAGATGTCAGATACAGATGATGGCAAGTACAGATGATGGCAATGTCAAGTACAGATGATGGCAATGTCAAGTACAGATGATGGCAATGTCAAGTACAGATGATGGCAATGTCCAGGTGAGGCGCCGCTCACAGCTTTTATGTGGTCTCTCACCTGGCCCTAATTACGGTGGCCACGCCCCCAACGCTCTGCCCAGTGCTAAGGGTGCCGCCCACAACTCCTCCCCCAAGATGGCCGCCGGGGAGTGTGTGCCGCTCGCTCAGAAGATACAGCGAAACAGGGGCAAGCAGGGAGAAAGTCTCACATACAGCAGCAGTAGATGTCAGATACAGATGATGGCAAGTACAGATGATGGCAATGTCAGGTACAGATGATGGCAATGTCAGGTACAGATGATGGCAATGTCAAGTACAGATGATGGCAATGTCAAGTACAGATGATGGCAATGTCCAGGTGAGGCGCCGCTCACAGCTTTTATGTGGTCTCTCACCTGGCCCTAATTACGGTGGCCACGCCCCCAACGCTCTGCCCAGTGCTAAGGGTGCCGCCCACAACTCCTCCCCCAAGATGGCCGCCGGGGAGTGTGTGCCGCTCGCTCAGAAGATACAGCGAAACAGGGGCAAGCAGGGAGAAAGTCTCACATACAGCAGCAGTAGATGTCAGATACAGATGATGGCAAGTACAGATGATGGCAATGTCAGGTACAGATGATGGCAATGTCAAGTACAGATGATGGCAATGTCAAGTACAGATGATGGCAATGTCAAGTACAGATGATGGCAATGTCCAGGTGAGGCGCCGCTCACAGCTTTTATGTGGTCTCTCACCTGGCCCTAATTACGGTGGCCACGCCCCCAACGCTCTGCCCAGTGCTAAGGGTGCCGCCCACAACTCCTCCCCCAAGATGGCCGCCGGGGAGTGTGTGCCGCTCGCTCAGAAGATACAGCGAAACAGGGGCAAGCAGGGAGAAAGTCTCACATACAGCAGCAGTAGATGTCAGATACAGATGATGGCAAGTACAGATGATGGCAATGTCAGGTACAGATGATGGCAATGTCAGGTACAGATGATGGCAATGTCAAGTACAGATGATGGCAATGTCCAGGTGAGGCGCCGCTCACAGCTTTTATGTGGTCTCTCACCTGGCCCTAATTACGGTGGCCACGCCCCCAACGCTCTGCCCAGTGCTAAGGGTGCCGCCCACAACTCCTCCCCCAAGATGGCCGCCGGGGAGTGTGTGCCGCTCGCTCAGAAGATACAGCGAATAGCTAAAGAATGATGCCTATCTTCAATCCAGTTTGGGTGAAAAAATAACTTACAGGTTTATCTATCAGAGAATCCTCCTACTGGGCTGCGGGAAAGAAGCCGTGCAAGTTCAGCTGAACTCGCAGGATTTCACTCCCGCTTGTCAGCCCCGATTTCGGCCGCGATTACAGAGACATCAGTGAAGTTTTCTGCACAGATGTCAATGTAAATCGTGGGCCGAAATCGCAAAAAGTAGTACAGAAACTACTTTTTAAAATCGTTAGGATGGTGCCATTGCCGGCAATTGCAACCCATTTGACATGTCAAAATGCTCCAATGTGAACCAGGGCGTAAAGGTGTTGTAAAGGTTCGTTTTTTATTTTCTAAATAGGTCCTTTTAAGCTAGTGCATTGTTGGTTCACTTACCTTTTCCTTTGATTTCCCTTCTTTTTTTTTTTTCCAAAATAGTTTTATTAAGATTTTATAGACATTACAATAACAAAAACATACATAAATACATTTATACATAACATACAGACTGTTTACATAAATGGTCTCATTATCTTTCCTTATCCCTTTAATCTTTGGTGGATATAGTGTGTCTAATACAGGACCCCTTTACTCATCAACTACCTGATTTTTTCTAATTTTTAATATTCCCCTATTTAACATTAGGGGCCTCAGAAAAAAGACCCCACAGGGCAGGGGGTGGGACAGAAAGGAGGGAAAAGAGGGCAGGGATGGAATAGAAACAAGAGGGGAGGGCGAGGAGGGGGGAGGGATAGATATGAATCTATAGTTATTATGGGATGCCCAAAGTTCCTCCATCTCCTCTATCCACTCCTCAACCGAAGGTGGTTCCCTTTTCTTCCAGTTCTTAGGTATAAGTGCCTTAGCTCTGTTCAATAAATATGGGACCAAAGAGCTTCTATATTTTTTTCTTGTCATCCCGGTACTATAGAACAAACATTCCCAGGGGTCCTGTCTCACCTCCTGTCCACTGATTTTCTTTATCCGAGCCAGTACCTCTTTCCAATATACTTGTTTGTTTGTTTGTTTGTTTGTTTTTTATTTCTTAATTACTCGCTTTACAACAAATTTAATGGTTTCGTTGCGAGGCCATCAGAAACAAAATCAACATAGTTCAGACATATAGGTACACAAAAAACATAGAAAATGTAAAACATGATTGAAGGAGGAAAAAAATTTGTCACATTGAGTCCATTAATATACATTTAGGTTAATTAACTTTTCATTCATCTAGGGCATCCATATCTAAAATAGTTCATTTTTAGAGTTAGATTACAAAATTCACATACCAAATATCACTGACTACATTTTTCTATATACAGTACTCAATCAAACTACATAATCTAATCAGATCCAGGGTTGCGTAGGTGACCTTTCATCATTTTTTTGAATTGGTTAAAAGTTTTTGCCCTTCTAATATCAATCGGCAGAGCATTCCATTGCACCGCCGCTTGGTATGAGAATGAGCGACCACCAATTCGGATATTTTTTATTTTTGGGATGTTTACGCGATAATATCCATCTTCGCGTAACTGTCGCGTTGGAACATGTTTGACAACCTTATCCATTATATATTTTGGCGTCATAGCATTAAATGTTTTATACATTAAACATGATATTTTTAATTTAATGCGTTTATCGACAGTTAACCACCCCAGACTGTTTAATTGTTCTGATGTTGGATCTCTTTTTCTCAGTCCAGTTGCAATACGAACTGCAAAATTTTGTAATTTTTGTAGTTTTTGTATATATGTTCCCGGGATGCCCACTAGAAGTGCATTACCATAGTCTAAATGAGGAAAGACCAGGGCAGCAACAACTTTAGGGCGATCCATAGGAGCTAAATACACAAGGATCCTACGTAGTACTTTTAATTTGTACATAACAGTCTTGGTGACTTGATTAATGTGTGGCAAAAATAGCAGATCCTCATCTATATAAAATCCCAGATTTTTAACCACTTTACTGCAGCCTGGACCATTACCATCCATGTCTTGCCATGGCAGTGTCCAATTTTGAGGTATCTCGCTTACGGAACTCCTGACCACGAGTACCTCAGTTTTTAATTTGTTTAACGCCAGATAGTTTTCTCCCATCCAACGTTCCACTCCTTTTAGGCAATCAGTAAGTTTTTTTGTGGCTGTATCAAGTGATCCCGCTCCCACCCTCAAATAGAGCTGGGTGTCATCAGCGTAATTCTGACACTGCAGACCATGGGACCGAATAAGGGCCAAGAGGGGGCGCACGTAAATGTTAAATATCAACGAGGAAAGGGGGGACCCCTGGGGAACTCCACACTCAACAGGTCGACTTTCGGAGAAGTGGCTCCCCAGGCGTACCCTCTGACTTCTGCCCTCCAAAAAAGATGAAAACCATCTGAGGGCAGTTCCCTTTACATGCGCAACCTCCCGCAGCCGCTGTAAAACGATCCCATGGTCCACAGTGTCAAAAGCCGCCGAGAGGTCCAGCATTACTAGGATGGAATCTTGGTTGTTATCTTTAGCCATCAGCAAGGAATCCGTGACATCGATTAATGTAGTCTCGGTTCCGTGCCGTGGTCTAAAGCCAGATTGTTTCACATCCAGCAATGCCTGCTCCTCGACAAACTGTTGAAGCTGGGTGCGTGCATCACCTTCATAGAGTCTAGCCAGATAATGTAGGCCTGCTATAGGTCGATGGTTATTTTTATCGTTTATATCACCCTCTCTCTTCTTGACTACCGGAGTAATCAATGATGATTTAAACATAGTAGGATATGAGCCTTCTAGATATGAAGTATTGAATAGGTCAGCCAAGACCAATGCTATTTCTTCACTGCATGCTTTTATCAGTTTGCCTGGGCAGCAGTCAGTAACAGGAGAGATAGTATTAGCTGTTCTCATTGCTTTAATGATTTCAGCTGCACTAATTAATTTAAAATCTTGAAACCAAACCTTAATCGGTGGTTCCAAGGATTTTTTATTTATATTGCATTTTTCTTTTGGGTATCTATCCCTCCCTTTCTTTAACTTTGTATGAATATCCGCAATTTTATTATGAAAGTGAGCGGCTAATTCATTTACAAAAATATGGGGGTTAGTAATTTGGAAGTTCAGTACATCAGGTTTAGCCAACTGCTTAACCACCCTAAATAATTCCTTGGATTGGTTTTATGCATCTAATAAGCTTTCAGAAATAAAGGATTTTTTAGCATTATAGATTGATTTTTTATAATTCCGATTATGGAACTTCCATTGATTTTTATCGTAATTGGAATTTGTCTTCCTCCATTGTCTTTCTAATGCTCGTCCACGTTTTTTCATTATGTTAAGTGCTTCATTAAACCATTTATTTTGTTTCTTGATTTCGTTTTTAATTTTTTTGTCCTTTAATGGAGCAACTTGCTCCAAATTGGTTTCAAGCCACTTATCAATAATTGTCATCTTTTGGTCAACATTCAATTTAGTTAGATTAGGTTGAGTAGTGTGTAGTAACTGCTTAAATTTTTCTATAGGAAAATTTACATATGATCTAACTTTAATGGTTTGATTGCTTTGTTTACTATCAGAAATACCATTATCATCTAGATGAATTTCAAACAAGACTGCCTTGTGGTCTGACCACAGTACTTCAAGTACATCACTAAATACAACAGTGATGTCTTTGAAGAACACCCCATCCAGGGTATGTCCCTTTATGTGGGTGTTTGGTGTAATCAGTCTTGTCATCTCTAGTGCTTCGCAGGTATCCAATAATAAACGTGAATTTGGTTTGGTAGGTTCCTCCAACCAAACATTGAAGTCACCCACCAAAATCAATGGCTGGGATCTAGTAGCTAATTCCATTATATTAGTAATCAAACTTTTAAGTCCAGTTTCAATTTTATTAGGTGGAATATAGACCGTAGCTATATTCATCACAGATTTTGTATTAATCATCATTTGTGTCAATAAGAACTCACAGCCTTGTTGATTAAATTCCAGTAATTTCTTTATTTTAAATTTAGAATTATATATAATGGCCGTGCCCCCCCCTTTTCCTCTCCCCCGCAATTGATAATGTATCTCATAATTATCGGGGATAGCATCAGATAAACAATTAAGATTATGTAACTGTAACCATGTTTCAGTTACCATAGTAATGTGAATATTATTTTGCTCAATAAACTCTCGTAATTCCCTAGCATGAGCAACTATAGAACGTACATTAATCAATACAGCTCTAATTTCTATTTCGTATATCTTATTTTTATTTTTGGGTAGTATTTTATTTTGATTTTGTATTTCATTAGTATTAATTTTAACGTCCCTATTGCTACCTTTATCATTTTTCTCAATTGTATTATTAATGATAGCTTCAATGGACCTTTGATCAAGTGATCCATTGCGGCCATCATTTAGTAACAGTAATTCCCTCCGTGTATAATAAAATTGTGTCATTTTAAAACAGTTTAAAAATCAAACACTTATTACAAATACTTAAAAAATAGCTAAAATACCCATATGTCCCTCTTTAACAAATATTAGTATTCTTTAAAACAGATTATATTTAAATTATTTCCGTATCTTACCTTACAATCGTTAGTGCCTCCCCGACCTCCTCAGCCTCCCGCGGACGCCCGCAGACGCCGCACCCTTATGTCGCGCCCTTCGGTCGCGCCAGAGGGCGCGCCCGCCCGCGAGCGCCGCTCACAGCTTTTATGTGGTCTCTCACCTGGCCCTAATTACGGTGGCCACGCCCCCAACGCTCTGCCCAGTGCTAAGGGTGCCGCCCACAACTCCTCCCCCAAGATGGCCGCCGGGGAGTGTGTGCCGCTCGCTCAGAAGATACAGCGAAACAGGGGCAAGCAGGGAGAAAGTCTCACATACAGCAGCAGTAGATGTCAGATACAGATGATGTCAAGTACAGATGATGGCAATGTCAAGTACAGATGATGGCAATGTCAAGTACAGATGATGGCAATGTCAAGTACAGATGATGGCAATGTCCAGGTGAGGCGCCGCTCACAGCTTTTATGTGGTCTCTCACCTGGCCCTAATTACGGTGGCCACGCCCCCAACGCTCTGCCCAGTGCTAAGGGTGCCGCCCACAACTCCTCCCCCAAGATGGCCGCCGGGGAGTGTGTGCCGCTCGCTCAGAAGATACAGCGAAACAGGGGCAAGCAGGGAGAAAGTCTCACATACAGCAGCAGTAGATGTCAGATACAGATGATGGCAAGTACAGATGATGGCAATGTCAAGTACAGATGATGGCAATGTCAAGTACAGATGATGGCAATGTCAAGTACAGATGATGGCAATGTCCAGGTGAGGCGCCGCTCACAGCTTTTATGTGGTCTCTCACCTGGCCCTAATTACGGTGGCCACGCCCCCAACGCTCTGCCCAGTGCTAAGGGTGCCGCCCACAACTCCTCCCCCAAGATGGCCGCCGGGGAGTGTGTGCCGCTCGCTCAGAAGATACAGCGAAACAGGGGCAAGCAGGGAGAAAGTCTCACATACAGCAGCAGTAGATGTCAGATACAGATGATGGCAAGTACAGATGATGGCAATGTCAAGTACAGATGATGGCAATGTCAAGTACAGATGATGGCAATGTCAAGTACAGATGATGGCAATGTCCAGGTGAGGCGCCGCTCACAGCTTTTATGTGGTCTCTCACCTGGCCCTAATTACGGTGGCCACGCCCCCAACGCTCTGCCCAGTGCTAAGGGTGCCGCCCACAACTCCTCCCCCAAGATGGCCGCCGGGGAGTGTGTGCCGCTCGCTCAGAAGATACAGCGAAACAGGGGCAAGCAGGGAGAAAGTCTCACATACAGCAGCAGTAGATGTCAGATACAGATGATGGCAAGTACAGATGATGGCAATGTCAAGTACAGATGATGGCAATGTCAAGTACAGATGATGGCAATGTCAAGTACAGATGATGGCAATGTCCAGGTGAGGCGCCGCTCACAGCTTTTATGTGGTCTCTCACCTGGCCCTAATTACGGTGGCCACGCCCCCAACGCTCTGCCCAGTGCTAAGGGTGCCGCCCACAACTCCTCCCCCAAGATGGCCGCCGGGGAGTGTGTGCCGCTCGCTCAGAAGATACAGCGAAACAGGGGCAAGCAGGGAGAAAGTCTCACATACAGCAGCAGTAGATGTCAGATACAGATGATGGCAAGTACAGATGATGACAATGTCCAGGTGAGGCGCCGCTCACAGCTTTTATGTGGTCTCTCACCTGGCCCTAATTACGGTGGCCACGCCCCCAACGCTCTGCCCAGTGCTAAGGGTGCCGCCCACAACTCCTCCCCCAAGATGGCCGCCGGGGAGTGTGTGCCGCTCGCTCAGAAGATACAGCGAAACAGGGGCAAGCAGGGAGAAAGTCTCACATACAGCAGCAGTAGATGTCAGATACAGATGATGGCAAGTACAGATGATGGCAATGTCAGGTACAGATGATGGCAATGTCAAGTACAGATGATGGCAATGTCAAGTACAGATGATGGCAATGTCAAGTACAGATGATGGCAATGTCCAGGTGAGGCGCCGCTCACAGCTTTTATGTGGTCTCTCACCTGGCCCTAATTACGGTGGCCACGCCCCCAACGCTCTGCCCAGTGCTAAGGGTGCCGCCCACAACTCCTCCCCCAAGATGGCCGCCGGGGAGTGTGTGCCGCTCGCTCAGAAGATACAGCGAAACAGGGGCAAGCAGGGAGAAAGTCTCACATACAGCAGCAGTAGATGTCAGATACAGATGATGGCAAGTACAGATGATGACAATGTCCAGGTGAGGCGCCGCTCACAGCTTTTATGTGGTCTCTCACCTGGCCCTAATTACGGTGGCCACGCCCCCAACGCTCTGCCCAGTGCTAAGGGTGCCGCCCACAACTCCTCCCCCAAGATGGCCGCCGGGGAGTGTGTGCCGCTCGCTCAGAAGATACAGCGAAACAGGGGCAAGCAGGGAGAAAGTCTCACATACAGCAGCAGTAGATGTCAGATACAGATGATGGCAAGTACAGATGATGGCAATGTCCAGGTGAGGCGCCGCTCACAGCTTTTATGTGGTCTCTCACCTGGCCCTAATTACGGTGGCCACGCCCCCAACGCTCTGCCCAGTGCTAAGGGTGCCGCCCACAACTCCTCCCCCAAGATGGCCGCCGGGGAGTGTGTGCCGCTCGCTCAGAAGATACAGCGAAACAGGGGCAAGCAGGGAGAAAGTCTCACATACAGCAGCAGTAGATGTCAGATACAGATGATGGCAAGTACAGATGATGGCAATGTCAAGTACAGATGATGGCAATGTCAAGTACAGATGATGGCAATGTCCAGGTGAGGCGCCGCTCACAGCTTTTATGTGGTCTCTCACCTGGCCCTAATTACGGTGGCCACGCCCCCAACGCTCTGCCCAGTGCTAAGGGTGCCGCCCACAACTCCTCCCCCAAGATGGCCGCCGGGGAGTGTGTGCCGCTCGCTCAGAAGATACAGCGAAACAGGGGCAAGCAGGGAGAAAGTCTCACATACAGCAGCAGTAGATGTCAGATACAGATGATGGCAAGTACAGATGATGGCAATGTCAGGTACAGATGATGGCAATGTCAGGTACAGATGATGGCAATGTCAAGTACAGATGATGGCAATGTCAAGTACAGATGATGGCAATGTCCAGGTGAGGCGCCGCTCACAGCTTTTATGTGGTCTCTCACCTGGCCCTAATTACGGTGGCCACGCCCCCAACGCTCTGCCCAGTGCTAAGGGTGCCGCCCACAACTCCTCCCCCAAGATGGCCGCCGGGGAGTGTGTGCCGCTCGCTCAGAAGATACAGCGAAACAGGGGCAAGCAGGGAGAAAGTCTCACATACAGCAGCAGTAGATGTCAGATACAGATGATGGCAAGTACAGATGATGGCAATGTCAGGTACAGATGATGGCAATGTCAAGTACAGATGATGGCAATGTCAAGTACAGATGATGGCAATGTCAAGTACAGATGATGGCAATGTCCAGGTGAGGCGCCGCTCACAGCTTTTATGTGGTCTCTCACCTGGCCCTAATTACGGTGGCCACGCCCCCAACGCTCTGCCCAGTGCTAAGGGTGCCGCCCACAACTCCTCCCCCAAGATGGCCGCCGGGGAGTGTGTGCCGCTCGCTCAGAAGATACAGCGAAACAGGGGCAAGCAGGGAGAAAGTCTCACATACAGCAGCAGTAGATGTCAGATACAGATGATGGCAAGTACAGATGATGGCAATGTCAGGTACAGATGATGGCAATGTCAGGTACAGATGATGGCAATGTCAAGTACAGATGATGGCAATGTCCAGGTGAGGCGCCGCTCACAGCTTTTATGTGGTCTCTCACCTGGCCCTAATTACGGTGGCCACGCCCCCAACGCTCTGCCCAGTGCTAAGGGTGCCGCCCACAACTCCTCCCCCAAGATGGCCGCCGGGGAGTGTGTGCCGCTCGCTCAGAAGATACAGCGAAACAGGGGCAAGCAGGGAGAAAGTCTCACATACAGCAGCAGTAGATGTCAGATACAGATGATGGCAAGTACAGATGATGGCAATGTCAGGTACAGATGATGGCAATGTCAAGTACAGATGATGGCAATGTCAAGTACAGATGATGGCAATGTCAAGTACAGATGATGGCAATGTCCAGGTGAGGCGCCGCTCACAGCTTTTATGTGGTCTCTCACCTGGCCCTAATTACGGTGGCCACGCCCCCAACGCTCTGCCCAGTGCTAAGGGTGCCGCCCACAACTCCTCCCCCAAGATGGCCGCCGGGGAGTGTGTGCCGCTCGCTCAGAAGATACAGCGAAACAGGGGCAAGCAGGGAGAAAGTCTCACATACAGCAGCAGTAGATGTCAGATACAGATGATGGCAAGTACAGATGATGGCAATGTCAGGTACAGATGATGGCAATGTCAAGTACAGATGATGGCAATGTCAAGTACAGATGATGGCAATGTCAAGTACAGATGATGGCAATGTCCAGGTGAGGCGCCGCTCACAGCTTTTATGTGGTCTCTCACCTGGCCCTAATTACGGTGGCCACGCCCCCAACGCTCTGCCCAGTGCTAAGGGTGCCGCCCACAACTCCTCCCCCAAGATGGCCGCCGGGGAGTGTGTGCCGCTCGCTCAGAAGATACAGCGAAACAGGGGCAAGCAGGGAGAAAGTCTCACATACAGCAGCAGTAGATGTCAGATACAGATGATGGCAAGTACAGATGATGGCAATGTCAAGTACAGATGATGGCAATGTCAAGTACAGATGATGGCAATGTCAAGTACAGATGATGGCAATGTCCAGGTGAGGCGCCGCTCACAGCTTTTATGTGGTCTCTCACCTGGCCCTAATTACGGTGGCCACGCCCCCAACGCTCTGCCCAGTGCTAAGGGTGCCGCCCACAACTCCTCCTGGGGCAGTGCCACCATAAATGGGCATGATTTCCCTCCATCCCGCATTCTCTCCAGCATAGGGGTGATGCCTCATTGTCTATTTTATGCATTTTCGTTGGGACATAGTACCATTTAGTGAGGAGCTTATAGTTCGTCTCTTTTACCCTTGCTTCCATTGACGTTGATTGGGCATAATCTAGAACCTGCCTCTTCCTGTCTATAGCTATAGCTTGGTTCAGTTCTAATTCCCAGCTCCCCACTATTTTTAATGCCTCTAGCTCTCGTTTAGGTGTCAATATCTTATGTATAGTAGATAATCCTTGTTTTCCTGCTCCACCCTGGGTTATATATTTTTCCCACTGGTTTAAATCATTAGGGTCTCGCAGGGGCTTCGGTAAAGTATTTACAAAATGTTAGATTTGTCTATATCTCCATATGTCTCCTGGGAGAGCCCCATATCTTTCTCGTATATCTAAGATAGAACACAAGGAATCCACTATCATTAGGTCCTTCAGTTTTAATGTTTCTGTGGTTGCCCACCTCAAGTATATACCTCCCCCTTTCCTGGCGGGAAGTAGTCTGTACCCGTAAGGGGCAATAACGGACTATTATAGGGCCATCTTTTTATTTTACACACTCTGTCCCATATTCTATAGGTTTCTTTTGTTATTCCAAGAATATTTTGGGGGAGACCTCTATATTGCTTTGGGACCCAGATTTTCTTTCCCAGGTCATTACCACTGAGGCTTTCTTCAGCTTCTACCCATTTTTTCCCCCCTCCCTCCTTCTGAAACCAATCTGTTATTCTCCTTAGTACTGCTGCCTCATAGTACCTTTTAAAATTCGGTAAATATAGTCCTCCATCCTGTCTAGACCTAGTCAGAGTTTCTATTGCTATGCGTGATTTTTCCTTCCATATAAACCTCCTTATAATCTTCCCCAGACCCCAAGATCCCAAAGAAGGCTTCTGGTATTTTTATCGGTAGTGTTTGAAAGATGTACAAAAGCTTTGAGTAGAATCATCATCTTAATGGTCTTTATCCCTCCCCACCAAGACACTCTATCGACCCTATATCCCTTTAGTTCTGTTTTTAATTTATTCAGGAGAAGTATATAGTTATCTTCATATATGTACCTTTCTGTAACTGATAGAAAGATCCCTAGATATTTCATCCCTCTCTGCTTCCATACAAATGGATAGAGAGCCTCAAGATCCCTGCGTTCTTTATGACTTACTGAGATGCTCAGAATCTTCATTTTCCCTTTATTAATTTTTAAGTTTGAGATCTCACCATATTTCTCATATTCTGACACTATTTTTGGCAATGTCTGCCTAGGATTCGATACATATAACATCATATCATCTGCAAACGCAGAGATCTTGTGCTCTCTCTCCCCCACCTTAATCCCCTCTATTTCCTGGTTCATCCGAATAGTTTCCATTAACGGCTCTAGTGAGAGGACAAATAAGAGGGGGGAAAGCGGGCATCCCTGACGGGTCCCATTATAGTGTAGGAATCTTTCTGACAGTGTACCATTAACCCTTACCTGGGCAGATGGATTAGAGTACAATGCCCCTATCCACCTCATCATATTAGGGCCTAGTCCAGGGATGGGCAAACTACGGCCCGCGGGCCGTATAAGGCCCGGCGGACCTTTTAATCTGGCCCGCGGAGCAGTGTTGCCTGATCCTATACCTGGGAGAGAGTGGCAGCATGTAATGCCTGTGTCCCTGTATAATGCTCAGACGGCAGCCATCCAGTGTATAAAAGCCGCACCTCCACCTCCTCGTCTGTGATAGGGGAAGTGAGTCAGTGTTCTGCTTATCACGGACACCCTCTCATCCTCCTCCCATGGACGAGGATGAGAGGATGTCCGTGATAGGCGGAACACTAACTCACTGCTGGGAAACTGAGTTCCCCTATCACGGACAAGGAGGAGGAGGAGGAGGCGCGGCTTTTGTACACTGGATGGCTGCCGTCTAAGCATTATACAGGGACACAGGCATTACATGCTGCCACTCTCTCCCAGGTATAGGATCAGGCAATGCTGTTCATTCACTTGTTTTTTTTGGGTGGTTTTTTTATTATTGTTTTATTTACAAGCAGCAGCTATTAGGTATTCATGTATTAGAACTGAATTAATTTTCCGTTTTTTAGTGCAACAGTGAACAGGTGATTTTTTTCAGTCCTTTTGTTAGATTTTTTAGCATTGATTATATTCCAACCAGTGTGCTGCCATGGAAACTATAAACTTTTTAAACAATCAAGGTATCACCACAGGATGTTCTTATGGACAAAGTGTTTATGGACGAATGATTAGATTTTTTTAATCGGGCTGGTAGAGAATTACAGGTGTTAGTTTTAAAAAGAAAAAAAGTTAAATTGGACTGTGGATTATCAGTGATTTTAGGTATAATGGTGCTGTTAACCATTACAGGGTTTCTGCTGTCAGACAGGCACAGGCAGCAGTTTCCAGACAAAAATGGCAGTGGTGAGATTGTACAAAATCATTGTACGCAATCTCTGTCTGCTGTCTCTGATATCTCCTGTATCCTGTCTGTGTGAGGGTTTTGTAAAATAACTATTTTTATGCTTTTAAATTTAAATACTATTTAATGTTACAAATTTAAATTTAATTTATATTAATTCACACATACACACCGTCCATCTACTCTTGGTCCAGCCCCCGGGTCCAATATGTGAACCCATTGCGGCCCTCAAGTCAAAAAGTTTGCCCACCCCTGGCCTAGTCCCACATGTGATAGAGTTGCTAACATAAATTCCCAGTCCAACCTATCGAATGCCTTTTCGGCATCCAATGATAGGAACAATATAGACTCTTTACATTTTTTGGGCCTTTTGAATCAAAAGTATGGCTCTTAACACATTATCTCTCGTTTCCCCGCCTGATCATTTCCTATCAACCCTGATATGAGAGGTCTTATTCTCTCCGCCATAATTTTAGAGTATATTTTTATGTCTACATTAATCAGAGAAATATGCCTGTAGCTAGCACACAATGAGGGATCCTTATCCTTATTCCCTATCAAAGTTATGTGAGCTCCTAGGGCCTCCTCTCGCATTCTCATACCTCCCCCAGTAGAGTTCATATATTTCTGGAAAAATGGGGACAGAATCTCTCTAAATCTTTTGTAAAATGCTGAGGTGTACCCATCTGGACCAGGGCTCTTTCCCATCTTAATATTTTTATAGTTTGGTTTATTTCATCTTTTGTTATTTCCCTCTCCAGATTGCTAATCACTTCCTCTGATAGACCCGGGATCTTTACTTTTTCCATTTTCTGACTCCTATTCTGTGCTTCTATTATATCTTGCTCTTAATTAACCTTATATAGTTGTTGATAGTATTCCTGGAATATATTGGTTATTACTTTAGTAGAGTGTCTCAAGTCTCCTTTTCTATCTTTTATTTTCAGGATAAAATTCTGTGAGTTTCTTGGCTTTATGGATCTTGCTAGAAATCTCCCGGGTTTATTCCCCATAGCATAGAATTTATTATTCATTTTATTAAATACCCATTTAGTTTCTTGTTCTAATAATATACGGAGGTCATCTCTCTTCCTGGTTAGCAGTTTTAGTACCTGTTCATCCTGTATTTTTTTATGTGACTGTTCTAGACTCCATATTTCTTCTAATAAAGTTTGCTTCTGGACCTGCCATATTTTTTTCCTCTTAGCTTTTTCCTCTATCAGCCTTCCTCTCATGTATACCTTATGTGTCTCCCAGAGCGTCGAAGGGGCCACATTTTGTATATCGTTCTACTGAAAAAATAAACACATATCCTTTTCCAGGTCATCGGCTATCTTAGAGTTATTCAGAAGGGATTCGTCTATTCTCCAAATTCTCTGTCCCGCCGGGGCCTCCCCTATCCCCAGGATCATCTCCACCGAGGCGTGATCAGAGATCGTTATCGATTTTATTTTTTCACTTCTCAGTCCCTCTTGTAGCCGATGGTTCAGAAGGACATGGTCAATTCGTGAATATGACCTGTGGACCGATGAAAAATATGTAAAGTCCCTGGGCCAGATCCACAAAGCACTTAAGCCGGCGTTTCACGAGATGCACGGCTTAAGTCTAAATATGCGCCTGCGTATCCCCAAAACGATATACGCCTGAAAATCTAGAATTTTTCGACCGACGTAATTTCGATAGACCGGCGCATCGTGCACACAAAAATGCGCTTGACACATCATTGATTTGCTATGCAAATATGCAAATGAGGGAGATACGGCGATCCACAAAAGTAAGTTTGTGCGGTGCAGGCTATGCGCTGTGAGCATCAGCTGCATGTCCGGTCTAAAGTTAGTCCTTATAAAAGCAGGTTTAAAATTGGAAAATCTGTCTACATGTCAGCTAAAGCAACACCGTTAGGGACGAGCTGAGCAGCCACACTTGCAGGACAACAATCTGTATGCCAACATGCCAGGGGCATCCTTGCACATAGCTATACTACTGACTTTAGATGAGTGCAGAAGGAGAAGGGCACGGAGGAGGGCACGGGAGAGGATATACCGCACACGCATAGACATCTTTGGCATGAGTGATTCTGAGGTGTATCGCATCTTCAGATTCACCCCTCATGCCATTATGGAATTAACCACAACCCTGCAGGAGGATATCACCAGCCCAACACAACGCTCGCATGCAGTGCAGCCACTGGTCAAGGTCCTGGCAACACTCCATTTCCTTGCCAGTGACTCTTTTCACCCTAATGGGTAAATATATATTTTAGATACATTTTTTCTGTTTAGTATATATTTTATATTAGTTAATATAATAAATATATAATTTTATTTTTTATATCTAATATATATTTAATATTTTAAATATTATAATTATATTATTTATATATATATATATATATATATATATATATATATATATATATATATATATATATAGTAGTTTAACTTCCAGTTCCTCTCTGACGTCTCTCAAAAACACACAATCCAAAAAACACAACACAAACCTACAAACAGCAACAGACAACGGAACAAAAGCACCTTTCTTCAGGGAGGGAAACTAATGGTTGTACTTTTGCAATGGAAGGGCTTATGTCTGGGCCTATTTATGCCCTGGGCGTAGCTCACTAAGTATGCCGGGCCTAGTTCTTATCTCACTGATTACACCAGGCCAAGTTGTGAGCATGCGCAGAGAGGTGCTGACCATAGTCTGCGTCATGCGCGCATGCGCAATCCGGCAGGCCCTTCATTTGCATAGGGTCACGGCTCATTTCAATGGAACACGCCCACGTCCTTCCCAATTTGAATTACACCGCCTTACGCCTCAGAATTTATGTTACACCGGCGCAAATTTTTGCGCAAATACTACGAGTATACGGGACTTGCGCCTCTACATTGTGCCGGTCTAACGTAAAGGAGGTGCGCTACGCCGGTCAATATATGCGCCAACCTACTTGAATCTGGCCCCTTCTCTTTAGGATGTTACACCCTCCAGGCTCCTACTAATTGCACTTGATAAAGTTTATGTTTGATCACTCTTAAACCTTTTCCCTCTGACCTCAAGGATACGGGTTGGGTGTCCAACAGGGGGTCAAATACAAAATTGAAGTCCCCTGCTAGAATCCCCTTACCATCTCTAAATCCCTCTAGTTTACTCAGGATTTTCCTTAAATATACTACCGGTCTTACATTAGGACAGTACACATTTGCTAATGTATATTTCATATTAAATAATGAGCCTTTAATAAATAGGTATCTTCTTTCCAGATCTGATTCTGTAGCTTCTACCATAAATCGTGTATTCCTATCAAACCCTATTGCCGTGCCTTTTGACCTTTTATTTGAAGAGTAACTATGAAACCAGGTAGGGAAATCTTTCGAATTTAGTCTAATCTTAGATGTTGTCTTTAAATGGGTTTCTTGTAAGAACACTATATTGGCCGAGAGTCTCTTCATATCCTGCAGTATCTGATATCGCTTATTTGGGCTATTTAGCCCCTGTACATTATAAGTAACAATTTTTAGTGTAGCCATTATCTATATTGTACTTTTTATCCCGTACTATAGTCCAATAGTCAGACTTCTGCAGGACATGAGATGCCTCAGATCCTCCTTTAATATACTTAGGTGAAATATAATACTCATCCCCTGCAGTCATAATCCACCGAGCTCGACTTGTATAAAACATTTTTTTTTAAATTTTTTATTTATCACCAAAAAGGCCAGTCCTCGCGGACCCGCAACATATACATATAACAGTCGAGATAACAGCTCTCGTATGTAGGTACAATAATACATGTAAAACTATAATCACATACACCGTATATCCTCGTAGCAGAAGAATGTAACTAGAACCCAAAGAGGGCATGACTTTCAAGGCAGAGGGTGGCAATTCGAGACACAGTGGCGGGGCCCGATCGGTCCGGCCTCCAGATCCGTTTTCCATTTTCAGAGCAAGAAGAGATAGAATAGAAGTTAAAGAGCAATATAGAATGGAGCAGGGAAAGGCATAGTAGAAGGTAGGTGGGGGGGGGGGGGCTGCACGAGCAAGGTTAATACAAAGCGCCTTAAAAGGGCGTAGGGTGTTCCTATTCTGATCACAGATAGACAGCTTGCCAGGAAGAGCAGGCATTAGACCTGTGGCTGGGTGGGCGTATGGCAGTCGGTCTCTCTGAGCTTCTGTCCTTCATCCGAGTATTTAAAAAAGTTGTATAACTGCCATGTCTCAGAGTATGTCTCCTGGCGCTGTTGGCTGGAGAGGATCAAGTCTTCCATACGACTGATCTCGTCTACCCTATTCAGCCAGAGAGCAATAGTCGGAGGGTGAGGGGACTTCCAGCGGAGAGGCACGCAGGCCCTGGCTGCGTCCAAAAGGTGGCGCACCACCGATTTTTTTTAAGTTCCAGGTGGTATATTAGTTGCCTGTAGAAGAAAGTAAGCCGGGTCGTCTGGTACTACGTATCCCGTAAACTTTTGGGTAATCCTGCGTACCTCTCCCCAGAAGCCCCTGACCCTTGGGCAGGACCAAAACACATGAAGCAGAGTACCCTTGTCTTGTTGGCATCTCCAGCAAGTGTCGGTAGTGTTGGGGAATAGTTTATTCAGGAGATCCGGTGTTCTGTACCAGCGAGTGAGAACCTTGTAGTTCGTCTCCTGAGTTTTCGCGCATAGAGATGACCTATTTGCGAATCGCAGTATGGTCTGTCTTTCAATGGGCGAGAACTGTGTGTTCAAGTCTCTTTCCCATTTTGTCAGAGCCGGTATCTGATAGTCCCCAGGGGGGGCGATCAGCATAGCATATAGAAGGGACAGGGCGTGTGGGAGCACGCCCGTCCCTCCGCACAGCTCCTCCAACTCTGTCAATGGTACCTGTCCGGTCGGGGGGGGCGGGATGGAGCTCAAGAAATGAGTCAACTGGTTTGCCCTTAGAAAGTCAAGGCGGTAGTCGCCTTCCGGGTCTGTCAATTCCGATGCTGATTTCCACTGTCCCCCTGAGCTAAAGTGTGATGCCTGATAGAGGCCCGCCCTCCCGAGGTCCAAGAACTTCCTATCTTGTAAGCCCGGGTCAAATAGTGGGTGTCCAATGATGGGTCTAAGGGGGGAGTTTCTGGAGGTCAGGGAGAGCCGTACAAAAAGATCAGAGCATACCCTAATCGTGGTCCCCACGAGAGGGTGGCGTTTAATTAAGAGTGGGAGCGAGGCTGAACACCACGGGGGCGCGATGTAAGGGAATCTCGGTCTGGCCCTGTTCGACCTGTGTCCACAACTTATTGTGTCCATGTCGGCACCAGTCAATAAGTCTAACCAGGTGCGTTGAGCGATAATATGTCTGGATGTCCGGTAGGGCTAGGCCCCCTTGTAGTTTGGGGAGGGAGAGGACTTTTCTGCATATCCGCGACTTTTTCCCCGCCCAAAGGAAGTGATTGAACGCAGAGTGAACCTGTCTAAAGTAGCTTCCCGGGATGGAGATCGGAAGGGCCTGCAGGAGGTACAGGAATTTGGGCAGTATTGTCATCTTTAAGATGTTGCACCTGCCCACCCAGGAATGTAGTCCTCCAGTCCACTGAGTCAATAGTCTCCGAACTTCTGTCAAGAGGGGGGGGAAATTCAACTGGAATAGGCGTGTAAGTGTAGGGGGGATGTATGTCCCTAAGTATTTCGTCCATTTTAGGTTGAACCCGGCTTTAAGCTGGGCTAGCTGTCGCTGTGGGATCCCTATACCCATGGCCTCTGACTTTGTGAAGTTAATTTTTAAATTGGAGAGCCTACCGTAAGTCTCAAATTCCTGGAACAGGGCCGGGAGGGAGGTATCAGGTTCCGTAAGGGTGAAAAGCAGGTCATCTGCGTATGCAGAGATTTTGTAGTGAGCCTTTGTAGTGAGAATACCTTTAATGTCGGGGTTTATCCGCACGTGGCACAGGAAAGGCTCCAGCGACAGTGCGAACAGGAGAGGCGACAGGGGGCAACCCTGTCTCGTCCCGTTGGTTATTGGGAACGAATCTGACAGTACCCCATTGGCCCTCACCCTTGCCGTCGGTCCGTCGTAGACTGCTGTTACCCACTTCCTCATCCTGTCACCCAGGCCTATGTATTCCAAAGTAGACATCATAAACTGCCAGTCTACCCGGTCAAATGCCTTTTCGACATCTGTCCCTACAAACAGGCTAGGGGTTTTACTGGAGGAGACCATGTGTAGGAGGTTGAGCACTTTAATAATGTTGTCCCGGGCCTCTCTGGTGGGCACGAAGCCTACCTGGTCTAGGTGTATCAGAGACGGGATATGTCTCTGTAGTCTGGATGCCAGGATTTTAGTGAACAGTTTGAGGTCTGTGTTAAGGAGGGAAATGGGACTGTAGCTACCGCAGAGAGCTGGGTCTTTGTCGGGTTTCAAAATCACAGATATTTGGGCTTGTAATGTGGTGGCGTGGAAGGATGTCCCCGAGCCTAGTTCGTTGAACAGCTTCGCCATATGCTGTCCCACAAATGGCAGCACCGCTTTGTAGTATGCTATGGTGAGGCCATCAGGGCCTGGGGCCTTGCCCGGTTTGGCGCCTTTTAGTGCGAGCTGGATTTCTGATAGTGTGATGGGAGCCTCTAAACTATCCCGGTCTTCAGTGGACAGGGAGGGCATAAGGGATGCGGCGATATAGTCCCGTAACGAGTCTCGGAGGGCGGGGGGCTTGGCCAAATTATATAGGGAGCTGTAAAATTGTCTAAATTCACGTGAAATCTGCTGTGGAGTGGACTGTTTCTGCCCTCTTGAGGATTGTACGTGCGGGATATATGAGGCCAGGCGACGTGAGCGCAGTGCGTTAGCCAACAACTTGCCGCATTTGTTGCCCGATTCGTAAGTGTAGCGTCGACAGGTCTGAAGTGCCGCTTTGGCTTTAAAGTGCAAGAGGTCCGTGACCTGTGAGCGGATTACATCCAGTTCCGCTCCAGTCTGTCTGTTCGGGCTTATTTTGTGTGTGGATTCTAGGCCCTGCAGTCTAGTAAGGAGTGAGTTCAGTTGTGCTGAACGTTCCTTCTTCAGCCGCGCGCCGTGTTTTATAAGCACCCCTCGGATCACCGCTTTATGGGCCTCCCATATCACCCCCGCGTCACTGTCAGGGGAGCTATTAGTGGTGAAGTAATGTCCTAATTCTGTGGTGATCTCTGTCATGACGTCGGTATTTTGCAAAAGACCTTCGTTCAAGCGCCATATTGGTCTCTGACCGCCGTTAAGATTGGAGATAGAGTACTTCAAGGTAACTGGGGCGTGGTCTGACCACGTAATTGAGCCAATGGCAATGTCCCGGATCGCATCCAGTTGTCCGTGTGGGATAAGGAAGTAGTCAAGTCTTTAATACGTTTGGTGTGGTTTGGAGAAGAAAGTGTAGTCTCTATCTCCAGGGTGCAAGAGGCGCCAGGCATCTATCAGTTGCATTGAATTTAGGGTAGTGTCAATTCGCTTCCGCATGTCTCGGGTTAGGGAAGTCTTCCCGGTGGACGTGTCTTCAGTCGGGATCAGGGATATATTCAGGTCTGTGGAAAAAAATTACTGCGCAGGTCTTTGAAAATAAAATAAAAAATTGTTGTGACAAAATAAATTGTGTTGTGCTGCTGCTGCAAAAAAAATGTGCGATACACATAAAATAATATAACTCTAAAGATATGCTGCGCTGCAAAAAAATTGTAAATAGGTGGATCTATATACTTTTGTGAACACCAAGTTCCTTCATTTGTGATAAAAACTTGAAATGAACCACTGGTGAGGTGAAACAGAAAAGTCCAAGCAAAATCACAATCAAATTTGTGAAGCAAGAGTCCATCTGTGTCCTATAAACACCCGAGAAGTGTTAGAAGAAGAATCTTCAAGTAAAGTCAATCAAAGGCACCTCCACCTCTATTTAAAATGCCTGCTTACCAGCTCCAACTTAAAAACTGCATTTGTTTTTATACTGTGCTGCTCCTAATAGTCCTCAGCCGTCCACCTCCTCATACAGATGATCCAGAATCGATCAATGCCACATCCGAGGGTATGGAGAGAAGGAAACTCATAGAGTAGTATTGTAGGCAATCGCATTTATTATAATAAAAAATAACACTCACATGATTCTTGTAAAATAAGCGTGTTTGGTAAAAGCCGGCCGGCTCAATACTTTCGCTCGTCCTTCCGGATTGTCGGTAAGCGGTGAGGTCAGCACGCCGCTCTTCCCTACGTCGTTTCGTCACAGATGACGTCTTCCAGGGGTACGAGCGGCGCGCTGATCCACCGCTAATTATACATTCTGCGTGTCATTCGGACCGCCCAGTTCTGACATCCGGGAGTCCTTGTCACTGATCCTCCATCTTGAAAGTGGGATCCTTGCCCCTACTATTCATAGACTACGACTACACTGGCATTAAATGTAAACAAGTCCAAAACACCAGGCTTTAAGATAG
Source organism: Rana kukunoris (assembly GCA_029574335.1). NCBI lineage: Eukaryota > Metazoa > Chordata > Amphibia > Anura > Ranidae > Rana > Rana kukunoris. Next base: position 540,279,785 of record CM056050.1, on the reverse strand, counting down.
CGGGGACTTTGTAGTAAGTTAAGTATGAACGATAAAAATTAAATTCTAAAGTTAAAATGAGAGCGACAGGGTTCAATCGCTGTCGGTGCTCAGTATCATAGCGTATCAACTGGGTGAATATTAAAAAGGACATACACATGATGAGAAGCCATTTAGTTGATAACTGCAAATATCTCTTTATTAATATGAACAGCCTCCAATATCAATGTGATAGGAGACTATACATATGCTTCCGCAACTGATTAAAAAAAAAAAATATATAAATAATCTTAAAAATTATTTTATCTACTAGTAAGCTGATTCAATCAGAATAAAAAACTTACTTGGAAGCTTGTGGCAGCAAGCTGGGAAAAGGAACAGAATATTTCTAGAATAGATACGTTAGGAAAAATATACTAATGGGACCAATATATAACAGTCCCTATATGTCCCTTTGGTTTCCTAAAAAGGAGGCCAAATTTAATGGTAGTAGTGCTATTGAAATCTACCTACCACATTCAGATGTTTAAAACATCAAAAAAGTTATATGTGTACAGTATGAGTCCCGGATCTCAGAACTGGTTCACACTGATATTAACAGCCTTATAACAATATATAATTGTGGTCTGATTCAAACATAATGTGAAATAGATGTCCTAACTGTTATCTATGAACGCATTTACGTCTACATCAACATTCATTCCATACGGGGTATAAGTTCGTACTTTATGAATCCAAGCCATTTCTAGCCTGGACAATTCCCTTACAAGTGATCCGCCTCTCCAATGGGCATCAAATTTATCAATGCCAAAGAAGAGGGTCCCCTCTGGGTTGCGGTTATGATGTAAATCATAATGAAGTGACACAGAATGCTGAGAGAAACCTGACCTGATATTTGTCAGGTGTTCTCCCAGTCTTACTTGCATCTGCCTCTTAGTCCGGCCTATATACTGTAGTCCACATGGGCACTGTAATAGATACACTACACCCGTGGAACTACAAGTAATAAAAGGTTCTATTAGGTGTTCCCTAGAGGTACTGGTTGAAACGAACTTAAGGGTTTTCTTAGAGGTCACTTTATTTATCTTGCATATTTGACATCTCCGACATTGATGGTACCCTGCGATACCTCTCTGAAAAAATGAAACCTTTTTGGTAGGAGGATCAACTACATTCGGAGCTATTTTGTCTCGCAACGAAGGCACACCTCTAAAGATAACTTGAGGATTCGGGGGAAGAAAGGTTTTGAGGACCCTATCATTCTCAAGTAAATGCCAATGCTTCTTAATTATTTTTCTAATGACATAGTGTTGTGTAGAGTAGGATGTAACGAATGGTACCACCGGACCAGTCTGACTGGCTTTAGGGGCGGGGTCCAAAAGAAGTTTGCGATCAGTCTCAGCCACTTCTTTTATAGTTTGTTCTAAGTGGTTGCGATCATAACCCTTCTCTACCAGTCTTTTTCTAAGAATTTCTGTTTGGGAATAAAAATCATCGAGGGTGGTGCAGTTCCTCCTCATTCTGGTAAACTGGCTCTTAGGTACAGATTTGAGCCAGTTCTGATGATGGCAACTACCCACTGGAATGAATGAGTTTCTATCCGTCTTTTTAAAGAACGTTTTGGTTTTATAGGCCCCCACATCCTTCATGATTGTAAGGTCCAGAAAATTAATCCTTTCCTGATCCGCCTCATGTGTGAGATGGATCCCTCTCTCGTTCATATTCAACATATCAATGAAATCATCTAGCTGGGATTTAGTGCCATTCCATAGGAGGAGGATGTCGTCAATGTACCTTGCCCAAAGTTTGATATGCGGACTAAGGTTGCTGTAGACGACATCCTCCTCCCACTTGGCCATAAACAAATTCGCCAAGCTTGGGGCGTATTTGGCGCCCATCGCGACACCTTTGACTTGTCGATAGAAGCTATGGTCGAACCAAAAGTAATTGTGCCCTGCAGCGTACTCCAGCAGTTCAAGAATAAAGTCTCTCTGTTTTTGTGGTAAATCAGAGAGAGTATCCAAATAGTATTTAACTGCTGTTATGCCCAAATTATGTGGGATAATCGTGTACAGCGAACTCACGTCCGCTGTCACTAGCCAAGTGTCAGTGTGGGGCTCTATCTGAGAGAGCAAATTAATCACCTGCCTTGTGTCCCTTATGTAGCAGTGACCCCCGCAGGAGCTGCTGATTAAATTTTGGGCCTGCACTCTAACTACAACCCCAATGATAAGGCTCAGTCCCCTTTACACAGCTGTGGTGCAATACAATACAATACTGTACAATGTGATACCAGATACCTGTTTGTAACTTCAGGATCCACGAGCGGCACCTAGAGTGAATAAAGCAATACGCCACAACCCTGGTATGCTTAAACAGTAGTATTCTTTTACTGTTGATAATTGGCAAGTAAAGAAACACCAGTACATAAACTGTGCTATCCTCCTAACATGGGATGAGAGCACAATTAAAATTAAATCTATACAGCAATCAAATGGCAAACAGTATACCTGCAGGTATATGAATAAGAAAATAAAACTAAGCCTAGGAGCTCCCCCTACTTTGTAAGGTAACCGTGAGATCTCACAAAAAAAACAAAACAGTCAGTTCTTGATCTTCTTTCTTCGCTAGCTAATAATGTTTCCCAAGTAATTTGTAATCCAAACAAAACGAGTAAACTTCCTGAAAAAGAAATGTCTCCGCAATGAGTGGGTTAACTGCCTTGGCCTTCTGGAGAGCGTCCCGAACAACTAGGCCTTCAACCTTCCTAAAGGCAACCCCTCCGCTTCTTCTTGGAAGTATGTAGTGAGGCCTGTGTGTTAGTCTAATGGCGTGTGAGGCATGACAAACTGTGGGCCGTAACCCACTCACCTAATTGGACACAGGCTCCGTACAGTCTCGCGACCTCCTCCCGTGGCTCCGTCTGCTGGATCAAACACCAGGCCAACTCTGCTGGGGGACTCCCGTCCTCCGATGCTCAATGGAAATGTCCGTGGGCCTTGCTGTTCGGTCCCGTCTCCTCACAGATCCTCTCCGGCTGCCCATGCGGTTCCAAAAGGGACCTAAGATGGCTGCTCCCACTCCTTATATAGCAAATCCCAGCATGCACTGCGCAAGAAATTGTTCCTGGGTCTTTGATCAACTTCCTATTTACAAAGGTCAAATCTGAGAACCAATAGTCTTTCTTCAATATTTATCAGATAGTGGAACCCTTCTTGCATTAACAACAATTGGCCACTAGATGGCTCCAAACACTCAACAATCTCAATGTCCATGAATGCCATTTAGGGAATGCAATATACACATTTATGTACTATATATATACATCAGCGCTACACACTCCCCCTACTTTGTCTCTTTTGGTCCCCCAAAGAGGTCCAAATTGCTAATCCTATCTTGCATTCTAGTTTCTATACGTTCACACAAAACGGACAGAGGAGCTTCCCACCAATTGTCATACAGTGGGAAGCTATCCTGTGCACCCACAGCTGATACTACCATGTCTGGTACAGATGTGTCAAGGGGTGAGCTGGGGCTGTTCCTTACTAAATCAAGAGTAGAGGGACTAGGCAGTTCAAAGTTTCTTCTGCTCACAAACTGTGAGGCTTCAGAGCATTCGCCCAATGTGTCATAAGTCAGTCTGCGTGGTGGGCGAATGTCTCTCTTTGCTCTGGGCACTTTTGGAGTGTCCATTCCTTCTGGGCCAAGGTCATCATTCCGTTCAATGCTTAAGGGTGGGGAATGAATGGAAGCACTGGGCTCTCCTACAGAGTGAGTGGTCGGCACAAATTCCGGGGCCTCTGCCCTAAGAGTTCCATTATCATCCTCCTCTACCTCCGAAAGGACATCAGCATCTGTTTCTGAATCTTCAGGAAGCCACAGCCAGCTCATCTCCACTCCCTCATCCTCATCTATAGAAGGTGCAGGTTGGGACCTGGTTATTGGTCTACACACATCAGTGGGTGTAGATTCCTTCTCTGTGCTTGTCCTGACTGCCTCAGTGAGAGGTAAGAGGTGATTCCGGTGCCATGTTTTTACCGGCCCAGTTTTTCCTTCTGGCTTGATCTCATACACTGGGAGCCCTGGAAGTTTCCTGCACACAACAAATGGCTGTGATTTCCAGCGATCAGCCAACTTGTGTTTGCCTGGAATGCCTAAGTTCCTCAACAAGACCCGGTCACCTGGCTGAAGATCCTGGACTCTCACTTTCAGGTCAAAGTTCCTCTTGTTCCTCTCCCCCCTGGAATCCGAGGTGGCGTGAGCCTGCTTGTAAGCTGTCTTCAGGCTCCGCCGTAGTCTGTCCACATACCCTTTATGGGAGGCCTCGGAGGTGTGGTCCAAGGAGGAACCAAACGCCAGGTCCACTGGCAATCTTGCTTCACGGCCAAACATCAGTCGGTACGGGGAATATCCAGTGGCATCACTTTTGGTACTATTATAGGCATGGACTAATGCAGCAATGTGTTTACTCCAGTGAGGTTTTTGCTCGGCAGTCAAGGTCCCCAACATGTTCAAGAGAGTCCTGTTGAACCTTTCCGGTTGGGGGTCCCCTTGTGGGTGGTAAGGAGTAGTCCTGGACTTTTGTATGCCTAACAGATCCAACAGCCTTTTGATTAGTCTGCTCTCAAAGTCCCTTCCTTGGTCTGAATGTATGCGTTGAGGCAGGCCATAGTGTACGAAGAACTTTTCCACGAGAGTCTTTGCTACTGTGGTTGCTTGCTGATCCCTAGTAGGGAAAGCTTGAGCATAACGGGTGAAGTGATCTGTCACCACTAAGATGTCACCTTGCCCACTCAGATCGGATTCCAGACAAAGAAAGTCTATGCAAACCAGGTCCATTGGGCCCTGACTCTCTAAATGGCCCATTGGGGCAGCCCTCTGGGGCAATGTCTTCCGTTGGATGCATCTGAGGCAGGAGTGACAGTAGCTCTCCACTTCTTTTCTCATGTGAGGCCAGTAGAACCTATCTCTTACTAGTTGGAGAGTTCTCTCGGCTCCCAAGTGTCCATGGTGATCATGTAAAGCAATCAGTACCGTCTCTCTGTGTTTTTCAGGCAAGAGTAACTGCCACCTTGCTTCTGGATCATCAGAGGGGCCCCTTCGGTAGACCACCCCTTGCTGCAGCTGCAAATGATCCCATTCTCTCAATAACACCTGGGCTTCCCTCTCAGGACTCTTCCGCAGTACATCAGGCTGTCGACATTCCAATGCTTCAAGCACCAGCCCACACAGTGGATCTTCCTGCTGATCTCTCCTGAGATCCTTCCTGGATAACTTGGGTAGGCCCTCCTGTGTGACCTGGGAGACGTTACAGTAGCACCTGGGTACTGCCGCTGAGGATACTCCTACTTCTTCAGCTCTGGCTCCACCTCTCTGGTACTGACTTGTGCCCTCCCATAGGGCCCTCACTCCTTCTGGAGTAAGCTGGGTCCATTCTTCCAAGGGGTCATGGGGTCTTCTTGACAGGGCATCCGCATCTCGGTTACCAACTCCTGGTCTGTACTTCAGGCTGAAGGTAAAGGCTGAGAGAGCAGCTAACCACCTGTGACCGGTGGCATCCAGCTTTGCAGTGGTGAGTAGATATGTGAGGGGGTTGTTGTCCGTCTTGACCACAAATTCGGCCCCGTAAAGGTAGTCCTTCAACTTGTCCACCACTGCCCATTTTAAAGCCAGAAATTCAAGCTTGTGAGTTGGATAGTTTCTTTCAGCAGGGGTCAGACTTCTACTCACATAGGCAACTGGCCGTAAGTGCTCTTCATGCTCCTGGTAAAGCACTCCCCCCAGCCCGTCGCGGCTGGCATCCACATGTAACTCATATGGTTTGGCAGGGTCTGCATAGGCCAACACTGGGGCAGTAGTAAGACTCCACTTCAGCCTCTTGCAGGCCTCTTCACATTCTGGAGTCCACTGATCCTGGATGGACTCTTTCTTCCTTCTAGACCCCTCTTTAGGCTTTTTCGGCTGACCCGCACTTTCACCAGCTTCTTCCTGCTTCTTTAAGAGTTCAGTGAGTGGGTGGGCTATTTTTGCGAATCCCTCTACGAATCTTCGGTAGTATGAGCAGAAACCCAAGAATGACCTGAGCTCAGTTACGTTGGTGGGCCTGGGCCAGGAAGTGACAGCTTCTAGTTTCTTGGGATCAGTTGCCACTCCTTCTTCAGACACAATGTGTCCCAGGTAACTCACCGAGGGTTGGTAGAACTGGCACTTCTCCATAGAGAGTTTCAGGCCTTCATCATGAAGTCTCTTCAAGACCTTCTCAAGGCGTTCTTCATGTTCCTCCAACGTCCTCCCAAAGACTATGACATCATCCAGGTATACCAGAACTTCAAGGAGATTCATGTCACCCACTGTCTTCTCTATCAACCTCTGGAAAGTTGCTGGGGCCCCAGTCAGGCCTTGCGGCATCCGGTTGAACTCAAAGAACCCAACTGGGGTGATGAAAGCGGTTTTTTCCTTGTCTTCAGGGCACATAGGAATCTGGTAATACCCACTCTTCAGGTCCAGTACGCTGAACCACTTTGCTCCTGACAGACTCTGTAAGGCATCCTCAATTCGGGGTGTGGTGTACTGGTCTGGGATGGTCCTCCGATTCAGGGTCCTGTAGTCAATGCACAGGCGTAGGGACCCATTCTTCTTCCTGACCACTACTATAGGGGAGGCGTAGGGACTCCTGGACTCTCGGATAATGCCCGTCCTCTTAAGTTCAGCCAATTGTTCCCTCAAGTCTTCCAGATCTCCTAGGGGGATCCGCCGGACCCTTTCCCGAAATGGCTTGTCTTCCTCCAGACGAATTCGATGGGTGGCACTCTTTGCCAATCCTACGTCAAATTCACTTTTCGAGAAGGCTGCTCTCCATCTCAGCAGTTGGGCTTTGGCCCTTTCCCGCCATGCAGGAGTAAGAGGCGTATTTTTTGGGCTGAACTCTTCTTCAGGGATTTCTGGGGCTGACCCTCCTTTCAAACCTCCTGGTTCGACTGGAACAGCCGGACTGACCTGTCCCAACAGTAGCCTGGCTGGCACTCTCACTGGCACTGTCGCTGTGTTGCGGACACTGACTGGAACTTTGCCGTGAGTTCTCTCCAATACTCTGGTGGGCAACACTTCAGTGATGAGTTCTAGTCCGTTTCTCCCCTCTTTGCGGTTTTCCAGGACAATGAAAGGGCCTGGTTTCTTCCAGCTCAATTTGACCGAGGCTTTTAGGCAGATTACTTCACCCGGCTGGACTATTTTCTCTCCTTTGTTCAGCAGCCAGATTTTTCCCACTCCCTCTTCAGGAGCCTTCTCCTCCTGTATAAGGTCTCGGTATGTCTGAGCCAACATGGGATGTATTTCAGTGGGGCGGGTATCCTTCTTAATTACCAGCGGTGCAAGTAGCCTCCTCACTAAGTCAGTGTTTGTCCCAATGATAAGAGAGCTCTTGTCAGCTCCTGGAGGACGAGGACACACTATGGCCAATGTGTCAAAGGTCTCCGTCTCTCCCACTGTACTTGGGTCGAAGGTGAGTCTGACTGGCAGGTAACCATCATATGGAAAGTTCTGAGTGCCCAAACCCCATATCTCCAACTCCTCCAATTTCCGTAGTGGCAGGTGCTTGAGATGCTTGTCATAGAAGTCCCTGTATAATAAGGTTACTTGGGCTCCAGTATCCAGCAGGGCTTTTGTGTAGATCCCTTCCACTTGGATGGGGACAATTGGGGAAGGTCCCACCAGCTTGGGAGGAAATCCACTGGTAGCTGTACCCTTAGCCTGCTTTGTGGCTCGGACTTTGGCCTTTGAGGGCCTCTTTTTCTTCTGCCCCGCCTTGTTGGTGGCTCCAGTGGGCCGTGGCACGTGAGTCGGTGTGGAGTTCGCTACTGCACCCGGGCGCCCAGTTGACTCCTTCACTGGGGCCCTCTGAAGTTTCCCTCCGACTGATGTGGGTTTTCCTCGGGTAGTGGGCTGGGGCACACTCGCCTGAAATGTCCCATCCCTCCGCATTTGAAACAGACTCTTTGTGTTTGTTTCGGAGGGCTGGTAATGGTGGTAGCTTTTGGGACCTTCCTTGGCATAACTCCTTCTGCCTTTAGTTTCACCAGCTCAGTCATCATCATGGCCATCATCTCCAGTATCTCCTTCTGGGTCTGCATAAGCCTCTCCAGCTCCGTCTGACTCGCGGGTGGGTGGTGTACAGATGAAAACCGTGATCCCTGGTCAACGGTTGCCGCCAGCACATTCAACTCCTGGGTGTCTGAGGGGACACCTACCTGCTGTATTTTAGCACTTGTGGTGTTTGAAGCTTGAAGCTTTCTCTGTTTCTGGTCTCTCTCAATCTCCATCTTATCCACTTCGTTCACTTTTTCAAGAAGGACCTCGTCTGGAGTTAAGGGATCTTCCAAGTACTGCTTCAAGTGGAGCTTGACATAGTCGCTCCTCAGCCCCGTGGTCACGGATCTCCGGAATTTCTTCTGTACCAGCTCAGCTCCAAATTGTTCCCCGCTCCCTCTCTCTCCTGAGGTAAACAGCAGGCGGTCCTTGAGTTCAATGGCCCGAAACAGAAAGTTCTGAGGAGTCTCTTTACTGTCCTGTGCAATATTTATCAGTTGGTGGAATAGCTCTGTGGCATCTTCCTCCTCATAGTAACTTTTTAGAATCCTCTTAAGCTGGTTCAAAGTCAAATCACTCTTTCTCTCTAACATGCCCCTAACACTTGAGCCTGGGCTGATGGCGTGGATCACAGCCTCTCTGATTTCCGATTCCAGATATCCTTTTTGTAGCCCCAGCTCTATTTGGTGTAGGAGGCCGGTGTAAGACAGTTTGCCCTTCTGTCCCTTTTCTCCTATCTGGCCATCAATGCGGAAATCCTTCCTAATAGTTACTTCTTGCAGATAGCCC